>CAUJRU010000306.1:600000-952141 GCA_963277665.1 Viscum album | reverse complement strand
AGATAATGAGGACTGAAATACTGAAAAGTTCTAGAGTGGAGTTTCCATTGTTATGATAATTCCACAGAAACTATTATTCCATCTTAATGAATATTCCTTCATTATCAATATTCCATCAGACTGACTCTGAGATGGAAAGATATTCTGACTAGATCTGAGGAAGAAAGATATATCTTAATGAGTAGAGGAAGAAAGTATGATCCTAATAAGAAGAAGAAGTTAGTCACAACAGATATAATCATATTAAGTTACATCAGATTGAAGATATTTTATGATGTTAGAAAGGTCTAAATTTTGAGAAGTATTGATATGTTTTGAAGTAGTCAACTTTGATGTTTAAATGTGGGAGATTTTCATAATTTGAAATTTGAGTAAGTGGGTAAATATTTTTACTTTCCATCCACTATTATTATGAGTTTTCTAAAAATATAAGAATAATCAATTCATTATTTTCAAATAATATTATGATCAGATAAAGCAATGTAATGAAATTTTTGAGTCATAGGTTGAGTCAGAGTAATTTCTAGATAGAGATCTCATAATAATATTAAACAATTGAAATGTTTCTTATCAAACTGAGGAAGGTCACAATAAATAAGTTTGGACTGAGTTTTGATTAGTTCATGAGAAGTGAAAGTTATGTTATACAAATAGACTGAAAAGTTTATTCAGGAAGAGACTGTGAATGAGATTATCATATCAATTCTATTAGACTAATTCAATTAGACTGGGTTTTTTGGACCGAAGACAATCAGACTCAGGGTCATCAGATCGGAGAATTTTTTTATAGAAGTTTAAACAAAGTATTTGTTATTTTTTTTTTCTATATTTCTTATAATCAATATTTTTAAACTAATAGAAGTCATTATAATCATTCCTACATGGGGATATAATTTTTCAAATGGGGGTTAACTACAGTTGTATTTACTTTTTAATTATAGTGAATATCCATAGACCCATGGGAGTGGTGTTTGAAAGTATGATGTTTCCCACACTGAGGATGTACCTTTTAAATCTTGTGCGTCTTACTTGATTTCCAAAATTTTCATGTATGAGTATTAACTTAAATATGATAAGGATATAAAATTTAATAGTTTTCAGGGGTTATTTTTTTTAAAATAATTAAAAAATATATTAGTTAACAACGGATTCATCCTCCCCCTCTCAATTGTTATTTGATCCTTTGAAACTTCACTGTATTTTTTTGAATGGTGTGGTGTACCTGGATTGGTCTTTTTTGGGAAATAAATTCTTTAATAAATAACCTAGTGTGAGTATCCATTATATAGTGTTGGTAATTAAGGTTCTATCTAGATCCTATGTGGGGTTATCCATATAGAACCTAGTGGAATTATTTTTAACTAAACTAGACATCTTTGGCCTCTCAACTAGGTTCATTTAAGTATGAATCTATTTTAACATATATCGATATATATATTTGGATGATTTTTTGTTGGTTAATACCCTATTGAAACTTCTTGTAGGTTTTTTATAAGACCTTGTGGTCCCAAAATGATACTTTGATTACAAGTGAGCTGATGTGTTGTGCTACATGATGGTAACCCAAATTAGGGATTTCCTTTTGATGTGATAGTCCAGGTTAATTCCTAGGGGTAGTTTTCATTGATGAAAATTATATGTGGATGTGAGTGACCTTTTAATAAATTAATGGAATGATTTTCAAGATTCCTTATAACCCAGTAGTATGGATCACCATGAGTTCCATGTACTCATGATACAATGTCAGGTTTTTTAATTCTTGGTTTCTTGTGGAACTGAGTTTTTGATTATAGTTTTTCTAGAACATTGGTTCAGAATGAATCTCTCGGTGGATGTTTAGTGATGTTCCAAGGTGGTTGGACTGAGGAGGGTGAGAGTGTGGATGAATTCTCAACATCTTTCACCAACAACTATGTGCCAGAGGGAGAATTATGAATCTTGGTTAAAAGGATATGTTCTTTTTGAATAGTTTCACTAAAGCTTCTTAGATTTTTTGGAGATGGAACCTTGGGGTGTGAAAAAATAAAGGCTTTTGATTAGATATTGGAGTTCAATGAATTGTCGGGTAATCAAACTATTTTGAAAAATAATTAGTGTTATAAATCCTTAATAAGAAATAATTAATGCATGATTGTTCATGCCTATGGATAGAAGAAGGGTCAATTTAACTAGTAGATGTGTGGTGGTGAGGGGACTGTAGAGGGTTCTTCTCCTTCTATTGATGAACTCAATGGTGGTAGTGATAATATTTCACTTACAGTTTTGTTTCATTTTCACCCATACTTTTAGAAATTTACATGTTTGTCGTAAATATCATTGGTCTCATTAACTAATAAATCACTATCGTGTGAGCTCTCAAAAAAATATATAAATAAGTGCAGTATAGGGGCTGACCTAGGTCGTTCTCCTGAGGATATATTGTAGTTAATCACTGGATACATATTATTAAATTTTATTTATATTTATTTATATTTATGAGATAAAAGTAAATGAAATCTATTTTTTATATATGAGAACAAAATAATAAAATTTAACATAAAAATTCAATGAAAACATAATGAATACAAACAGAATGAAGTCAGAAAGAAAGGAGATATTCCTAAGAGAATCACCCAGATTGAACCTTCACCATCTCATTATTAGTTTCAAATTTAATTAATAAACACATTCCATCGTATGTGTGAATATATTATTCTATATATGTTTTTGAATATATAGTAACCTCAACATTCGACGAGAGACCACACATCTTCCTCCTTGATCGAGGGTAGTTATTATAGAAAAGAAAGTTAAGTCTTGGGTTGAAAGTGGAGACAAAAATCCACCTTACCCACTAATATCCCACTTGACCTTGCTCTAATAAAATACGAAAAAATAATATTGAATTTTAAATGACTTGGGTTCAACCCCGGATTGATCCCCCAAGAACTTCCTCAGGTTAGTTACTCCTGATCACAAGTACAAAAGATCACAATGGAGAAGAATGGGATGAAAAACAAAAGATAAAAAATGATAATGAAATTAAGAAGATGATAAATATATATTAAAAATTAATAAGACTATTATAATGGAAATTAATATAAAAACAATAGAAAATGGCCTCATATAAGTTCCAATGATTTGAGAAGGGGTGATGATAAATATTTATAGGAAGATGTGGTGAAAGGATTCACTCCAAAAATCTACTCCAAATGTTTCCTCATGTATTCTCCTTTAAATGGAATAATTTTATATTTTTTCTTAATACAAGTTGTTCCATAATATATATTGTGTTCAACTTCAAAAATTTTGCATAATTTACTTCCATATGTAGGGGTTATGACCAATTTAATCTGAGTAATTTAAACTGTCCATTTAACTCTCTAAATTCCAATTCTTAAAATTCTGATGCCATTATGAACCACCAACCTATCGATTCATGATTAAGAGCCTTAATTAAATATTTCACAACTTATTTCGTGTCTCTACAAAAAAATATGAGACACTTTGGATGTGTTCTTCAGATTCTATGAATTAATTTCTCAAGGGAACTATTTATACCTGGTTAGTTGTTTCATCTTCTACATGTTTTAGCCATTCAAATAATGCATTAATGAGCTTATATTTACTTGAAACTCATCTATAACGTGAAAAAATGAATTATATTTCATTTACAATTGGAATAATATCATTTTGATATGTGTGAACCGAGTTAAACATATGTTACGTCGGTGGGGTCTATATTGTCCGCATGAAAAATTTCCTAAGTTAAATTATTTTTTATGGCCTCTAAATGCTTGAATCTGGATTTCCGCCTGAAGAAAACATTTTCTGAAATAAATCATGAATTTCCAAAAATAATCACCCAATTTAGAATAATAATGTAAATTTTATGACCAAAATAATTGTATCATCAAAATCGGTAAAATTTCAATATTTACCAATTTTTTGTATTTTAGCTAAAATTACAACTAAAACCTAAAAAATGACAATTACCTCAAACAATAACACTACAATGGGATTATAAATAATTAATTATAGTATAAAATTTATAAAAATGTGATCTTCATCAGTAACCCTAAGTATTATGTAATTGTATATATCTCTAGAGTGGAAGATGACATTGACAATGAATTGGGGAATCATTATGTGGTCAACCTGAGGTTTTCATTGGTTGTGATCTCATTGATCAATGAAATGAATTATGTTAGGGGAATAAGGAAATACCATTTATATTTTTTAACCCACAACTAGGATATGAAGGGATGTTAGACACATCATGAATTGATTTTTAAATTCCATGTACTATGTTTTAAGTATCTAGGTGTGTGAAGTGATTGGTTCAGGATTGAAAATCATGTATGAATGAATAGTTACATTTTATCATTGTGGCTGTTGATGGACTATTTGGTGGCTAGGTATAGCAACTTATATGGTGGAATGAAACAATATTAACCCTTCTATGGTGGGAATCATTGAATTTTTCATGTGTGAAACAAACTCTATTTTCGTAAGGGTAGTGGTCTTATGAAATATTTACCATTGAATGATCCTGGTGACTTTGGAAGATTGATGAGCAGTGGACCCTATATGATCTGGTTCCACATTAAATTAAGGATTATTTCTTTAGTTGAATCCATATATTGACATTGGATATGAGCTTCAAGCCCAAGAATAAACCACAATGTACCAATATGGAATCTTATTGGTGGTGAATTGGTGCATGATTGGGAGACTTGTTGCTGCTACTTGTAGTTGATAAAATTACTCGGAAAATTAGTTCATGGTTGGATTGGACATCGATGATGATTTTGGATTCATTTGAAGATACCTTTCAGGCTTAAGATATTATGATCATTGGATACAGGGAGTGTAGTTTGCTTATGCCCAAAGCTGTAGTTGGTAGATGGATAAAAAAGTACCCACTAGTGTTCTTCATGAACCTATATGTAGTGTGTTGGAGCTGCATCAAGCTCATCATATCAAATGAAAATAAGGATCTTTATAATCGGACGTGAACTTTCAAGAAAATAATGTTTCTCCAAGATTAATTTTGGTTGGTGAAGACTCGTTATATTGGATTGTAATCTAAAACAAGGTGTTGGTTTTCAATTTTATCATGTGTATTACATCTGATAAAGAAGAAGGAAACTAAATCTCATTGGGCACATTGTTGGTGTCCCATAATCTTGTTTCTTATGACTATTGTTCTATTTGGGAGAACCCCAATTCATCAAGATGAATGAGTTGATAAAATTTTATTGTGTTCAGTTAAAAGGAAGCATTGTTCAGGGTCTCAATGTTGGATGAAAAAATTAGTTTAACTTGGACTCTAGTGTACATATTTGTATTTTCATAGTAGAGTATCATGGAAATTTCAGTATGAGAACAACCTTGTCGTGGTGATTGGAATTCAGAAATGGAACATTGAACAAATCCATATGAATGAAAACTAAGGTCGATCAATATACATGATTCAGGTTATGCTGCAACATCTCAATAATGAGAAGTGCTATAGTGGTGAGATTGTAATGACCTATGTAATTATGGGTTGAATGTTTTTTTTCATAAATTTGAACATTTATTTCAAATAAATAGTTCATTTGAGAATTGGGAATCTAAATGAGTTTCTTAGAGTTTGACCATCCTAGAATGGTGTTATGGTATGGGGCTTAAGGATCAGGTGATAAACTGGGTTGTTCACGAGGCATGTGAAGGAGTGTCTAGGGGGGCCATGACTATAAGAATTTATAGTAATAAATTATTCACAATGTTTATAATATATTCACGATGTGAATTGGATTCATGGGTTGGGGTGTGGGGTTTTAGGGAATGAAAATGGGCATAGGGAATGAACTCTAATAAATCATAATGTGATCCCATTTGGCACACCTTGAAATATGAAAAGGCATAGTATTTTAATAAAAATAAGTTCTTGTCCTCCCTTTGCATCATATGAACATGAAGCATACAAGAGGTCTTTTTCGGATCACCCCTCCCTCATTTCTCATCTAATTCAAGAGGTTCTAGGTGTGATTCGACGATGTCATAGTAAGGATCTTAATCATCTATTATTCTATGTTTATTTTACCTACTCATTTATTATTTTGAATTTTTATGTTTTATGTATTTACATTGATTCAATTGGAGTATTGTGGAATCAATTATTTTTTATGTGGATTTTTCCCAACCTAGATAAATGATATCCCATGATGATGAAAACATGTTGTTGAGGGGAATTTCATAGAAGTTATATCTCAAGGTTGAATTCTTCAAAAAATTCCCAATTTTTATATATTAAACCATTCTTTTTATTTTTTCTATATGATATATCTTTTTCCTGGAATGATGTCAGTTGAATGTTATAGACCTTCCATGGGAGGTTTGTCGCAGTTCCCAGTAAGTCCTTAGATAGGTATCCTTTTTCCATTACATGTGAATTTCATTGTAATCATATAACTAGTTATAATTGAGTAATAATTAATTAATTTGGAGTTTTTTCTCATTATTAGGACCACATGGTGATATATAGTGGCTAAATGGACTTGAGAGAATCAAATAAAGATATTGAGATTTCCTTGGATGAGAGTTGACTAAGTTTGAGCTAGGTGGTCCTATGTACTCTACCATATGGTATTATAAAAAATTAATTGTCATGTGATTGGAGGTTCACCACCTTGGATTTATGATTCTTAATCCAAAATTATAAGTCAAATAAAATTGAATATAATATAAATTATTAACCCAAACAATTAATATGATATTCCTAATTGCATGCTTAATTAGTTAATAAATGTCCTTCCTTAAATAATTAAAATAATATACCAAATAAACTGACAAGGTTCCCTGGGCCACGTTGGACCGTATGTAATGGAATGTTTCCTTTTTTCTAGTGGATAAGGATATCATTATAATATATCCATGGAGTTCATGTTTTATTATTGATCACATGTGTCTGATTTCATGTCAGACCATGTCTGATGTCTTTTTCACAAGTGTGTGTGATTTTCACGTGATACCATGCTTTTTATTGATCACATGTGTGCGTGTGTATCCCCATAAAGCCTATGATTGCTGGTTTCTCAAATATTTTTTGGTGGGTCTATGAGTTTGGATTTATATGATTTAATGTTTGATATATCATCCTATATAAAAATTTTTCATGTGTTGTCCCTGTTGTCTACTACAGTTTATTTTGGTTACTCAATAAGAACAACCCCCCCCTAGAGAGTGATGTTTGATTTATTTATCGGTATGTACGTGGTCTATCCCTTCCAACAGGTTGTGTAAAACATGTTTTTTGAACTATATCTTCAAAGAGGTGGATATTTCAGACATAGCTGGTGAAGTCTTTTTCCGATCATGGAGTCGATGTAGGCATGACACATCATCATAGAGTCTTAAGGATTTCCTGATCACTTGATACATGTGTGTTTATTTCTTAATTATGCATTAGTAGTTATATATTATGGTTGTCCAATTTTGGTATTTCATGTTTACTTTCAAATAATATTATCCTGTTCATGTACACTATATTTTATAGTTTTTGTGTAGGTTAGTGTGGTACCTTACTTAGTTGTAGTCACACACTGCTCAGGCGTCTGTGGTACTTGGGAACCCAAGTAGCCCTCACTTGTTCCAGGTATAAGATAGGTTAAATCCTAAGTTGATCATATAGTGGGATAAATATTTATGATTTTGGATATTGGGATGATGTGAGGTTGGTAGTTTCAGAGCCTGTTTTACTTTCATTCATTTTCTATCATATATTTGATCACCCTAGTTGATGATCAATGTATACTTTCTAGCTGTGATTGTTGCATCAATTATTTCTGCATTTAGTTATGCATTTGGTATTTTATTGCTTTCCTTGTAATCTAATTTTATAAAATATATATTTTTGGATATTAATTATTTATAATTTACTCTTCTGAGATTATAGTCTCCCCATGATTTCACATTAGACAAATGCTTCTAGTCGGTGTCCTCTATAATACATATAGGATCACATGAGTTCATGTTGAATTATAGATCAAACATGGTGATTTGAGTAGGTATTTTACACTAGAAAACACTCCATAATATAATCACTTTCTATACTAGGTTTTCCACTTATCCATACCTCTATATAGTCCCATAAGGTTCCCATGTCCAACAAGTTATAGAGGTGAGAAATAAAAATCATCAATACAAATATGTTAATGTAATAAATCTCATATAAAATCCCATGAACTCACAACAAATAACCCCACCAAATTTAAATTATATCACATGAAACATACAACATTATCCATAATCCATAATTCATATAATACGAAAAGCAATAAACCCCTAGTTTATAAGATAAAGAGGGGATCAAGAGGTTCTCCAACTCACTCACACCATGTAGAGATCACCCATAGTTCCAAACAAGACTCTACAAAAGGAATTTTAATTCGAAATAGATCCTCATTAGTTATAAGTTCCACCCCAAACCATTATTTAAAATCATTATCTTGGACTTTATTTTATAAAAATTTAAAAAACTACTCACTCAACAGTATTTGGAAAAACCATTTCAAAAATCAACACATTTTTCATTAAAATTCCCAATGAGTATAAAATAACAATCCCAAACATAGTTTCTGACCCAAATAAGGTCAAATAATATCTAAAAAATATACTCCATTTAAAAAACTTCTCTCAACAATTTCAAAACATTTGACATTTTCAATTACAATTGGGTTCCTAAGGAAAAACCTCAGGAATCCAAAACCAAACCTACTATTTTACTTCACTACCGAAACAATTTAAAATAATGTTTTAAAATTACTTATTTAACATGATACAATATACCAAATAATATAACTGCTTAGTATTTCAAGTACCAAATAATTTCAAATTAAGACCATTTTTATCAAGATAAAATCTTCCTTGAACACATTTAAATTCTAAAAAATACACAACACATGGATTAAATTTATCAAGCAGGGATTTTTAAACTATTATATACTAAATGGAATGTTAATTTGATAAAGGGTACAAAAAAACCTACCTCAGTTCAGTAAAAACCAAGGAAAAAGTCATCACCTGTGAATATGAACACTCTAGTATGAATCAAGGGATCCTTTTTTGACATAAAACAATAAATCCCCTGATAAATTACACATTCCAAAAACCAAATATGAATCTTAATATACCTAATACTCAATGGGGAGGGTGAAATCAAATGGAAAGGGTATAGGGAGTAATGGAGGAGTAATCAAAGAGAAATAATTAGATATTACCTTAAGAAATCAATGTAAGAAAGCATCGAATGCCTCAAAATCTAGGGGAAGGGAGGGATAAACCTATAAAGACGTGTTACTAGATTATTATAATAATAGGGGAAATAAAGTAAGACTTTGGTACTCCCAAAATCAAGATGGTACTTATATAATTTCTGTTTTATGTGAATCTGTTGAACTTGTTGGTTAGGCCCAATAGTTTATTAAACCATGTTATAAACATGCAGTTGGCAGTAAATGAGAATAATTTCTTTATACAGTCTATCATACTAATCTCACACAACTCATATACCCATGTTAAAACCATGTTTGATATCATTTCACAAAAATATATCCATATTTAATTCATGTTTCTTAGTTTACCTAACCTTGTGCATGCCATGTGCCATGAAAACTCAAGGAATGAAGAAAACATATGATTACTACTTAGAGTCAAACAACTCTGTTCTAATGTGTTGGTCAAATCATGAATGTTAAAAAAAATTATAAACATCTCCATGTATGGGTACCCACAGAATTACTATTAAACTATGCTACCCAAACCATACATAGAAACAAAAACTAAAAAAAACTTAAAATTGAAATCCAAACCCCACAAATATTAAAATTCCTTTAAAATTTACATAATGTAATTAATTGTAAGACAGGATATAGTGAAATGGGTGTTACATATATTGTGAATAGAATCCTTATAGATCATATATGTAGATTATACTACAGTGTTTTAGTATTGGTATTCTATATGAAATAATCGAAATCAAATCTAAATAAATCTTTCCTTCATATTTTTAAACATGTTACTAACTGGTCATGGTTTGAAATAAATCCTTCAAAATTGATGGGATATTTCGGAAACCCACGGATACACTAGGATTAAGGATTCCATTATATTTTTGTAATTCATCTTTACATATTATAGTGAAGAAATAAAACAGATGGTATTAGAGTCAATGTAAAGTAATTTTCATTAATTTGGTTTTATATAAATAAATATATATATATATATATTAATTAATGAGTTATCTTGGGTATTATATGGTCTATAATTTCTTCCACTACCATGGTTATAAATTATACATACCAAAAGAAACCAATTATTATAATTAAAATAGTATGCATTACTGTTTGAATCCATGAATGGGGACCCACATAAAATTGAAAGAAGTGGGACTTGGGAGATTTTGAAGAATCCACAATACAATAATATC
The DNA here is from genome assembly GCA_963277665.1 of Viscum album. Classification (NCBI taxonomy): domain Eukaryota; kingdom Viridiplantae; phylum Streptophyta; class Magnoliopsida; order Santalales; family Viscaceae; genus Viscum; species Viscum album. Next base: position 941,688 of record CAUJRU010000306.1, on the reverse strand, counting down.
ATTTTAATGAAATAGGGCTTCATGAAAAAATATTATGAGTATGGAAATGTGATTCAAAATTAGGATTTTTTAAAGAAAATATATTCTTTATTTTCGGTCATTTATATTGATGTGATATTTACTTTGGTAGTGATAGTTAAATCAATCCAATTGTACTTCAATATGGTGATAAAATGGAAAATCATAGTCTACCAACTGGATGTGAATAAGACAATGTTAAATTTTCAAAACCCATTATTTTATTTTATGAATAATCCCTACAATATCTTATAACACAGACTACATAGATCTTCAGATAACCCCAATATACTATAAAAATATTTCAAAAAATGACCACCATGATCTAACCATATGATTGGAGGCTATGAATGGGAGTAACAATATTATAAAATATATTTAGAAAATTTTTCATAACAAAAAATTATTGATTGTTTCATAGTAAAAAAGTATTCAATTGTGAAGGATAGGAATGAAATAATATAATATTAAGAACAATTAATGTTTAAAAGAATATTTTTTCATATAAAAGAAATTTTCATATATATTTTTTATTTTCATTTAAAATAAAAAATTCTAATTTTTTAAAATAGTATTTCATAAGAAATATTTCATTTTCAATTTCATCATATAAAAATTTTATTACTATTATTTTTTTTCCATAATAGTTGTTATTTGGGTGAGTAATGACAAATATTAATTTTTGAAAAACTATTATTTATTTTATTTAAACAATATAATTTACCCATATATTTTGAATTTATTTTTAATATAAAATTAGTATAATTTTTCAACCATAAATAAATTAATGTTATTAGAATCAATATTATTCATTATTTTTTTATAAGATCATTTTTATGCTTAAAAAGTGTATTTTTCAAAAAATAGGTTTTCATTGAGTTTTCTACACAAATATTAATATTATTATTCACCAATTTGGAAAATTTAATCTTATAAAACTGGATCCATATTTTTAATAATTATAAATAAGATTAGGTAATATTTTCAAATTAGTTTTTATTAATAATGAATAATTACCAGGGAAAATATTTATTACCACGATAAAGATTAAAACAAATTTATTAAGGTTAAAATTATTTGATTAGAACAAAAAAGTTATATCCATATGGTTAGATGATTATTTCATTACCAATACCTTATATCTGGTAAATTTTTTGACATTCAGGATACCCTTGACTGGAAAATGACGTCCCTATTTATATTAATAAAACTATATTTACACAAATGTCACATTCCACCATTTAATATATTAAATAAATTTTCATGCTAAGGACATGAGTAAATATACATTATTAAAGAACTTATGACTACAATGGTGGTTAATAAATTATAGTAAGGTTTAAAATTTATTTATTTTTCAAAAAATAGTGTAGTTTTTTAAAATTCTTATGCCTCATTAATGCATCATTTTTAAACACAAGATAAGAATCAAGAAAATAATTTTAATGTCATGGATAGTGATAACATTCAAATGATGTGTGGTAATCCATGAATTTTTTTCAATAATATTGAATAATAACTAATAATTTATGTGTTTGAATTTGAATTCTGTTATTTTATTTGTAACACATCGACCTAGACCACCTGGTCTGAGTTAAGATTCTAGATGATGCCATCTGTGTCTTTTTATATGTTATAGATTTTGTAAAAGAGGTTAGGGACAAAGGTAAATCCTAGAGAGACTATTCCATCTGTACTAGGTAAAAAATAGACTTCATACTCAGATAAAAAACAGTAGAATCAAAAAATTATAAATAATTAAATAAATCATTCGAGTGACGAGGTACATAATAAATTCCATCCCACGTAGTAATATTGTACATACTAGTCAAAAACCTAAGCTAAAGAGGTATCCCCATCAGCGGTGGATCAAATTATTGGTTAACCAAAAAAATAGTAGTTATATACTTTTTTCCTGATTCCATCATGAAATGCATACAACCTCAATCTAACTTGCTCAACCAACCATCGCAGGGCCCTTTCCTTTCACCGAACCCCTGGTATGGAAATCTATGATCTCATCAAAATACCAAAGAAGGGTGTGAATATGTAACTAAGTAGGACGCCACTAAATACATTTAATATACATTAAAACCAATGTACCCCATGAAAGTAAACAAAATAAAAGTCATCTGCAAGTATATCACAAATGCATAAAAACCTATGTCGGGTCCTATGAGATTGAATCTTTCTACTCTAACTTAATCCTAGAAGGAATATTAACCTACCATTCGAAAAATTCCCCTCTATGGGATTGTCGAATAAAATTTTTGACTCATACCCCTTGAAAGGATAGGTATAAGCATATTGACCATGTTTCTAACACATCCCCCTTATGGGATAGTCCATATGGATCAACCTAAACACTAAATTAAAAATATAAAGGAACCACACTTGATATAAAAGAAACAAATGACAAATCAAAAATCACATCATATGAAGAATGATTCGTACCATCACATATTATCAAACATAAAACAAATATCTAATAATGCTACACATGCACTCCACATGTGATCAAGCATAAAACATAGGTCTCATAGGGATACATGCACACAAACAACAATAATAATTCCAAGAATGAATATCTACATTGAAAAAATTCAGAGAATTCATAGCATAGGTATGATGATGATTTAATGACAAGGATGAAAATATGAATCTAATTACACTATTAAATCCTTTAACCATATATAATCTAACATGACTATAATTCTAGGAATAATATTGAGGTGAAAACACTCCCAAAAGGTAGTTTGAGTTTAAACATAACTGAAAAGATTAAATGTTGACAATGATCTAGGTACGGTCGACGCAAAGATTCCAATTCCTTTCATCTGAGTGTCAATTATTTCAATTTTCGAAAATTATATTGTTAGACCACATAAAAATCCACTGATCTAATAAACCCATCTTGGATATAATTGGTTTGGATCATGGAGAAGGGATGATTATTTATCCAGATCAAAATAGAACTCAATGTAATTGAATCACTAGACGAGACTATTCTCCAGGAATTATAGAGTGAACATAAAATGAGAGGAAAGATCCTAAAAATCATTAAGATTTCTCATAGGGTAATTATGGTTAAAGAGGAACTATGATAATGAGATAAATTCACCTAGATCTGTGTTATTGATAAAATTCCATAAAAATTGGCATTCTTTTGTTGACCCAAATGATGCATCCATCCGTCCATTGTATCCCCACCAGATGGTGATGGGATTGATAACATTTCTATATATTATATAGAATCCACCAACTATCTAATGGAGTAGTTTTATCTTTTCTAAGATAACAAATACCCACTTGGATGGATATCTTTTATTCTTAGACTTTTGGACACCCATAACCTTCCTCAATCTCTTTAAAACATATTTAAAAATACGTGTACATGATAACATAGGTGTAACCTATATAGAGTATCACACAATATCATCCCAAAACTTCTTATCCTTGATAGTTATCCCTATAGATTTTCTTGGAAAACTCAAGCCATTTGTCCCCAATGACTATATACAGCTTCATAGTCCCTTCCTTAATATGCATGTGTTTCCATCCTACCTAAAAAGTGGAACAATATTACCTTATGTCAGCATCACTATTTGGTCTACAAATTACACCAGTCTCTCCATAAAAGTATTTTTTGGATCTATCTAAAAATCCTCATAGTTGAAAACTTATATAAGATCAGGATCCTACCCCTAAAGCTAACAAACATCAAACACTTTTTCCACATCATAGTACTATAGTGTATTATTCAACTGATAGTCCATCATCCTGATGTGTTTGGAGATCTCAAAAAACACAACATACCATGGTTCCAACTTACCTTGCTTCATTAAATGCCAATTCCCAAACCGAGGGTCCACCCTCAAGAAAACCTTATCACCTAAAATGAACTCCAAGGGTCACCTTTTTAAGTTTACAACAGATAAATATATGTTTTGATTTATTACCACTCACTTATGAATAAAAAACACCCATTCTAGAGTTCTCTTATACCATACATATCCCAACAACTGAAGGTTCACTTGGCTCGTGCCAATATATTGGTAAAATACATAGATTCCCATACAGATCCTCATATGGCTCCGTCTGAATTGAGTAATGGAATTTGTTATTATAGGTAAACTATATATGATCCATGTGATCATCCCAAGCTCCTCTGAAATCCATAATTCTTGTTGAAAGAATATTCTCAAAAATCGAGAACATTTTCTATGAATTCCTCTTATTTTGAGGATAAAGGGTCATACTTAGCTTTAATTAGGTCCCCATAAACTACTAAAATATTTTCAAAAAGTATGATTTGAGTTGGGTGTGTCTTTTAGATACCATACATAAATAAACTATGTGCCACTATATGATCTTAAAACTATAGATATTTCTTTCACATCCACTTTGATTGCCTCCTAGAATACCAAGCAATGAGAGTCCTTGAAAAAAATATACACTACAACCCAATTTTTATCTCATAATATAGAGGTCCCTTATAAACCCTATCACAATTCCAATATTTTTGTCATCCCACTTCCACAAAAATGCTGGAAGTGGCTGGAGTAACCCACTACTTCTCTGAGGATTGAACTTAATCTTCTGACAAGACAGAAAATGAGAGATAAAGATTGAAATGGATCTCTTCCTGAAGGGAGACCAAAACTACCATATTACATCATGATACAAATAGGTTGATTGTGGGTTCCCTTCCTACTATGAAGGATTAGTGTATTTCATCCACTCTTATCTCCAGGAAATAGGAACCACCACTCTTCCATGAACCAAATGTATGCCACATTTTTCTAAGATCCATCCTAAAATTGATCCATTCAATTTCACCTTCACTGAAATTATGATGCACTCTGGATAAAGTTCTTTTCTTGATTTTAATTGTTCTACCCACAAGGATGTAATCATTAAGGGTGAAATTCTTATATCCCTCGATCATCAACAACACCCACCAAGTTGTCCTTTGACAGAACAATGTGCTTCTAACAAATTTTAGCATCTTATCACCAACATCATACATATTCCTACTTAGTGCATCAATAAATAAATGTCCTTTCCCAATATAATAACTCATCTCAATGTTGAACAGCTACATGTATTATAACAAACACCTCCGATGAAGATTCATGTCAAATTGGCCAAAAACACACTATAGAATCTTATTGTCCATGCATATGCCAAATATCTTTCTAAAGTGGTTGTGTTTAAAAAATTTCAATCTCTCAACAAAAATTTCAAACTCTATTTCCTAGTATGGTAGTTGCACTCATTAGTTCATAGTTTATGTGTCCCGTAAAAAACTTCCTTATAACCTTAAATAAGAAAAAATTAAAATCCAATGCTAGATTCATCACAATGCACTTCATACCTAACTCTAGGAGTAAGAAGAATTGGAATCAAAATGAACATATACCACTTTTACAAATCCAAGAAGTCATCTCCATAATACAAATTGGCCCCCAAATTTTTCAATTTTGTCATTGGGAAAACTATGCTAGAAAATACTTGAAAGAACTAGATATAGTACACAGCTAAATCATGGAAACACTAAATCTTTAACAAATACCTTATTTATTCTCACGTCATAACTGTATCTAATTTCTTTGGATTAACTAGTATTCCTGCTTGATGAATCATGTGTCCATGAAATCCCACCTTTGGTATTTAAATGTTACACTTTGAATACTGGGGTTAAAGACGATGTGCTCGACGCATAATTAATATATTATCCATGTGCTTAGTTTGTTACACCAATATCATCGAATATATCAGTATTTAATAGAGTCCCGGTATGGGTAAAAGATCATGTTCATGATATCCATGAACACTGGAAGAGAATTTGGTTGTCTAAAAGGCACAATGAGACACTCATAAAACCTACACCTACTCATAAACACTTCCCTGGGTATATCTTCCTCTCCAACCTAATTTAATCAGTATCCAAAACATAATTCATTCGTTTTAAACCAATAGGATCCCAATAATTGATCAAAACCCTCATCAATTCTTTGTAATGAGTACATTTTCATCACAATAATATGATTCATCTTTTGGTATTCCACACAGAGCTGAAATCTACCATCCACCTTCTTAGTGAATATCATTGAGGCACCCCAAGGGGGAGTTCTTGTTTTTATGAAGCCTTTATATTGAAGATTAACCAGGTAGACCTAGATCAATTTCAATTAATCTAGTTCCCTGTGATACAGATAAATTCATATAGGTCATGCATTGGGTATGATCTTGATCTCAATCTTAACTCCCCTATGTGGAGGTAACCTTAAGAAATACTCTATTAATACGTATCAATATAGGTCTGTTGTAGGTGGAAGATGTTGTAACAAAAGATTCCCTATAACAAACATGATCAATAATTTTTTATTACTATACAATGTATACAGTGAGTTATACATTTTTCACACCTACCATTATAGTGTTGACATTTCTACATCCACCATAAAATGGTAATGTCTAGAGATTTATTGTTATATTAAATGATTATTGCAGTTTCTAAGATATAACGAGGACCTAAAGATATTATGAAATTAATGTTAAACCTAAAATACTAGAAAATAGTGCTATCCCAATTAATATTTACCCACTATTTAGAGAAACCATGTGTATATAATATATTCCAAATGAAATACCCACAATTTTAAAAATGGTTGGTATTGGTTGATCTATACCAACACTTTTCAAAATTTGTTGGTATATATATTTAAAATATAGGGGCCCTCTTAATCAACCCTTTCCCATCCTCATCATAGAACTAATATCCCCTCCCATACTAAGAGCCACAACCTCCCGCCTCCCCTCTATAGGCGACGCTGCCCCCAACAACCTGCAGTTCATCCTCCATTTTAGAATTGTTTTTGTTATATTTGAGAGGTAATATTTCCTTACCCCTCTTATTTATTATCCCTTTACCAGAGATATGGTTTGTTTTCTTCACTAGTTTTCTCCTATAATTCAATTGGGTTTAAATTCCAATATTTTTCAACATCATTTTAGTGAGTTTTGAGTCCATCTTCTCTTCTACTGGTTGTTATTATCATTTTTATGCATGTTATTCTACTAAAGAATATTTGAATAATATATATTTGTGAGAATAACATTATAGTACAAAATAGATAAAATTAATTCTATAATGTTCCAAAAAAGTAAATTTTTAATTATAATTATTCATTTTAAAAACAATCCTTGGGATTCTGAAGATTTTATCATAAATTTGATATTACATTGGAGGAATATTTTAAGAATTTAGATATTTAATGTTTTGGGAATCCTATTTAATTTAATTACATGGGTTAATGTTGTTATTTATTTTCCTTGATTCATGGAATTTAATTATTGAAATTTAAAATTTTAATATCAAGAACCGTGGTTAAAAAAATTATTGGATTTTTTTAAACAAAAAAAGAAATTATTGTATGATGATGTACATGACTATAATATTATATGTAAATATGGAATACTAATTTATCTATTAATGGTTGTTATTTAGTAATTCATTATTGTATTTATAGTACTCATCAAAAATGTTTCTTAGAATTCAATATTATGATTTGGGAATGAATGAATGATAAAATATTATTTCAAATAATTAAATATTTAGATTTTGAATCTCTAATAACTTTAAAACCATTATTATGTAAAAATAATTATAGAATCCATTGGTAATTGTCATGAGATAATTATATAAATTATAATGTAAAGAATGTTGGATCATTTTCATTTAATGAAACATGGTTTCCATTGATAATGTTTTATATAAGAATTTAGTTTTTTTAAGAAAAAAATAATGGTATGATCTGTATATTCACCTATTTTGATTAACTGTTGAGTATTCCATAGTGATTTGTTAAGAATTATTCTTTAGATCATTTATCATGAATTTATTAGATATCAATTTATTTCCAAGAAACATTAAATGAATTAGATACCATCTAACCACAAATTACATCAATTTAAAGGATTCATTAGTGGTGATTTAATTGATGGATTTCATTATGTTGGAGGTAGTGGATTAACTATTAAGTCATGTTGGTTATTATATAAATTAAATACTTATTTAATTAAAATACAACATTTTGTAAAATCTATTTCCTTGTTTAGAAATATAGTAAGTACTTTTAACCATAAAAAATCATTTCATAACTAAATGTTATTCCCAATTATGTTTACAAATGACAAGAACTCTATTACTATGAAATACACATTTTTCAATTAGTATTCATCAATTTTTATTTTTTCCAGTATGTTAAAAAAATTTAGATTTCTTTGAGTTTGAGTTGGATTTTTCTTTCTTTGGATATATAGTATTTTTTTTATAATGGTCACATACATCATGAAATACATTCAACATGGTTTCTTATTAGTGTTATTTAATTTCCTCTACAATATGCATTTATTTTTTCTTTGGATTTGGATGTCGTTATAATTGTATATTACATTGGTGATTGTAACACAAGTTTTTCCTTTATAATAGAATGGATAAAAGCTAGATGTATCATACCAATTGGATTTCAACCATGTTTCAAAAGAATATGTATATTTGTTTAGTTTTTTAATTTACCAATTCTTCAGATGGAGGTCATATAGAGTTTCTATGTAATAAATTTTTTGGAAGAAAATGGTTATGTTGGGATAAAGTTAGATACTATATATAAAAAATTAACTAAAAACTATTATATTTGGTATCAGAATGGAGATATGATATAATCTTAAAATTTCATGAATGGAAACAAATAAGTGGTATGAATAATTAGTTATTTAATAATTTTCCATTTTTTCATAGTCATGGGAGAGATAGTATATCAATAGAATAAGGAAATGATATCAATACACATGAGAAAAATATTGAATATGGTGATTTTGGGAGAGTATTAAAAATAATGGATGATTCCATATCTCTTGTATATCAAGAAAGTACTAAAATGAAAAAGTTATAATTTCTAATGTAGATATATCATGGATGTACCATTTATGGGATATCTAATATATAAATTGATTATATTATTAAATTTTTAAGGACTTGTTCCCTGATAGTATAAATATTCCATCAAATTATTATAAATCATTAAAGTTAATTAACCACCTCGGATTTTCTTTTATTAAAATTCATGCATATACGAAATATTTCTGTTTATTTTGGTAGGAAACAACATCACTAATGTTTTATATGATTTTGTTACATCTCGATGATAGGAAAATGTAGATGGAACACCATTACAAGTACAACAAAAAGTCATGTGTTAGTTTTTAGTAATTCTCCGACTTCAAAATATATTCATATCTACATCAATATCAAATAATATTCCATTGTGTGATACTAAGAGAATTGAAGTTAATGATAAGTTGGTTCACCCTAAAGATAGATTATCATGGTGGGTATTTGATTCAAAAAAACTGAATTTTTTGATGCAGTATGTAATGTTAGGTTGGGTCTATCATATGATGGTTTAAATCTGTTTCTTCTAATTCATACATCTCATAACATATAGCCAATTTTTAATGAAATTATAATCTTCCTCCACAGATGAGTATGAAAAAACAATAAAATATCATGAGTATACTAATATCTGTTAATTCTTACCCTGGAAAAGATATATACATCTACTTGAATCCATTAATAAATGTTTTCAAGATACTTCATGATATGGGTGTGCACACATTCGATGCTTCTTCATAAAATATATTTTTGATGATATTGTTTTCACTAAACAACAACCTCAATATATGTTAGGAACTGATGTTCTTAGTGAATTGAAGGATTTTACTTTTTCATTTGGAAATGTTTAGATGAAATCTAAAAGAGGAATTGTGTGGACATTGAGGCCACATACTAGGGAAAAAATAATAGTATATTTTCTGATTTTCTATCTTGATCTACCAATTTTTTACGTCATTTTTTAGAAGTAATTCACATTATGAAAAACTAGACGTAAAATTTATCTTTAATTTTTTCAAAATATAATGGTTAATTACAAATAGAACTTCTGATCTCACCATGAATTTTTGGATCGGGGTATTCATTAAGAACTACATCCTATGTGTATTAGTGAAAATAAATTAATAGCTCCTTGTGATTATAATGTAATGAAACATTAATAGAAAAATAAATTTCTTTAAGTATTGGAGAATATAAAGGTTCCTAATGGATATTCAAGACACATATCAAAAAAAATAATTTGATGGGAGGTGAGGTTGAAATTCCAAACACTCATGATTATGACATCCTTATACATGAGCTGATTCCAATAAAAATCCACAATTTATTGTCCCAAAATCTAAGGGTGATGTTAATTCACCTGTTTCATTTTTATCGGATATTGTGATTAAACATTATGAAATCATTTCATGAAAAAAAATGTAGCATGTGGTTCCATTACTTTGTTATTCGTTGTCAGAAAACATCCTTTATCATTTTTCACTAGCATGCTGCATTTAACAGCTCATCTTATAACTCAAACACTTCTTGCGGGATCTATTTCCATTCATTGGATGTATCCTAATAAAATATATTATTTCAAAATGAAATCTTATGTATGAAATATGAATCATTTTAAATGTTCCATTTTGAGAGGTTATCTAGACCAATAATATATGTATTTGTTTCAATGTATTTTTTTTGTGTGAGAAAAAGACATAACCAAAAAATGATAAATAAATATTAGAAGTATGGGTAAATTGATAACTCATTTAAGTCTCTTCCCTAAACAAGATGAATTCATGGGCAATATAATCTGACTACATTGAGCTTTGAAGAGTGGGATATGGATAATCAAATTTCCTTATTTAACTATAGGCTTTTCTGAAAATATCAAACAAGTATTTTGAATATTTAGAAGATATCTCACACAATTTTATTTCACATTTTCCTTAAAAATTGGTTATCCTTTTTAAAGGGAACATAAACAAATTATAAGTAGAATTCATCAATTTTTTCCTTCGGGAAAGAGATAGGATTTTCTATACAAGGTGTTTACTGTTTGGTTGAAATCAATGGAATGAACAATAATTATATTAACTTAACATATAGATATTAATTTGTTGTATTATTCATATATATTTAAGGTATTGAGTTTACATGTTGACTAGGTATCCCATGAATTAAGAGCATTGGATTTTGGTAACAAATTATTGGTTTGTGAATGAAAATCTATAATAATCAATAGTTATAAATCTGGTACAACAGATCGAGGGGTGAAAATAAGAACACAACAAGATGGAGTTTTGTTAACTGCTAAAATGGACTATTATAACAGTGCATCAGATAGTAGGACTCGATATGAAAAGGTGTATTATTATATATTTGATTATAAATTTTGTTATAGGATTACTACTCTCATGGCCATGTCACAATGATTAAATGTAAATGGTTTGACTAAACTATGTGAGATGGTACATTTATTGATGACTGTTGATTCAGATTTATTGACATGACTTGATTCCTAGCTACCAATAAACCATATATTTTGGTATCAATGCCAAAAAAAGTGTTTCATTTGAAATATAATTTGATTCCTAATTACTAAGTGATTATATAAGTAATACAAAGGCATGTTTTCATGACAGTGTGGATGAAATTGACATCATTGACTCCCCGATTAGCGTTTACCAAAAGATTATATTTGAAGACTCTTATTTTCCCATTATAATAGTTGACGACGAACCTAATATAGTGGTGGCTAATATATAGAAACAACAATATATGTTCATAGTTCATTCATTTTACCCAGAAGTGGGTTTCTCAGGTTAGTAATGTTGTACTTACTTTAATTTATTTTCATTTTGGAATGATATGTTTATTTTACTAATGTTTTTTAATTGAATTTAATTATATTTATTTAAATTTAGAAAACTGGTTTTAAAATGGGTTTATAATAAATTTAAAACTTCGTTTAAAATTATAGTTGATAAAACATGTTATCACCATGCTTATAAACTCCTTGACTTTTAAGTTGTATTATTTTTATAAAAAAAATTTCTAAGAAATTTTCATTTCCTTAATATGTAGATTATGATATATTTTGAACAATTTTGAAGGAATAAATTATTTGATAATTATCAATGGATGTGTGAGCTTGGGTTACCTCCAATGGTTCCCTTAGTGAGTATAATAATAATAATATTTTTCTTTTACATTACATTTAATGTTATGTGTTTATTCATTACCAAATATTTTAGGGACATAAAGTTCAACCGTTGTTTACTTCTACTCAGCCTATTTATATGAGGTTGGATGAGGGTGCAACAAGAGATATAAAAAATACTCTTCGTACCTATTTACACACTGACCCAATAGTAAAAACCCCATATAACACACTTTTATATCTTATATTTGAGCCTCTAGGGATGATCACACCAATGCATCCATCATCGTTTCATTTATCCTCCTCTTACAATAAAATGTCTATATTGCATCGAAGGATGTTCCCACCTTTACAATATCCATATATGTTAATGTATCCATAAACCTACTAATCAAATCCTGACATGTCAACATCGCCTCCATTTCCAACTATTGATCATGGTTTTGATGATTCCATTCCTTCAACATCCACTCCATTGTCTAAACATCACCCAGTGTATTGCTTGGAAGAATAAAATTCTTCTCAGGTGACTGATTCATGCTAGACCAAAAATCTATCAGAGCCTATTGAGAATTCTGAATCAATTTTTTATTATAAGTGTGTCAAATTTTATAACAACTTTTTTTTCTATTGTTACTTAACTCATATTTTTTCCTTTGTGATTTTAAAATGGAATATTCTAGTAGGAAATGTGGGATCACTCACATGAATGATTTCTAGAATCTTCAAACACAAATAATTATGGATTACAATCACAATAATGAGATAATAGGTTAAAATGGTAGGCATGGTATATGTTTCATGAGAACTGTAGCCAAATACAATGATAACATTCTGATGCAATAGGTCTCATAGAGGCGTATCAGTAATGACAATAAGGAGAATTCATGGTCAGAAATATGGGTAAGAAAAATTGTTAAATTTATATCAATATTATTGTTAAATTTATATTAATTATCATATTCATTGCATATTTGGTTTAGCATTCCCAATAGTAAAGCTGCTATGGTTTTAGGGTTGATTGACCTTGGGGATTTTTGTAAATCATATATGTATGAGCTATTCATTGGTTGGAAGGTTAGTGTCAGATCTGATTTAGAGGGTGTACCAATATTCCCCTATAGTCTAACAACCCAATATTAAGAAATGATTTCATATTGGAAGTTTGACGAAATCTGGGTATTCATAATCTTTAATGTCTTTCATAAAAAATTTAATTCTTATAAATTTTATTGAATTTTTTTTATATTCATCATGAAAAAAAATAAGAATAATTATTAAATGATGTGTTTTCAAAATTTGGGGCACAATACAATGCCTAATCATGAGAACCACCTGGTACATTAATATGAATTTAAATAATATCTATATTTATATAATTACTTAGTTAACTTTTGATGCTGAAATTTATGTTTTATTTTCATTAATCAATTTAATTTAATGGTATAAATTTCCATTTTAATTGTCCAAATGGAAAAATAGACAAATAAAATAAAGTCAAAATTACCTAATGGGCTAATGACCTAATGGACTAATGTCCTAATATTCCAGATGGTCAAATTATCTAAATGGCCAAATGAAAAAATGGATTAATGTATCAATTTACCAAATAATCTAATGGCCTATTGGCCAAATGACAAAATAGATAAATGTAAAAATAGCCTAATGGCCTAATTGGTGAAAAGCCCAAATGGCCTAATTCTAAAAATGGACAAATTTTCTAATTGAACAAATGTATAGATGTCCTAATGGGATATAGGAAAAATGGAATAACGACCTAATGGTATGAAGACATAATGGACTAAAAACCTAAAAACCTAACTACCTAATGGCCTATTGGACTAACTCCCTAATGTACTAACTATCTAATGAACATATGGAAGAAATTGGACAATGACCAAATGCCCAAACAGCCAATTGGTCAAATGGACTAATGGCCTAAATGGCCTAAATGTCTTGAATGTCCTATAGGTACTATTGGGGATAATGGCATGGTAGACCTAATTGACTAAATGGACTAAATATCCTAAATGGCCTAACAGCCTAAATAAATAAAATGGAGTAAATGGCATAAATGGCCTAAAAGGCCTAAATGGCCTAAATGGCCTAATGGCATAATGGCCTAATTGTCTAATGTCCAATTTGGATAAATGGAAAAATTGACTAAATTGCCTAAATGTCCTAATGTCCAAATGTCCAATTGACCAAATGGCCAAATGGCCTATTGGCCAAAGGACCAAATGGACAAATGACCAAATTGACTATTGGCCAATTGTATTAATGCCATACTAGCCAAATGCACTAATGGCCAAATAGCCAAACAGAAAAATGAATAAATAGCCAAATGACCAAAAAACATAATGGCTAACTGACCAAATGATCAAAATTACAATGTGACTGAATTAACAATGAACAAATGGCCCAATGTCCAAATGGACAATTAGCCCTAATGGACAAAATGGCATAAATGTCCTAAATGGCCTAAATGAAATAATTAGGCTTATTGGAATAATTGGCCAAATGGAAAAATTGGACTCAATGGCCTTAATGGACTAATTTGAATAAATGGACCAATTGGCCTAATTAAAATAAATGACCTAATTGTACAAATAATGAAATAGCCAAATTCACCTCAATGGAATGATTGACCTAAATGGTCTAAATGGATTAAATGGAATAATTATAATAGTTAGCCTAAATGGGCTAATTGGAATAAATTTCGTAAATGTTCTAAATGGCCTAATTGGACTAAATTTACCAAAATCTTCCTAAATGGCCTAAATGGCATAATTGGCCTAATTGACCTAAATTGGGACAATTTTCCAAACTAGACTAATTTCCCTAAATTGTTCATTAGCCTAAATTTCCTAAATGGACTAATTATTCTATGTGGTATAAATGGGCTAATTTATTTAATTATCTTAATTAGCCTAAATGGCCTAATTGAAATAATTGTCCTAAATTGCCTAATTTGACTAAATGGCATAATAAGCCTAATTGGACTAATTGTACTAATGGACTTAAATGGAATAAATGAGTCAAATGGACTAATTGTCCCTAATATTCCTAAATTAAATAAATATCCTAACTAGACTATAATTATCCTATTTGGCCTAAATTGGCCTAAATGGCATAATTGGCCTTATTGACCTAAATAGACTTGGTGGACTATATTGGACTAAAATGGCATAATTGTTCTAAATTGGCCTAATTGGCCAAAATTATCAAATTATCCTAAATATCTTAAATTTCCTACTTGTACTAATTTGACTAATTGACCTATTTGCCTAAATTTCCTTAATTTTCATAAATTGACATAATTTCTCTAATTAGACTAAATTCCCTAATTGGACTAAATGGAATTATTGGCCTAATATATATAAATATCCAAATTTGAATAATTTTCCTCACATGTATTATTTACCTAATTCATGTAATTGGCCTAAATGGGCTAATTGGACTAATTGACAAAAAAATAACGGCCTAAATGGAAAAATTGGCCAAATTGGCCTAAATGTACTAAACGAGGAAAAATTGATGTAAATAGAATAATTTGACTAAATTCTCAAATGAAATGGACTAATTGGCATAAATTCACCAATTGGCCTAAATGACCTAGTTGCTTTAAAATGTCCTAAATGTCCTAAATGGCCTATATTGGCCTAATTGGACTATGTTTTCCAAATAAATGTCTTAATTGGTCTAAATTGGTCTAAATAGCCTAATTGGCCTAAATTGGCCAAATAAAAGGCCTACTTATGCTAATTGGACAAAATTGGACTAATTGGCCAAAATAACAAAATTTTCTTGATTAGCCTAAATGGCATAAAAGGCCTAATTGGAATAATTTTTATAATTGTTCTAATTGTCCTAAATGAACTAATTAAGTTATTGGAAAAATGTATCAATGGAAAAATAACGAAATTACCAAAAAAACCTACAAAAAATTACATAATGATAAAATGATCAAAATTAAAATGTGACTGAATAACTAAAGAACATAACACAAATAGAACTTGATTGAAATGAGGAATAAATAGGAATCCAAATCATATCCATGTTTAGAATTATAATTAGTATGTATTGATTATATTATAGAATTATTATTAAATTTCTTACTAAATGTTTACTTAGATGATTCTTCATATTATGGATTTCATCAAATGCTACAATTGTATTTAATTTTAGACTAATAACATTCATATTATACAATAATGATGTATTATAGTAATCAAAGTCATTTTCAGAAAGCAACATTGGGAATCAGAGTCCTTGTTTCTTGATGGAAAATTATTTTTATTGAGTAGGAATAAAAATGATGTAAGTGTTGTAAATGAACAAAAATAAGAAAAGATTTTATGTTTTTCTATTGAAATTTCAAAATTGGATACGTGATTCATAATTAAATATATTGTTTAAATTTTGAATAGTGTTCTTTGGAGTCCCTATATAATGAATAAGATTATAAAATCAAGTCAAATTATCATTTGATATTGGTATTAGGAGAGGATAACAAGGGGAGAGTCAGATGTTGACACAAAAACCTTCATCTGCACAAGGTATTGACCATCATTGGGAACCTCTCAATCCTCTCAGACAACCACGATTCAAAAAAATCCTGAAGATGAATCTGAGGTAAAAAAAATAGTTTTACAAGATCATTAATGATGTAAACTATTCAATGAACAATTTCTAAAAGCAATGTCTGTTGTCATTCTCTATCTTCCATTAGAGGCTACTACTACTTTGGGTTCATACATAGAATCAATGAAATATTTATATGATGACTTGAGTGATGTAAATGAAGGTCCTATTAGTTGTGTAGCTTGTGTTGGTGTTGATGATGATGACGATAACGATGATATTGAGGATGATGGTGATCTAGGAACTGATACTGGTGACAATTATGATGGATCTGTTGGTGATGATGGAGATATTGTTCCCCTATGTTTTTGGGTTTAGGTAGAGACATGTGTGGATGAATAAAACTAATTGATGGTGTGGATTTTATATATATGTTAAAGTATTGTAAATAGTTTCAATTATACTTTAAATTTTGTGGTTTAATTCTAAATATATAATAAGTGTACTCCATTAAATATATACCATGGTTTGTAATTTGTTTATAGTTTTTCTAAGAGGTGTTGGATGGTGATACAACTATAAAATGTGTGTAGGTAATTATACCCAACGTTCAAAAAAACAGTGGGTATCGATGAATTATTGAAAACCATCTATACCTGCTATTTCAGAAACCTTATGTATAGTCATATACCCATGGTTTCATGTAAACCAAGGGTATTAAGATATCATTTTTTCTTATTCCCATGATGTCAATACAACCCATGGGTATATACCGATTTTCATTCCATAAGCACCCATTGTTCCTAGAACAGTGTGTGTGGCCTATACCCATGGTTTTTGAGGATATACCCATGGTTTTAAATCTTAGGTATAGGCTATGATTTCTGTAGTGATACGTCGTGTTGTCTATATACATCATACCGACATGAAATAGTTGATGTCTGAAAGTCAGGGTCGAGGCCACATAAGCATTGAAAATTCTCCTCATAATGTTCACACATGGTGATTTCTGGTAGGTGAGTTCATGAGGATAAAATCACTAATAGAATTACAACATGTTTTAGGTTTCATTGTTTGTTACAATTTATGGTCATGTGTATTGGTCTCGTAAATCGAAATCATTTTCAATGTGTACCATTTGATTACTTACTTTGTTGTAAGGAAAAATTCAAGACAAAAAATTCATGATGACATAGCTTGTGTTGGGTGTGTAATTGGTGGTATGAGATTGATTGAATTATCAAGAGAGGATATTTCACATCTGAGTGGAGGAAGTAATATCACAGTCTTATTTAGTCAGAATGGTACGACCTTCATAATGCCTTTTCCATGGTATTCATAGGTATGTGTAACCAATAAGATCAAAATAATAATAATAAATAATGGTTGGATTATGGAAAAATTGTATGTCTATCTTTATGAGATAACTAATGATAAAGAGATTATATTACACCATGACTTTTCATAGGATGGTTGTCATTTATATTATTTTTACATATCTTTTTAGGGGCATTTATGGGTTTCTATAATCCTTTATTAGTCTCTAAACACTATTAAATAAAATATGGATAAGGTCCATAAGGGTCACACATAATATCGTATTAAAAAATATGTCATATTCTGGTGAATAAGAATATTGGACATGGTAGGACCACCCTAGGGTTTAAGTGTTATTCAAGTGATTGATCATCGATGAATAAATAAATTCATTATTATCCAAGTAGAGAATAATTGGATTGAATTTATTTATTATGTGTACTTTGATGTATTTATGTAAATACATGACAAATATTATTTGAGTGAATATTATTTATAAGATTTTAGGTTTGATTTATATATTTAGGAATTTCGATTCGGGTAAATGAATCATGGTTTATCACGTAATATCTTTATTATATAGCAAGGATGTGATAAAAAATAAAAATAAAAATATGGAATAGTCAGTTTTTCATCTTATTTTATTTATTTATTATTTATTTTTCATTTTATTTATGGTCTTTGGGGTACCCTTTCAATTATTTTAAGTCTCCCATTATTTAAGCAAGAGACATGCATTTATTCATTGTTCTGTTTATTCTAATAGAATGTGGGCCCCTATCAACACCAAATTTATATAGAGAGAAAGTAGCTCTCTAATTAAATGATCTAAGAATGTAGAGGCCTGGTTTTTTCCTTGTAAGAACTTGGAATATCTATACACATATTTCTAGTGCTTGGCACTGAGAGATCGTGCAATTCTGAGGCTCTGTGTGCTCGGAATGAATTTTATAAAAATATGAAGTATATTTTATATTATTCAAATGAATGAAGTGGGATATATATTAAATGGTAACTTGGATCCAAAATTTGATGGCATAGGTTATTCTTGAGCTTTTCATTTACCCCAAGAGGGAAATAACTTTTCTCGGCGTGGGTCTCCTATAGAAAAATCCATGGAGTGTGAAATTGTAAATAAACTAATTAAATTTATTTATTTTTATCTTAGAAATCGCATCAAATAAATTTTGAATAGTGTATCGAATTGGAAATCTAGTACCACTATTGATTTTCTAATGGAGAATTTTACCTATGTACAACATCAATTGAGAGGGTGCAGGATGTTAAGATCATGAGACCATTGGAGGGTGACCTATTTAAAATGTTATAAATAGGTTGTTATGGTTTCTTAATAAGGGTTGACCCCAAGTACTCCCAAGCTTCCTCCTCTCCTCCCTTTGACGTTTCAAGGATGTAACTCGGTCCGATTATATGGGAAGCATGGAAAAAGTGTTGTCAATGATGAACAGATTGAATCGAGGCAGGATTATTCATTCGGATTCCTCATTCCCCTGAATGAAGTTTTGTTTTTTAAAATTCATTATTTATCATTTTCACTACTTCATCTACATCTACATTTCGGCACACTGAAATGAAATCCAATCTTCAAGGGAAACATAGTTATGTGAATTTCATGATCTAAGGGTTCCAGGTCTATGATGGTCTCAGGTTTTGGGCACCAGAGGAGTCATGAATACCAGAGGAAGAGCCAACCTAATTTTTTTCATGTTGAAACATCGACCAATCTTCGAGCGAATCACGTATTTATGTAGATCCGGACCTGAGGATCCCAAATCTGGTTATTTCTTCATGTTTCAAGCACCGTAGTGGTGATGGTGGTCTGAGGTGGATGGTAGTGTGCTAGGAGGATAGTGAGACCCGAGTGGTGGAAGGTGTCATAAAAAATGTGGGTGGCCTCGATGTCATGCAGATGATGGCCTGGGGTGGAGAGTGAGACACAACTAGGTTTAAGGTGGCCAGAGCGGTCGAAAGAAAGTTAGAGGAGGTCTTGCTGGTCTTTGGGCCCATGTTCAAACCCCCCATATCTCCTAGATGGTGTGTCTATATTGTGTGACATCATTGGCCATGTGGTCCTACTTTCTAGATGGACCTTTTGTGGCTTGTTTTGGATTTTTTTGTTTTAGTATTGTTCCATGGTTGCACGATATACCTAAATATAATAATAATAATATTATTGTTATATTATTTGGGAATTTTTTTATCAGCTCTAACTCTTACATATGAATTCTTATTGATGTGTTGTCAGTGACAACATGGCCCTAAAATTGAGATGGATTGATTTCAACCGCTTAAACCAATATAGAGGTGCATGCCCCATGATTCCAAGTTTGGAATTTGTGGTGAAATGTGAATTTGTATCCCAGTGTCTATTTTGGATGAATGAATAGTAGATCCCTTATGTTTTTAATGAAGATAAATATGGTTCAATCCATATGTTTTATTCTAGGATTTTGGCATGTGCCCCACAAATCACCATTCGTGTACAATGCTGAGAGATGTAACTTCTTCACTGGGTTTCTATTTCAAGTCAATGAATAGTTGATCTTGTTCACTTTTCCACAAGGATCTCAATAGTGTAATCCATTTGATTGTCTAGGTCCATTTGAGTAGGGATTATTGTAAAAGTATTTTTTTGTCCCTTTTAAAAAATAACCATCATCACGTTATCATCAGCCTTTTGGGATAGATGTTCCATGTACTTTGGGGGTACACTAGAATTACTAGGGGATAATTTTTCATAGTTTAGTACCATAGAATGGATAGGTACATGGATAGATGATGAGGTGGGTTCACACGTCATTTGGTCCATCTTCAAACCATGTACCACTTAATAAATATTCAATCTCACATATCTCCTTCTTTTGGAAACATATTTTGGCATGCCAGTAACCTATCATGTGTTCTTTTTTTGGCATAGAATATGATTATTTCCATTGTATTAGATTTCAAGGTACAATGTGATATGTTTCAGGCATGAATACATTTTAGGTGATGTTAGACTATGGCTTCGATCATATAGTTTTATCATAGTTTTCCGAGCTTACCCTCCAGCGGGGCGGGGTAGCGGTCTTCTTTGATTCCTTTCAAGAGGTAAAATTTTGGAAATGATGACTAGTCAATTTCCTACTTGATTTCTAAGTGGAATTCCCCTACCAACAAGGGCATGGGTCCTTGATGATACCAGAGTGGAACCCCTTATGGGCATGAGCACAAACCCTCTATAGTTTCTTCCAAGTGGAATACTTGTACCGGGTAGGGAGTGGGTCCTCGATAACCATAGTGGAATCCCAATCACATATTAGGTTGTGGGTCCTCTTCATATAATTTTTGGGTATTACCAAGATGTGTATTACCCTTCATCGGGGCTGGGTAGTGGGTCCCTATCGACTCTTAGGTGTTGATCCCCCGGACGCACTAGGGTGTGGATCCCCAGTTATTAGAGTAGAATCCCCCTGACACACTAGGGTGTGGGTTCTCTACAACTAATACTAGAGGGAAACCCCCTTAACACACTAGTTAGTGGTTCCTATACCTCAAGTTTTCACCATCTAGCTACACATATTAGTGATGAGATTTGATTTGACGTACATTTTCACTCACGGGAAATGGGGATGATTTACCCACTGAGACACATCCTTGTGACACAACCTAAAATTTTGAGGGTGAGTCATTTTCACCCAAATTAGATAATATCAATTTGTGGTGATTGATCCCCATTGAAATTCATGTTCATGGAAGATCTGAGGTATGCTGGGAATCGTTGGTGGATACTTCTAAAACTATTGGAGAGTCTTTTCATGGAATAAGCTATGAGATGGAGATCCCCTTACTCTTTAACATGGGATTCCTTGAGTGAGAATATATACATATATATATATATATATCATGTTTCAGTACCCACTCCTTGGGATTTGGATACTCTCAGTCTAGTAGAGGAGAAAATGATCGGGGTATGCCACATTCTTTTAATGTTTAGATTCTCATGGTTAGATGATTCATCTCTCCTACCATGGGAAACTAAGAATCAACGAGATGTTCATCATCTCACCATTATGAGATCCTTGAGTTTGGTTGAGTTTTTATTCACTCTCTTGTTTGGTTGATATGTACTCTTTCACAGTACATTGTACTATATTCTTCTTTCCTCTTCAGTTCCATCTCATACTACTCCCCCTTCACCATTTCAGGGAATCCTAACGAGTATGTTTATACTCACCCTTTTATGGTCCTTGGATGAACGTATTGTGGAATATACAAACAACTGATAGTTTGCTCGTGAATTCAAAGGAGATTAGAGATATAAGGTTCATGGACAATGTAAGGGGGTCATAGCTTGTGATCAAGGAGCGGGGCTCTCTTTGCTGTTTTACTTTTCCAGTTGTTGTTAGGTTGTGACACATTTCGAATTGGGTATCTATTTATCAATTTTACCATTCAGTTTAAATTTTTTACTTGTATTAATTAGAGATCGATGTATTTTTGTGTTCCTCTTTATATTCGGGTTGTTTCTTTTTTTCCTATCCCTATAAAATTTTGATTTGAGTCGTATTTGTGTGTGTACAAGTACCTAGGAAAAGCACCCCCAAGTTTTTTGTTCCTTCGACGCTTTTCACCACACCCAGTCCTATAGAGGTAGGCTTGGGTTATTTTCGTCCTGATCCCTAGTATCGGTCATGTCATGGAAAATTGGCATCAGAGGTGGATCAACCCTTGGGACGTTATTCATAATTTTCACAAAAAAAGTCTTGGTTAGGTTTAGGGAAACAGTTTCAAAGTGTCTTGAGTGCAACACTCAGGCTAGGTAGTCCAATGATGGTGCAGTGGCCAACATATAAATTCATGAGGATCCTAACTACTTTATTATTAACTTGACTTTCTGAGACATTTGTTATAGGGAACATTGGTACATGCGTTAGACAAGAGTGAGTCATTGACTGCCCTTTTTGAGTCATCTCCCCATGTTGGTTGATATATATAAATATATATACTCATTTTAGAATGGAACTCTAATAGAGAAAATATTTTCAATAAATTTACACTATATTTCATTTTTTAAAATCCCTCCAAAGTGTTACTTTAAGATAAATTTCCACATATTATGATATTGGTGGTATTTTGTTCATAATCGTAAAAATAGCCCATGTCAGATTTATAATAATTTTAATTTATTTAACTTTTTTGGCCATAACTTTTTTTATTAATCCAAATTAGGAAATTCTTAATTTTTAGGATTTTACACATCCATGGATTCATTTCATCCTGTATTAAAAAATATGAATCAGTCATATAGAATCTCAAAAGAAGCTCAGAAGTTGGATAATAAAAACTATTTACAAATCTATCAATATTTAGTGTGGGGCCCCTAACTCATTCGTGGTGGGTCCAATTGCTATAAAAATCGGTTGGTGGACATGAAATGAGTTTTCGAATAGACCAAGGATTAGTGGTGAAGTAATCGACGATTTATGGTTTATATAAGATGAAATAGACTAGGGATTAGTGGTTAAGTACTCAACGATTGTCAGTATGGGTAAAAGGGTTAGAGAATGTTATTGATTGTTTGGGATAAACATGACTCAATCGGGAAATTCCAATGTCAATTGAGAATATTCAATAAAAATATTTTTCAAATGGATGGAGATTTGACCAAACTGAGATCTTGGTAAGGTTTTCTATCACCATCATAATTTCACCAAGGAAGTGAGAGGAAGAGATTGTGGAATCTCACTTTAATCAACTTAGAATAAGATTTTTGAATTTAGTTAAACAACAATAGCATTACAGTTGAGAAAAATTACCCGACCTAATCATCCTTTTAAAACCATTGTTTTTCAATAATTCAAATTTCAATTTTCCTTTCAATAATTATCTTTTTGATATTTTTTAAAACACACCTTTTTTTACCATTGTTTAAAAGTGACTAACTATTTTGTGTGTACTCCTCTTTGAGAGACTTTCTAGGGTTAATCACTAGACTACAATTATGGATTTTTTTTTAAAAAATCCACACCCTAGGATAGGCATGTGTCAAACCTGGGGCCATTACCGTGGTGATATTTCAATATAAAAAATATTATCCAAATTGAATGACCTGTAACTCAAAAGAACCATTAATTGAATTTTATCCATAAATTGAAATAACATTATCCACACATCGAAAAATAAACCTACTACGAATCCATGAGAAAATAGATCTCTCATATTCACGTGAAACACTTAGTGTTGACTTTGAACAGGAAATCCTGGATGGAAATCCCAATCAAACCCCGCGTGATCTAAGTGCACCTCAATTTTCTATTCAAAATAACAAAATCATTTCACCCACTACACTAAATGATTTCGAATTACATTTCAATATAATTCCCCTACTTCCAAAGTTTCATGGTCTTGTAGGAGAAGGTCCAAATCATCACATAAAAGCATTCATCTTCTCCTACTCATGCTTTAGGACAAGAGGATCACCTGAAGAAAAACTTCAACGGAGGGAATTATCCTTCTCACTTGAAAGTGAAGAAAATGAATGGTTGTACAGTCTACAACCAGGGGAGATCTATGATTGGGAAGAACAGAAAATATGTTTCACACAAAGATTCTTTCCCACATCCAGGAGCACTGCCATCAAGAAGTATATTCAAATCATATGAAAATGAAATGGAGAAACCATTTTCGAGTACAGGGAGTGTTTCAATATGCTTTGTTCCAGCTTCCCACATCAAGAAATGGAGGAAGATAAATTCTTGTGTTCTTCTACCGTGGACTTCTAGAAAGTGATCAAAATCTTCTAGATTCCTCATCTGGGGGATCCCTGATTGATACGTCACCTAGAGATATCAATGTACTAATTGAGAAGATTTCTCAAAACTCGCAAAAATTTTGAACAATAGGGGAAAGAACAAGAGGAATCCATGAGGTGAGAACATCTGATTCAACATAATTAATTAGAAGCGATATGAGAGAACTCACCATGTTAGTACGGATGATGGCTGTGAATCAAGTGAAGGAACAAGAAGAACTTAATCATGTATGTGGTTTATTCCCTTATAATTATGATTACACTGACCAGTGTCTAAGAGTTTAGGGAACAGAATTGTATTCTACTACTTATCTATAATGGTAATTCCATCCAAATCCACCATATCAGCCCCAACATGGATACATATTCCAACAGACCTAGGATAGACCTCCTTTCAAACAATAATACCAGAACCCCCCTCTATTCCAACTATCCACCAAGGAACCCTTTCTTTAACAACATCCCTTTCAGCCACCACCATTCTAAAAAAAATAAATAGTAGCAACTATCCACCTATGAACAACTATCATTTGAGAACCAACAAATACAGTCATATGTTGAGGGGCTTAAAAAGAATGTGGAAGACTAATCCAACTAGTTAAAAAATGTTTTGGAAATTCTAACAAAGAATCTTGAGAATATTCCATCCCAAAAAGTGCCAAATTCTAAATAGAATGTCAATAAAATCATAACAAGAAGTGGAAAGTAAATCCCACCTCCATCCAACCTTAAACCTGAAACAATACCACATGTTATGAGAGACGATGATGTAGAAAAGTCTGAAAATCTTGTGAAAATCCAGGAAGAAGAAGAAAATGAAGAGGAGTAGGAGAAAGATAGTCCATGAAATAGGAGAAAAATATTTCCATTGGAATGGTAGAAAACGTAGAATAAAGACATACCCCCACTATTTCCATCAAGGATGATTGAATCAAATAAATTGAATGAAGAAACACCTGAAAAAGAAATTCTGGGCACTTTTTAGAAAGTTGTAATCAATATCCTCCTTCTTGAAGCTATAAAAAAATTTCAACGGTATGAATTTTTTTTTGAAATATCTTTCCTTCAAAACGAGAATACATCATGGGAATGAAATAATCAACTTGGGTGGAAGTGTCTCGGCCCTTATCACATTGTAGATGCAAACCAAATTTCAAGACCCATGGACATTTTCCATTCCATGCACCATGGGTTCGTTATATTTATCTAATGATATGTGTGATCTTGGTTCTTAAATTAATATATTTCCCCACTCAGTATACACTTCTTTAATAATGGGAGATATAAAAACCACAAGAGTAGTGGTCTAGCTTCCAAACAGATCCATAGTTTTCCCAGCTAGAGTTCTAGAGGATGTCATAGTGAATGTCAAATTTATTTTATTCCCAACCTACATTTATGTGCTAAATGTTGAAGAAGATAGGATACCATCACACACACCCATCATTTTGGGGATAAATTTCTTAAAGACATCCAAAACCATCATCAATGTCTACAAAGATAAACTTACAAAGGAATTTGGTGATAGCACTGTCCACTTCAACATTTTTCAATCCATGAGGTACCCACCAGATGATCACTCCCTCTTTTCACTCTACTGTGAATTTAGTACAAAACCCATTGAATAATCATGTATGTGCGATGAACTCTTAGACATAAGAGATAATTTTTCTATTAATGAACATGTGAATGCCCAAAATACTACAGATTATTATAATATGTGAGAAGAAGAGGTAAAATCTAATTTCATTTATGATTTTTTGATTGATGATGAATATGAAATTGTTTTCTGTGTGTGGAGGTCCAACCTTTGGATGTAGGGAATTCCATCTTATTTTCATCCCTTCAGCATCCCCAAAAACTGGAATTGAAATCACTCCCTATTGATTTGAAATATGTGTACCTTATAAAGGAGATAAATTAACTATGATGATTGAAAATAATCCATCTAAAACCCAAGAAAAATCATTCATTGATATTTTGAGAGAAAATGTCCTAGAAATAGGGTCGGGCTTAGGAGATATCCCAGGAATAAACCCAAAAATTGGTTCACATATAATTTTTATTGATGGTGATTCCAAACCTGTTAGATAACCCCAAATGAGGATGAATCCAACCTTGACGGAGGATATAAAGAATGACATCAATAAGATTTTGGAAGCTGGGATCATCTATCCAATTTCAGATTCATAATGGGATTTCCCCATTCATTTTGTTCCTAAAAAACTGGCCTCACCACTACAAGGAATGAAAAGAATGAGTTAATCCCTATGAGAATTCAAAATAGAAATAGAGTGTTCACTGATTTTAGGAAATTAAACTAGGTCACACAGAAATATCATTTCCCCATCTCCTTCATTGACCAGATATTAGAGATATTGGAAAGCAGAACTCATTATTACATTTTGGATGGATTTTTAGTTTACTTCAAGTTACCCATTTCTACTGAGGATCAAGAGAATAAAACATTTACATAACCCTTTGGAAATTTTTCAAATAATAGGATACCAATTGGATTATGTAATACTCCATGTACATTTCAGAGGTGCATGGTAAGTATATTTTTTTATCACAATGAAAGTTTATTTGATGTTTTTTTATGATTTCACACTTTTTGGAGATTCTTTTGATTATTGTTTGAAAAATATGGAAATAGTTTTGAAAATTTTCATTGAATAAAAAATTGTTTTGAACGTTGAAAAGTGTCATTTCATGGTTAAAATAGGAGTTTTACATGGTTATTTCATTTACTAAAATAAAATTGAAGTTGATAAATAAAAATTGAAGTGATAAATTTATTGCCTTACCCTAATTGTCTGAAACATGTTAGATCATTTTTAGGACATGTAGGATTCTATAAGAGTATTATCAAAGATTTAAGTAATATTTGAATCCCTATATCTAGATTACTTTTTAAAGATGATGATTTTTATTTAAATGGTGAATTTAGAGAATATTTTGATGAGTTTAAGAAGATATTGATTTCACCACCCGTGATGCAGCCGCCAAATTGGGAAGAACCATTTGATCTACTTTGTGATGCTTCCAACCAGGAAGATGGAGTAGTCCTTTCTAATCGAATTTAGGGAAAGGCACAATTGATTTCATAAGCATAGATAACCTTATATATGGCCCAATTAAATTACCAAACCATGGAAAAATAGTTCTTAGCAGTTGTTTTTTCTTTATAAATATTTAGATCATGTATTCTTGGAGCTAAAATATCTCTGATTTTGGATCGTGAAGCTTTGAGGTACTTGATGAAGAATTCAGATGCCAAAATGAGGATAGTGATATGGATGATACTATTTTAAGAGTTGAATATAAAAATAATGGACAAGAAGGGATCCTAGAACTAAGTGGCTGATCACTTACGTAGACTACCAAACACTGTTGAAATTGAAATTCTAGGAAAATAACCATTGAATGACCAAATTCTCGGAGAGCAGTTATAATTGATTGAAGGATAAGTGCCTTGGTATATTGAAATGGTCAATTATATGGTAACATATCAGGTCCTATATCATTTAAATTCTCCTCAAATTAAAAAACTCAAAGATGAATCTAGATATTACATTTTGGAAAATCCATTTCTTTGTAAGATTTGCAATGATCATGTAATCAGAATCTGTTTACCTAAAAGTGATGTTAAATATGTCATTAAGTTTTGTAACACTTTATCTTGTGGAGGAAAATTTTTACCTTAAAGGACAACAAGGAAGGTGTTAGAATCTGGAATTTATTAACCCATCCATTTTAATGATGCTCAAGAATTTTGAAAAATGTGTAAAAAAATGTCAGTTTTTAGAAAATATTTCAAAAAGATAAGAAATGACTCAAAAGACACTAAATTTTTGTGACATTTTTGAAGTCTGGTGGATAGATTTTATGGTACCTTTCTTGATGTCATTTGGAAATTCATATATCTTACATATAGTTGATTATTTTTGAAAATAGGTGGAAGAAAAATCCACCAGGATTAATAATGCTAAAGTTGTTTGTTATTTTTTAGGAAAAGCATATTTTGCTGGTTCAGAGTGTCTATAGACATTATTAGTGATCAGGGGACTCACATATGTGATTAGAAATTGGAGAAATTACTGAAAAAGTATGGGTTTCATCATAAAACATCAACTCTCGATCATCCACAGACAAATGGTCAAGATATAGTTTCCAACAGGTAAATCAAAGGAGTTTTGGAAAAGACCATTAATCAAACCGTGAATGATTAGAGCCAAATGATGGAAGATACCTTATGGGATTATATGAAGGCCTACAAACACCCTATTGGAATGATTCCATATATGCTAATTTATGGGAAAATCTGCCTCCAACCATTGGAATTGGGGCATAATACATATTGGGATTTGAGGAAAATGAATTTGGACCTAGAAAGTGTGGGGAAGGAAAGAATTTTGACGTTGAAAGAGATGGAGGAAATTAGAAGAGAAGAATTAAAAAATTCTAGGATTTACAAAGAAAGAACCAGAGTGATTCATGACAAGCTGATCCAACCAAAATACTTCAATCATGGAGACATTATTTTGTTATTCAAATCAAGACTCAAGATGATGCCAGGTAAACTTCTTTCAATATTGGAATGTTCGTTTATAGTTACTCATGTATATACTTTTAGTGTTGTGAATATTGTGAAGTATGGAGAAGAATATCCATTCACTCTTAATGGGAATATATTGAATAAATTCTTTGGTACCCTACCATTAGATCTAGTGGAGGATATCACACTCCTTGAACCTATTAATCAATATAATCCACCAGGTATTACCTCTCCTTGAAATTTTCTTGATTGTTGTAATTCATTTTCAAATATTCATATATGGTAAATCCATTTGATTTCACTATGGAATCTTCATCATTTAAGTGTAGGGGAGGGAACCTTTTTAGTTTATAATTTTCATTTATTGTTTGGTTTATTGTTAGTATAAAAAAATTGTTTTTTTGTTTTTTAAATATTTGTGTGTTTCCTTTAAAATTTTAGAGTGCTATAAAAAAATTGAGTTGAAATTTTTATAATTTCTATTTTTGAAACCCATGTAAATGAGTGAACCAATCTATTCTATGAAACCGAGCATAAATTAATTCTGAAATGACATTGTTTCAAGTTCAAATATTTTGGAATTTCATGAAAAGTTCCCTTATTTTTAAATACCATGCTACATCCCACTGTCTTTATTTTGGAAATAACATTCCTATGAGTCTTATTTACCATTTATGTCATATTCATCACATTCCCCTCATTTCTTGAGAGAACCATGACATACTTTCTTTAACTAGAATTTGATTTATTCCTCTCAAAATAAGAGGGTTTGAGGTACTCGTGTTTTAAATTATTGAGGTATTTATTTGGTTTTAAGCCCCATTTTCACAATAATCCATTTTATTATATCCGAACTTCTACATTAATCATGTTATCCCTTATAATCCATGAAAATATTGTTTGGTTAGCCACATTACAAACTAACTTTCCCTATCTGACCTACTCTTGAAGTGAAATTTCATGATCTAGTTGAAATTATGTGTGGGGGAAGATGTATTGTGGTGTACTACCTCATTTTGAGATACATTGGGTGTAACATAAAATGTTTAATAGATGATGTTTCATATTAATATTAAATTTTGTAAAAAAAATACATTTCTTGACCTTTAATGATAAAAGATGTTGTGCCTTTCCCGAGCATCAAATCTAAAAAAAGTTGTGCCTGTCTGGAGCTTTTGTAAAAAACTGTGTTTGAGAAGAAATTAGTGCTGGTAAAATACTAAATGGCATGAAATTTACATTATTTTTCATGATGATGGAGCATATTTTCTAAAAATGGGAAGATAAAGAGACCATACTTGAGTGAAAATTAGAATCTTACTATTTTTCTTCAAAAAGACCCAAGCCCTCCTTTTTCGGCCTCATAATTTTTAATATCTAAATCCTACCAACCAGAAGCCACAGAAAAACCATGAAGTGTTTTCATGAGAAAAAAATGTCCTTGACTCACATAGTGTGGAGAAGTAAGAATTTATCAAGCCGGTGGTGACTCTTGTGTGAGTTTGGATGAGAAAAACCTTGTTGAACATTTACATTTGTGAGATGAGAAAACATTTATGTGAGGTGGGTGTTTTGAGTTCATGGGATACGAAATGAAGTGGAAATATATTAAATAATATAAATAGAGAACTTCAAATAATTTTTTTTAATGATTCATGATATCTTTTTGATTAGTTTTTATTTGGTATATCTCATTAGTATATTTTTTGGATTTGATTTGATTTAATTTTCATGTTTACGTGTCAAGGAGTACAAGTGATAAGTGTTGGGGAATTGTTAGAGAAAATAATTTCAATAAATTTACATTTAATTTCATTTTTTTAGATCTCATGAAAGTTTTATTTTAAGATAAATTGACACATTTTATGATATTGGTGGTATTTTTAGCTCAATTGTAAAAATGGACCATGTCATATTTTCAACATTTTTAAATTATTAATATATTTTGTACATAAAATTTTATATATTAATCCAAATTGTGAAATTTTTTCTTTTTATGATTTTAAACATCCATGGATTCGTTTCATACTTCTTGACAAAAATAATTATCGATCATATGGAATCTCAAAAGAAGCTCAAAATCTGGATAATGAAAACTGTTTATAGATATTTCTATTTTTAGTGTGGGGTCCATAACTCATTCATTGTGTGAAAAGTTTCTATTAAATTCGTTGGGTGGACATGCAAGGAGTTTTTTAACATATTTCAGGAAGTATAGGATGAGTTAATTATCCGTTTTAATGCTCATTAAATCATTCTTCTATGGTGATTTTTGATTTGGAGAGTCTGACTAGACAGAATAATTTTTCGGAGTAAAACAGGAATAACTCTCAGAATACTTGTTCAAATATGATAAAGTTTTGACGAGTGATGGACAATATATTTATTAACAAAATTAATGCAAGTTAAAATGTGTGAAGAGGTTTTTTAATGGGGCTAAAATCTGTCAATTTTTGGGGGACAAATTCTACCAACAAAAGGAGGGGAGCTCCTCCCTCTAAAAGCATCTCATTCCATCCCATTCCTTCTGGGACACCAAGGAGGTGAAATTTTCGTATTTTCCTATTTTCATTATTTTCATTTACATAGTTTTTTTAATTAATTATTCTTCCCCACTCATCTTTATTACCCTCACCATGGCGGGGTAATAATTTAGAGTGACTGGGGATGGGTTGGTTTTCTATTTTTCAATGTTTGAGTTCTTTGATATAATTGAATTAAATTTATTTCTTCTTCAAAGTTGTTTTAAATATAATATAGCAGAATTTATTATTAAGTGATATCATTCTTGAATTCTAATTACTTATCAATTTTTCCTTGGTACAAAATAATTATACTCCTCCATATATTTTTAGTTTATATAATATTTAATAAACCAGAGATTAGTGGTGATGTACTTGATGATCATCTGCACATGTAAAAGGGGTAGTTGATGTTCTTGATTGTATGGGATAAAAATGATATAATCAGGTATTGCCCAAGTAAATTGAGGATATTCCAAAAAAATATTTTTTACATAGTAGGGGAGTTGACCAAACTGAGACCTTGGTATGTTTTTCTCTCACCAAAATTATTTCACCAAGAAAATGAGAGGAAACGATTATGGAAACACACTTTAATCAACTCATATGAAGAGGATTAATTTAAATTGTACAAGTATAGCATTACAATTGGGAAACAAAATTTTAACTAATCACCCTTTTAATATCATAGTTTTTCAATCATTTGAATTTCAATTTTCTATTAAATCATTACCTTATTTATTTATTATAAAAACACACCATATTTTCCCTTGTTTAAGAGTGAAAAATTGTTTTGTGTACAGTCCTCTTCTGGAGGATTCCTAGGGATAATAACTAGACTACAATTAGAGAATTTAAAAAATTATTTTTCGACACCCTACGACAGGCATGCATCAAACTTGATTTTTTGATGCATGCCTGTCGCAGGGCATGGAAAAAGAATATTTTTATGTTTTCATAGTGCAATATAGAGGCTGACTAGGGTCGTCTCCCTTGAGGAACATTCTCATTTGTAAACTAATTTAATCAAATTCACCTAAAATAATTTTTTTGGTATTTATTATTTCTATGAATGAAATATAATTTATGAAAATATATTAAATGTAAAATTTTTATTTAAATTATTATAACATTCAAAAAAAAATGGAATTACTGATGAAAGAATGTTCTCCCAAGGGAACTTCTAGTGAGCACCTATATTTACCAGCTTCAAATATTCTTAGTGAACACACTCCATCGTATATGTGAAAAATTTATTCTACCCTAGTTATGAATGAAAATTTCACTTAGTGATCACCTAGAACACTCTCCATAATCCTCCTCAATCGAGAGAAAATGATTGTAGATAAGGAAGTTAATCATTAGACAACCACATTGAAGAATTACACCCACTATAAATTATCCTTATAATTTACTCAAAGAATATGAATAAAAAAGTTCATTAGTTCAAGATCCGGATTACTCCCTCGGGATATTCCACAGATAAATTACTCATAATCTTGAGAATTATAGTTCACTATAGTAAGACGAGAAGAATAAAAGACGGTGGATGGGTGGACAGAAAAATAAAAACCATGCATTAATTTACTATAAATCAAAATTACAATTGAAAAATAAAAAAAAAATAAAAAAAATAAATAAAAAAGAAAAGTTGGAAGATTTTCATCTATAATCCCCTAATGGAGATAAACTCCTTGGTTCCATGAAGGAATTGTATAGAAAATGGGATTATTTAAGAGGATGGAGAACTTCTCCTTTTATTGGTAGATTTATTTCCTCTGAATGTAGACACGTTTTTTACTAATGAAATGGACGTTTCATGCAAGGTTCCCTTAATAAATTTTTTTCCTAATTATCATTCCCATTACCTATAAAAAATTTATCTCATATTTCTAAATTATTTTGGAGTTACGAATTTATCATTGGAGATTTGTTTTATGGACGCAGGTTCAAAGATGCTTCCTTCAAACTTATGTCATTTAGTTAAAACCTTAATGAATTCAAAACTCCAAGAAATTAATTTTGGAAGATATCCTATGTGTCCCGGTTCCAGTACCAGTAGAATCACCTCAATTGAAGTCATTTATACTAAGATGGACATCCATTGTTGTGGTAGGGTCTACAATGTCCACCCAGAAAATTCTTCAACTTCATTGATTTTTAAGGCCTCTAGATTCATGAATCATCTCTTAATTCAGCAGGCAATGTTGATGAAAATAAAATAATTATTGAAAAAAACAAAGACTCAATTTGGAATTATATTTTTCATGAATTGACTAAAATACCATTGATGTAAAAATCTATCAAAAATCTAGAAATAAGCGCCTTTCACCATTTTTCTAAAAATACATCATTAATTCAAATTTGATTCATATAAGATCAAACTGAAAATTTCAGATTATTAAAACAATTTAAATGCATACAAAAAATGTGTAAAATATTATCTCTATCAATTCCCCAAAACATAAACTGTGGTTTTCCTCATGCATAAAACACCAACATGGAATTCAGATGAAACCAATGTTAACAATATTCAAATTCCAAAGTTAAAAAAATTAACAATTTTCAATTTCAAATAAAACATTACAAATCCACATAAAATATCAATTTAATTTATCATTTCTCAAATATACCATAAAATCATGTATTTTAGTTTTCCACTTAGAAAAAAGATGGCACTTCTTCATTCATTCAATCAAGCTTCTCAATTCATTATTATTAATCATGTATTTTACCCCACCATTTAATTTTTCCCGCATATCTAAGGATAAAATTCAAGTAGAGTTATGAAAATATCATTAGAACATGCACATTATCCATAATATTGTAAAACAAAAACATTCTCCACTTTTTAATGAAAAAAGACATAGAAAATCGTGAAGACTTTTCAATAAAGGTTCAAATGACTCTGAGGGTTAACATTGGTAGGATTTGATTTTTTATAAATTAATTCACAAGGAGGAGGTTTACCTCTTATGTGAAATTAATGACATCAAAAAGTTTAATGAAATTATCCCCTTCAAAGTACCAACACAAACTTTCCCCAAAACTCAAACTAAGGTCATGATCAAAGTAAATCCTAATGAATGATTAATACAACCTCTTTATATTTTTAGTTTGTATATTTTTTTTATTTTTTTGAATGTTATGATAAGATAAATCCTCACAACCATCACCTAACATCCTTCAATTAGAATATCGTTGGTCTATAAATTGGTGATTTTTGGTTCTCCTAAATCACAACCCTTTTTAATTATTTTTGTTATTTTCATTTTTTTATTCAATAGGGGAATAAAAGAGTACAATTAATGATAACACAACCTTTTAAAATTCCCACAATAACACCCCCACACATTTTCCTTACAATTTAAATCATCCCTTAATCCATGAATCTCTTACCCCATACTTCATCATTAAATTATAATGAAAATACCAAGAGTAGTGTAGGAATGGATAAAAATGCCCTGAAACATGGCTCCTACCTATAAAGGTAATTCATGTTATCTATGGGACAACAGAAGGATTGATGTAAAGGTAATATTTAAGGATAAGGGATTTTTAAAATATTCTTCTATTATATTAAATCTTTTTTATACAGTCATAACTTTTACAAGTACAAATTCATGTTCTGGTAGGTGACATGTCACAAGAAAACTCAAGAAATATGCTCAAGAATAAATAGGAAGTACTTGGTCTAGAAATCCTCTCATGAATGAGACATATGATATTGTACAATCACTCAAGGAATGATATATATTAACAAATTAATTCCCTTGAAATTCCAAAATTCAAATCATGAAAAATGGGTGGGATATTTAATTTACAAAAATCAACTAATTACCATAAATCATGATTCCACATTTCAATATCTATGATTAATTTCAGTCATTTGATTCTTCATTATACTAATTCAATCTCATTAACATTGAAATCTAAAAAATGGAATCACTGGA
Source organism: Viscum album (assembly GCA_963277665.1). NCBI lineage: Eukaryota > Viridiplantae > Streptophyta > Magnoliopsida > Santalales > Viscaceae > Viscum > Viscum album. Next base: position 905,818 of record CAUJRU010000306.1, on the reverse strand, counting down.
ATCCTAGGAAACTCATGTCTCATAGATAATTCACCTAAAGAATTAATTTAAGTGTGGGCATGAAATTTTTATCCCTAAATATCAAAATATGTTTTAGATCAAAAAATGAAAGGATTTTAAATGATAATCATAATAATTTTACTCCCCTTTTAATTAAATATTTTGTCCTCTTACTCTAAATCTTGGGGATTCCTTCTTTGATCATGATCCTACAAAATAAAAATAACTCAATTGATCACAAGGATTATTTCATATAATTTGAAAATGAAAAGAGGGAGTGGGGCACATGCTAGAATAATTCCTAATATCGAATTTTAAATCTAAATTCCTAATATAGAAAATTAAAGTACTCAATGTAAAACAAATGATAAATCATGGTACGATCCCCCAAGTGGGCCCTAAATTATTACTACCTTTATAGGGTAGTACCAGCTGTTATCCAGAGTCTGATGGTGCATGTATTCTCTTGAATTTGAACCACCACATGTGGTTCTTCCCTTCTTACAGTACTATGTTCATGTTGGGGAGGACTCCATGGATAAATTATACTAGATCTACCCCCTTCACAATGTGATACAACTTTCATGGTGAGGGTAGAATGATGTAGGATACCTCATCGTATTTTTTTGCAACATGTAAAACCATCTTATCTTCTAGTGCATGTTTCATAGGGGCTTCATCCTCTTGTCTGGTTTCCTCAGGCTCCGGAACATGTATCTATTCATGAAGGGGATCCTACAGTTGATATTAAATTTCTTTAGGGAGCTCCGAGAATTCCTTAATAGGTGTATAATTTTCCACATCTTCCTCTTAGGCATAGAACGTGTTAGAAAAATATGAAAATTCCATATAATTAGGAAAAATAGTCAAATTAGTTTCAATAAAATTTAAAGAAGCTCATCTCCTTGAGTTGTTTCATCTTTAATATCATCATCAACTGAAGTGCCTCTTGGAGTAGATCATCACTAGATGAAGGTAGGTAGTCAAGATCCTCTATGTTTAATTCAAATTTCACCACTACGGTGGCTTCTTCCTTCAGTGCTGCTAGCTCTTATATTTTTCAAGGCTTTGGGATATCAATATGTTCCTCCTATTCACTCCACAATTCGTCCTATTCATGTGTATCTCCCACATGTTTCTTAAGAAGGAAGGTCTTCCTCCCTTTCCTCCCCATTTTTCTCAATTTCAATGATGAGTGGTGAAATTTATTCCACCATTACCTCAGGACCTTTCTCTGGCTCTGAGTCGGGTTTCTCCTTGGTAGTATGGGCATATTTTTTATCCTTTATTTTTTAATACATAGTCCTTCAATATCCTTTTATGTTCATTCACTCGAGCTCTATTGTAATCTAAAATAGCTTCCTATTGTTGTTTTTTTACTTGTGAGTGGTCAATCCATGCATTGTAATTGTAGTTCGGATATATCATGGAAATGTTTCTTTTTGTGTTTTTGGATTTTTTTAATGAAAAATGAAAATCTATATGTAATGTAAGAATTGAAAAGTTTAAGTAAACTACAGATTGGATCCTATGTAACAACTCCAGTTTTGAAACATGCATTTCATAGGGAATAGAAAAAAGGGCATTTTTATGGTTTCCTAGTGAAATATAGAGGCTGACCAGGGTTATCTCACTTTAGGAGAGTTCTCAGCTGTTCACTCAATAAAATTCACCTAAAATTTTTCTTTTCTTTGTTTTTATTATTTCATTGAATGAAATTGAATTTATAAAAATAATTGAAATGAAAAAATTAAATTCAAATTAATATGAAATTCTAAAAAAATTGGAAATGGTGAAGAAAATATTTTCTCCCGAGAGATCTTTTAGGGAGAACATACATTAAAAAAGTTTAAATATTTTAAGTGAACACACTCCATCGTATTTGGGCACACATTATTCTATCCTAGTTATGAATGAAAAGTACACGTAGTGACCTCTAAGAACACCCTCCATCCAACTCATAAATTGAGGGATAATAGTTTTAGATTAAGATGATAAACATTGTACAACCAAAATGAGGATTACATGCACTATAAATTATCATTTAACTACTGTACGTTAGAGTTATTATTTTTTCATTGGCATTTTATTTTTCTGGATGCAGTTTCTTGGGTGTTTCCTTAAAAAATATTTCATTCAATGGACTCCTTAATGGATTCAAAACTCCCTCCAATTGGTCTTGGAGGCGATCCAATTTTTCCAAGTTCCATTCTAGGTAGAGACATCTCAATTGAAGGTGTTTAGGCCGAGGTAGATTTCCGTTATGGTGGGGGTGTCCACACTTCCTGACTAGAAAAGCATTCAACTTTATTGATTTTTAAGGCCTCTAGATGCTTGAATCATCCCCTGATTTAGAAGAAAAAGATTAAGAAAATAAAATAATAATTCTCAAAAAAATTAATGAATGATTTTTTTATATTATTCATGAAATGAATAATTTACTCTTGATTTAAAAATCTTTCCAAAATTCCTAATTAAGTGCTTTTAACTATTTTACTCAATACAAATCATAAATCCAAAATTGATTCATATAAGTCTGAATTTATAATTTGAGACAATTAAAAAAAATTAAATTCATACAAAAAATGTGGAAAATATTTGCTCTATCATACTCCTTGATATGTTTCACGATGCCTCTACGATGATAGATAGTAAGGATACTTGATCGAGTTCATGACAAAGACTACCTGAGAGCCGAGGCCTCAGTTTTGCGTCCATAATATGATCCCCTTCCTCCATGTGGGTATGTAGAAGAACCTCCACCTATTGAGAAGTAGTTAATCCCTGAAAATTTGGCTGAGGATGTGCACATGCTAAGCACACTCCACTTATTCTGATGATAGAGATCGTTGAGGTTCAGCGGTGAGCCATATCCTCAGGTAGAAGTGTATTGGATAGATATTGTGGTTTGACTCCTCTGACATTACTAGACACTGGATGATTTGATGGTGGATTTGGCAGCCATTTTATTCCACGGAGCATCTTGGCGTTGGTGGAGTCTACTTACTCATATGCCTAATGAGTCATCACTCTCACGGGATGACTTCCAGTAGTTTTTCAATGAGGAGTACTACCCCTTCTAATTATGATGTTTTTATATTTAGGAGTTTCTATATCTTCATAATGGATGGATTATGGTGGATGATTATGTGTATAGGTTCACATAATGGAGTCGTTACTCTCTCGAAATTATCTTCGATGGCTACTCCCAAGCATGAATGTATGATCAGGGACTCCATAGAAAGATATATGCCATATAGTACCCCTGCGTATTCCCACCTATGTAGGGGTGCTAGAGTAAGAACTTGTGACAAATTTATTTCTATTAGAGAGGTGCTAGTTAGTTAAGACTAGAAGGGGATCCTATAGAGCTGATATGTCTTTCGTAGCTAGAAGATGTTAATTGGGAGTGTAATGTGATGGGAATTTTGTGTCATTGTTTTTAAATTAGATGGAATTATTTTGAGACCAGACTCTCTAACAGAACTTGATTCGTAGGCCTTGTGAGCCCAAAATAGAATTTTGAAATTTTTTTAGTTCATTTAAATACAAAAGTGTTCGGGTTTTTCTATCTTTTAAACAGGTTCTCAGATCAAAAATATGATGAAATTGTTGAACTCAGAAAGATGGGATTCACCTAGAATGGATGTAATCTCAACCAATGTTGGACGAGGGAAAAATTTAATTATTGAAATTCTTAAAGAAAAATTAAAAAATAAAATAAACTTTTATTATTTTTTTCTGAGTTTTCAAATCATTGTAGCTCATCGATTTTCTAACCGATTCAAATTAAATACATTGTTTCATTAAATGAAACAATGTAACGACTTCATAACAGAAACATAAATGAAATACAAATTCAATTTTCATCCAATAATGTACAATAATACAACGTAGGATTATTGTAAAAATCCTTGTTATGTTATGATGCTTCAGGGGGTGATGACGATGAATGCCACCTCCAGTTTGAATGGATCATCACAAATAATGATCTACAAACGGCCGTAAACAGAGGATCGTAGAAGGATGAACACGTCGACATCATTAATCACCAACTAATGATCCAACCCCGATAGGGTTTTGTTTGTTTTAATTTACTTTTCCATATTATTCATTCTAAAATGAAGAATATAGATCATCCCACAAACAGGTTGATCCACGGATCACTCGTTCTTGCTGGAGGGTTCTTTTTCTTGGGATTCGTGTATCAGAATTGATAAATTATGATAGAACTTCAAACCATTATCCTATGATTCTTAGCCTCTAACGTAGATCACGTGGGTTGACACAAACAAGGACCAAGCCCCTTCGCCTTGTGCATTTTTTGTTCATTCTTCATGGTCTCTTTTTTGAAATGGTGGCAAGGAGGATTTGAGGCCATCATAGGGAATGAAACATCCCCTAGAGTTCATATTCCCAAGCGGTGAAAATAATGGAACACAGTAGCAGACCTAATGGCATGCTGAAGTAGCCAATGGAATACTGGTGACGGAGGCCATAGGTGGTTTGGCTGGATGCCATGACAGCGTAGTGGAAGAAACACTACAGCGGGTTGGGCTATAGTGGTGCGGTAGGAGCTGCCTACTTCCGTGCTGGCGGTTGGAAGTGGGAGGACGCAGCCACCCAGCCACATCAGAGGCACTATGGATGTGGCACTGCATCACACGTGGTATAGTGGGTTAGTGGAACCTGGTATGGGTCGGGTCGGGTCGGTTGGACCAATTAGGACTAAAACCAGACCTGATAAGACCCTTTTACGAAACAATGACTATAACTTTCAAATCGGGTATCCGATTGACAAGCTGCATATGGCGTTAGAACCCTCATAATGAGGATATTCTTTTGGAATGATATAAGGATAATTTATTTAATGTTGATGTATGACTATTGGATTCAGAATTATATTCTTCATCAATGAAGAATGATTAGTGTGAGAATCCTACGACCGACTAAGATGAGAAGCTTGTGACCCTGTGTGGATCGACAACATGGGACCCTTTGTGGATCCTCTCCTAGAGACCCGGTGTGGATACGATGCTAGAGACCCTTTGGGGATCAGCTCTTAGAAACCCTGTTTGGATCATCTCCTAGTGACCCTTTGTGGATCAGCTCCTAGCGACCATGTGTGGATCATCTCCAAGAGAAACTGTGTGGATCACCTATAAGTGACTCTATGTGATCCAACAGACCCGCGCTACTCATCTACGATGAGTAAATCAACAATACAAAGAGTTCAATGATATGAATAAAGTTCTTACATTCTTACTCTATATTATACTTGATTGTGATTTCATTCTTCATGATCATGCATCATAGTTTTCTTTTTGGATTACTTCACCGTCTTTCCTTTGTGGTCTGGGGTCCCTAATGAGTATTTTTTTACTCACACCCACACGGGATTCACACATACTTTTTGTGTTTGATGCAGACGATTGGCACCTTGATAGAGGGCTTGGTGGCCCAGGACCCGATGGTTCCCATTGAGACCAGGCAGGTGGGGCGTAATTCTATGACTTCTAGCAGCTACGTTAAACTTACCCATCATGTGGGGTTTTTAAAGGATGACTTTCAGAGATTCATTGTACATTCCTATTTTTATTTCATCTTTTGTTGGGTTTTTATTTTGGACAATTTGACCTATAGTTTTTACTTTTAATCAGTGATTTTTTAGTGGAATGTTTATTTACCTTTCCATCTTTAGGATGTGGTTGTGTGTACATGCGTACGGGTACTCAAGAAAATTCCTTCCATTTGTACGTTGAAACCTTCAGCACTAGTCGCTATCCTCTGGCCTTCTAGAGGCGGGCTTGGGGGATGTCCCAACATGGTCCCTGGGGGACGGGTCATGAAAATGTTGAATAAAATGTGGTCAGTTCTAACTCAAAGATCAGGTGTATACAGTTTTTTTTGGGATAGAGTGAAATATATTTCGAGTTCGATATTCCGATTTAGGGTGTCTGGTGTTGGTGAATCAACCAACATAACCATAAACCAGGACCCTGAATTCTACTTTACGACTCTATATATAAAAAATAATGGTTGATTTCATAATATAGTAATTTAGTATTTCCACATGTTCTTAATATGTTAGATTCATCTCACCAGGAATAATCTATAAACAGTGGTACATCTTGATTAATTTCAGGATGCCTCCATGTTGATAGCCAGCTAGGATTCCAATACGTTGTAATGAGGATAGCTCGCCTAGGGATGAGGTGTAGGTTTAGGGACCGGTACTATTGAAGGACCTACTGGGTGGTGTGACAGTGTTACCACCACCCGTTGGTTAGCATCTACTATCAGCATTATAGGTAGATAATGCACATAGGCTCACCACCGTGCATGAGTTTTAGAGACATAGACCTCTTAGGTTCATGGGAGAGATAGATCCTAAGGTCATTGAGGATTGGTTGGAGGTAGTGAAGTGGGTCATCCACTTAGTGACGGCAACATTTGACGAGATGATGATCTTAGTAGCGAGCCTTCTTCACTTCTCGGTAGGGAGATGGTGGAGTTTGATGATTCGGACTCATGATGAGGCAACCCTCTCTTCGGCTGACTTCAAGAGGATTTTTTGGGAGGAGTTCCTCCTCACATCCTTGCACTCAATGTGCATACATGAATTTCTTCACCTACTGTCGGGCATCATGTCAGTCACTGAGTACTCTGCAAGGTTTACAGACTTCTCCCGCTACTCTACGGTTATGGTGTGGGACACTTTATTTATTGCCCAATCCATTGAGAAGGGACATCGATGGGAGATCAGGGGATCGATGATTTCCCTTAACATCCCCACTCAGGATAGAGTTCTTGACTGAGATCTACTGGTAGAGATATTCCGCACAGAGTAGACACTAATGGTGGGAGATACCACTGGGAGACAGGTGGTCATGTCATCCATAGAAGGCAACCAACTTTTGATGTAGAGGTCCAAGTAGGCCAGAAAATCTAGAGGGTGACCCCATGACACAGGAACATTGGTGTGAGACAAACATGATATCATGTGTCAGCAGAGGAGTAGGGTGTGATACTCATGCAGTGGGCATTGACATAAGGTTCGTGACTGCCCAGCATGTCGTACAGATGATGAACATGTTATCCATGGGACACCAGAGAAGTGGTAAAGGTTTGAGATGAGTGTTTTGTAGGGTGTTAGATGTGGTAGGTGAGTAGTACAAGTGAAATGTTGTGGATGACAGTTTGAGGTGCTACCATCACCACCCCGATGTGGTCCTCCACGGGCTCAGGGAACTAACAAATTGGGGCAAGGCCAGCTCCAGGTGATGGTTTCCTATGATCACATCGCTCTGAAGATGATTAGAGGTTTGATCTGTTTCTTCTACACCGTGGATGAAATTTTTATAGAAGTGGTTTCTAGTCACTCTTTCTTTTACATGGACATTGATCGGAGCATGGTGATTCAGGTGGAGCCGTTGGATCGATCCTTATGATTAGAGACTCCTTTGGGAGAGGATTTGGTGATTACACACTAGTGTTGGCTGTGCGAGTTAACTCTTGGAGGCGAGATCTATAATTGGGATCTCCTAGTAGCGGTGTCAAGGACATACGATGTCATCTTGGGAATGGACTCATTATCCACAGTTCATGATCATATCGATAGTCTTAGGCGTAGAGTGTTGTGTATCTATGAGGATGGGACTATGATTTCACTCATCGATGAGAAGGGGAATCATAAAATACTAGGTACATAAAGGTCAACCATGCAATCCATTTCTGTCTACAAAATTAAAGCATAATATCCCACAAATATCCAAAATTTCCATGAATCTTGAAGGTCCCAATCTTTCCCCATATTCCCCTATGTGGTCTCTACTAGGTCATATATCCACTAAATGACTCATATTCATTAATATTCATCCTAGGGTAATATATTACGATAACAGGATAGGGGATTATAAAGTTGGAAGTCACACACATAGTCAACCATTCTTGTCCCACCCTTATTGAATCCTCTTCACTAAACAAGGACAAGTTGAAAGAGTATTGGAGATATTTGTTTTATAAATTTACCTCATAGATCATCCAAGGGAACATTTTTAGTTTCATACTCCTTCACAATAGGTGGTACTAATAGCTACCAAATATATATATGAGGTGAAATTTTGGAAATGCTAGATCAAACCTTTGAGAAAGAAAAAATATTAATGAAGAAGATCATTGATAGAACATGGAACACATGAAGGTTTATAATTATTTTCATCCTAATAGGTTACCCACATGACTAGGGGACAACCCTCTACATATTCCCTATGACCCACATTAAGCCTTTGTTACTCGGACGTTAGTCATATCCATATATATACAGACACACGTGCACACACACACTTAATCATATAATACTTAGGACCAAATAAAATAATTCAATAAATAGTGCACCAAACGAACATATCATTATTGTAATAAGAGTTTTATTTTTTGGTTCTATCAAATGAATGGAATGAGAAGATTGAATGTGATCCTATGTTCTTAAACATGATACTTCAATGCACACCAAATCCAATAAACAAGTAAACCAACATCATGTGTATCAAACATGGTGAATTTAAATTGAACTAACATCATACAACATGAACATAAAAATAATAAATAAACACTTAATGGATTCTTATAGGTCCAACATATTATCTTATTTAGGAAAAAATATAGTTCATCCACTTGAGTAACGACCATTATATAACATATCCACCATGACCCAATGTAAGGCTTAGAAGGTAAAAAGATCTGTGAAGCTAGTGACATGATACCATTTTAATACCTCAACCTGAACCACCAAGTTCAATCTGGGGTGCTACATGACCTCACATGAACCTCCCCATATAGAAGATGCTATAAAATAATTATGAGGGGAAAATGAACATCATGGAGAGAGTATTCCCTCGAAAAAAAGTAAAAAATAATAGTAAAAAATAATGAAATAACAATATAATAAACAAATAGTGAATATATGACTAAATCATCAGAGTAGTATCATACATAATAAATACCATCCCAGGTAGTAAACCCATGCCATTCTAGTCACATATCATAAAAAAATACGGACCCCCAATGGTGGTGGATCAACATATGAGGTAAAGTAACTAAAAATTTGTACTAAAAGATGTCCACATTGAGTCCATCCGGCGATGCATGCATCCTATTTAAATCCTACACAACCTTACACCATAGGGATTTTTCCCTTTTCCTTATCCCTCATCATGAAATATCTAAGTTCATCGAAATGCTTGAGTAGGGTATGAATACGAAACCCAAAAGTACACCACCAATAGACCTTAACAAAAGTTTATAATATATAAAGGTTCATTCCATGATATTAAATAGAAAACTAGTAAGTGTAAAGTATATCACACCAACACCAAACATATTTTGGGTCCTCATTGATCATATCTACCTGCATTATCTTCATTCTTGAATTAACATCGACTAAATGTATGACACATCTCCCTTGATGGGATAATATGAACACATGCCTAACACATCCTTGTTAAAGGGACAACCCGTAGACATACAAAATAAGCACTTGACACATTCAAGTGAGGGATAGTCTATCTGGATCAAGTTACACACTCAACTATAATAATAGAGGAACATCACCTGCAATACAAGATAAAAAGGTTAGATCTAACATCATATCATATGAAGAAAAAATTCATAAAATCATAATTCATATGTGAGTAATCATCCAAAAAAGTTTAAAAAAAACTACACATGAACACCTAATGTTATCAAGAAACATTAATAAGTCTCATAGGTCTTCACAAACAATTAAAATCATTCCATGAAGTAGTATAAATTTGTGATAAAGTCATCGACTTTCTCCCTTTATGTACAATGATGATTTGATGATGAGGGTCAAGAAATGAATCTGATTTCACCACTAAATCATAGATAGATAATCTATATGACATGATTAGAATTCTATGATCAATAATATATATAAACCACAACCAAAATTTAGCTCAATGTCTATCTTATATGAGAATATTTTTTTTCTGAAAATGATCAAGTTATGAGAGATTAATATATGCCAATTCCTTGAATTCTAGTGCTGATTCTATCAATGATAAACAATTAACTTGTTATAACATGTGAAACCCCTTATATTTGATAAATACATCAATGGTTAAATTGTATTTGATTAAGGGGTATGGAATATGATTGATCTAGATCAAAAAATAACTCATCATAAAGGAATAACAATATCAAACTATTGGCCATGCATCAAAGAGAGGAGATGGAAGGGGAGGAGAGGTCCTTAAAATCAATAGATATATTTTCTAGGGTTTTTGGGGTTAAATAGTGAAAATATAGTGATATAAATTTATTGGGTGTCAGGTTTTAGAAAAAAACCCTAAAACATGGTGTTCTCATTGGGCTACGAACGATGTAACTAGTAGGCCATTGCCTGTTGAGAAAAACTGGGTTTTCTGAAGAACCTCACTTTTTACCCAGTGGTTTTCCATTATGTAGATAATGGGATATAAATTTTTTTAGAATCTATAGGCACTATGAGAAGGTTGTTGGATGCCACTAGCAAGCTGGTGGAGCAGTTTTAGCTTTTCCAACAATAGTATGCCCACTATCATGGAAACTTTTTATTCATGACCATCCAAACACCTATAACCAATCTCAAACCACATAAAACCATATTTAAAAAATGTGCACGCAACCTATAAATATTAACATTGTAAATACAATACATTGTTTTCCTGACATAATTAAAGTTAATTTTCTGAAAAGTCCAAAAATAGCCTAAAATGGAAATGTATTTTCTAAAATTATCTTTAAATAATTATACTATAATAAATATTCAATATTTAATATATTTTATAAGATATTCTCAATATTTTCCTGAATGAATCATGTATGTGCTACTTAAATTTTTTAATATTACATTCATGATTCATAAACATTAAAAAATTATGAAAAGGTAACTGATTTTTAAATATAAAATTGGACTCAAAAAATGATTTCCAAAGGAAGACATGAGTTTGGTTTTATCATAAACCAATACACAATTTCCTCTCCAAATTTACATCGAATCCCATGTATTGACCACAATGCACTCCTTTAAAGGACTTAATCTCAATCGAAAGGATGATATGAAAATAGGTGGTATAACTCTTAACCAAATTCTTTGAGGATTATTTTTATTATAACAAATTAAAATATATTGTTTCTTTAATAAAAGTGATTTAATTAATATATATATACTAACATTTTATTATCATTTTAAAAAACTATAATACACCACATTTTATTCTAATATGAAATGAAAGCATCAGCCATGCATACGTTCAGACTACCATCTACATGAAGAGATGTATTTCATTTTCCTTCACTACCTTTAATGAATATTTATAATGATGGTTTTAAGATATATAAATATATATGATATTTATGAAATAATTTTCCTTTTGTAATTATAATATATAATCCATACTCTTATCCTTCCAACCGTTGGAAAATAATAATGTCAACAATTTATACATAAGGATTATAACCTCCACAAAGAGATGTGATTTTTTTTCATTATTTAATTCCAAGGGCAATAATATAGATATATTTAATGAAAATAGTTTATATTAATTATATAAATATTATTCTTGAAATATTAAATATTATATAACTTATTTCTGTTCAAACTATTATGAAAATGAAAACATCATCTCGTGTACGTGTGCACTACTGCCTCCATAAAAGGGAATATTTTATTCTTTTATTACCACCTTACATAAATTGAATAAAATATTATATATAATTAATATAAAATATATAAATGAAATTATTAATATTATTAATATGATTTATCCATTTCATAATATCTTTGACTTTGGTCAACAGCCCTAAGTTGTTTTAGAGGATTTGACTGAACAATATTAACTAGTCAATGTAAGAAAGAATTATAAAATGAATAAATGTAAATTTTTTATAAAATTACATTACTAAATTAAATATGGGAATAAAATTCTATTAAGAACCCATTTAATAAATTTAAATGGATTATTCACGAGGATAAATTTTTTTTGACCAAGCAAGAATCCAAAGTAATAGTTTGTCATCTCAATTTCACTCCATTGAGACATATTTAATATTATTCACATAATTTATTTGAAATGGTTTATAAAATATCCCTATGAAATATTATATAATGAGTCCATATTTATTTATTCTATTTAATGTTTAAATTATAATTTATTATTTTATGGGGTTTTCATTCATAATTTTTTAAAACTATATAGGATTATTTTATAATATCACTCTTATTGAAAACTATTCATGTTTAAATTTAATATGAATGAATTAAATGTTATATCTTACATAAAAACAATATATATTCCTTTCCCCAACTTATTTATTGGATTTCCTTGTTTACGTCCATCTTTTCTTCTCTTTGGTACTCAAAAACTATGAAATAATGTTTTTAAAGAAATATGACCTTATTTCTTAGAATTTGGTTTATATTTTTTCAATTCCATATAAAAATTATTCAAATTGTTTTTTAAGTTTTAATACACTTTAAAATTATTGGAAAAAATATTTCCCTTCTATGTTTTACTTTATTTACAATTGTTTAAATTGAATATTTTTTAGGTTTTCTTAAAAATGCATTTTTGAATTTTTATAAAAGTACGAATGGAATGATTTTTAACATATATGACATTAATATATTTCCTCACATCCATGACCATTATTTTATATTTTAAATCATCCACAAATTTTTATGGGTTTTCAAAGAAAAATATTATTTTTATTATTTTGTGAATTTTTTATTTTTAAATCAAAATAAAAATGACTTTTACTCTAAAATGTTAAAAAGAATTTTGAAATTGAATTATAAATTCAATTATACAAAAATGTAAAAAAAAATAAACCGATGGAGTTCTTTATTAAATATCATCTTCATTTGGATCTATTATTTTAAACATAATTTACTTTATTTCAAAACATCATTTCTTATGAATTTATGGTCTTTTATCATTATTTTATGATTTTATGATTATAAATTATTTTGTGATCATTTAATTTCTTGTGAAAAGTTATATATAACTCTCCATTATTCATTATAAATTATTTTTGTCCTTTAAATCTATATTTTAAGCATCCCAAATGTATATTCAGTATCATTTCTACTACTTTGATATTTTCTAAACATTATACAATTTCAATAAATAATTTTAGTCGAAGGAAGATTTTAAAGGAAGTTGTTTCATTTACTATGAAATATTGATGTTCCATATTTATTATTCAATAAATATATTTATTGACTTAGGTGGTATATTGATTACTTAATATACTAATGATTCTATACATGAGAAAGTCATTGGGAATATATATGTGACGGGTGGTGCCAAATTATAGATAGTTGTAACACCCGGTGCATAATTATAGTATATGAACGTCTTATTTTAATTAAAATATAATAAAATGACCATTTTAATATTTCATGAAACAATAATTCTAATTTTATTGGATAAAAATTGACTTTGAACTTTCTTGTTCAAAATAAGGGAAGAATTTTTTTTAAAAAATTTCTCTTAGAAAAGTTCTTTTATGAATAATTAAAACTGTATTGTTTATATATTCCTAATTTTATTTATAATAATGTTTCGTGTTATTTTCAATTAATAATTTATTAATTATCAATTTTATAGAAACAAATATAAGAACATTTGGTGGTATAAATGGATATATTGAGGAAATAATTTTTCTTTAAAAATATAATGTCTATCAAGTTTAATTAATAAAAACAACCATTAATGATGAAAAATTTGAATGAAATTTGTAGATCATTTATCTAAATATTTTAATTTAAAGAAATATGTTTATTTTTAATAGTAATATTGTTAATATAATATCAATTTATTTTTTAAAAATGCATTTCTTGAAAGAGTATCATTCATCATGAGTTATGTGATTATTTTTGAATTAAATTCTTCCACTTATATTAATTGAATTTTATAAAATGGATTCCATATTTATAATCATAATAATTTATATCAGGTTATAAGTTCAACTTAATTTTTTCATACTGAATTACAAAGGAATTTACAATTAATCACCTCAGTTAGGATTAAAACGGATTTACCCATGGGTTAAACCAAAAAGTAAGGGTATGTTTTCTATTTAAACTCATAAAAATACAATTTTATGTCCACAATTAAACCTGATATTATCCTAAATTTAAGTAAATGGATATTTTGATTCATTTTACCTCATAATTATTAAATAATGTATTATTCTTTTGGTATATTTCTAATTGGTTTCCAAGAAGCTCCCCACCCCCACTTATTAAAGAGGACATCCTAACCTAAATAATTCACACTCATTAATCCAATTATATAAACCAAAAACTATCATAATATATTTCAAAAAGTGTAGTATATATTATATAGGTGATATGATTCCTAATATACCAACCATACGGTCCTAAATAAGTGGTCCAAATGAGATTTTTCAAAGCGAAGGAAATTTTCTTCACCGAGATCATTATTTTTTATTTTTTATTTTACCATAGTAAATTATGCCTCAAAAATTAAAATATATTACCCTAATGTCTCCCAAATAATGAAATATTATTATGTTTATATAACACTATTTATCCATCTATTTCTCTATTAATTGGAAAAATATATCCCTCTTGTGTACGACATATTACTGCCTCACGAACCGAGGTAATTGTATTACCATAAGAAAATCACATGGATTGTCATAATAATTAAATTAATGAATATATATCATAAAAATGAAATTTTATATATTCTGTAAAATTAATATATTATCAAACACCTTACCCTTTCAACAATTAAGGGAATGATATCATCGGTCATGCATACGTAAGACCTACTATCTCCATGAAGCATTGTGATTAATTTTTCATGTATAAATTACTAGAATGAATTTAAAAAGGTATCAAATGAATAATTTTTATATTAAAAAATTAATATCAATGTGAATATTTTGGATCGATACCCTATTCACAATAACCAAAACTTTTATGATAAATCACAGATGGTAAAATGATGTAGTTACCACAATAAATAATGTCAACATCAAAATATTATTAAAAAAGATGTGGTAAAATATTATTAGAGGATCATATATGATATTTTAAATATGAATATGGTTTTATAATAAATTAATAACATGAATAATACCATTATACTAGATATTAATAGATTTTTAACTAAAGGGAAGTGTGAAGTCAGGGATTTCGACCTCAATTTACACTCTATTGAGAAATATTTGTTGCTTTTCACCTATTAAATTTTATGTGGTGTATATAAAATGAATTTGATATACATAACATGAAAAACTATTTATTAATGATTATTTATGTATCAATTCAATTCTACTATTCCAAGGGGATACAATTTTAATGTTACTAAAGAGGTAAGAATCTATTTTACAATCCCACTTTATTTTTGGATAGTATTTTTTTGAAAGAATATTATAATGTATACTTCATAAGATGTAATAATTTTATTTTACAGAGGATATTTATTGATTTTACATATTTTATTTCATATTGTCCTCTATTTTTTTACATGAATCAGGGAAATTTTATTTCTTTTTTTAAGATATTGTTTTTTATTCTATGTCCATGTTTTTAAAAATTGTTTTATAAAATACCATTTATTTAATTAAATGATTTATTGAGGAAATTTTATTTTACCCTTATAATTTAAAAATGGGTTGAATGGAAACTTTATAATAATTTTTAAAATTGATGTTTTTGATTTTATTTATAGAAAGTCAAATAGGATGTTTGTAATGTATATGGTGATAACATACTTCCCCATCATTGTGACTATATTACAAAATTTCTCTTCTATACATGTTTTCAATTGTATTAAAAATATAAATCTCTTATAAAAGATTATGTTTTAATTTTTCTTCCATTATCTTTTTTATTCCAATAGACATGATTCTATTACAGAAACCATATTTCTATTCAAATTATGGTCATCTCTTATCTATTTTTAGCTTTTTAGTTATTATATTATTTAAAAACATTCACCATTTTATGATCATTATACATTACCTTTCTATTAAATATCCATATTAATTATCACGACTATTCATATATCATAATATGTATATAATTCCTATATATTTTGTATTAAATTGAATGTTATTTAATCGACTAGATAAATACTGATATTTCATATTCTTTATCCAATATGAAAATTTATTTATAAGGAATATTATTTATCAATTAAATATATAATTTGATATATGAGTAATGCATTGAACTTTTAGTTATGGGTGGGGAATAGAATAATATATCACATTGATTCATCAATTAGGATCATGAGAAAAATATGTTATCAAATTAAATAGTCTTTAACACATAGTTTTAAACTATATTGGAACAGGGTCTTGAAGGTATACATATGGTGATTTTTGATATCATGATATCCAATATTCCGAATTTATATCATTAATAATTATTTATTATCATCCATGAAATTTTTTGATTAATATTACCCACTGATGAATTTTGTTCTCCTGTTATTAATTAAAGAGATTGTGTTTTAAATAATTTGACTCACCATATTGATTTGAAGTTATATAATCATGACTACATTCACTATACACAACACTTACTATGCATTTTATCTCATACTTATTTTATTACTTTGTAAATTATATGAAGAAACACACTCTTAATGAGTTCATAGATGCATAATTATTTCTTTTAATATGTTTTATAGTTTATCCTCAATGTAAAATGAGTATCATGAATGTATCTAGCCCTTCAAGACCACTAAACTGACCAATCCTTTAAGATTTTACCCCTTATATCTATTCCAATTTAATAAATTAGACACTAGATATTTGTTACATGAGTTAGGGTAATATAGTAGGTATTAGAGTAAGTTTAGCAGAAACCTTAAGAATAGATTTTATAAAATAAATATTAAAGAACATAACCATATGATAGAGTTTGATGATGTTTTAAGCTATGGAATAACATACTTAATTTTTGATAAGTTAATGATTATATGGTTTGTCTTATAAATACATACATATATGAATTATACGAGTCGTTGTGGTTCTAGAATTCTTGTAACTAGGGGAAATAACACTAAAAAGGGTGTATTGGGAATTTACTTGATCATCACCCAATGCATGATAATGGTCCATACTATGCACATAGTCTGACAATGTTGGGGGATATTCTTTAAATAATTAAAAAACTTACAAACCATTATGAAGTATTTGTTTTGTTATTTAAAGATATTTTAATGATGTGGTGGTAGGTACATTACTCATCACCGAAAATTTATGCAATGATTTACATGATTCAATATCCTCACACTCTTTTATCCCTTCAATGTTTCTGACTAAAATAGATATTTCCCATGAACCTAAAGAAATTATTTTTCAGTAAGCACTCATCGTGGAAACATCACCACGACATGAATATTTCAATAAGTTCTCATTATGAAAAATAAATGTGATCTATTTATTGATTTTTTATAATAATTATAGTTTATATTGATATAATACTTATTATAGATTGAATTTGAAAATATGATGAAAAAATATTTTAAGGGGAATGAAATTACAATTAATGATAAAGATATGGAATTCCTTACCATTAGAGCTGGGACTTCATCATCTACATTTTTTCTAGATACACCCCTAGTAGCACTTAAGAATGATATTCTTAGGGGAGTAGAGAAAGACAATTTATGGATGGAAAATTTAGTATTGAAATATATTTTATACCTATTATATCAGAATAATTTTTTGTATTTCTTTAGGAATTACTTGGGAATCGACCAGAGTATGAGGTTGAGTTCTCTATTAATTAAGTGCCTAACGAATTACCTATATGAATTAAACTCTATAGAATATACAGTATGATATAAAAGAGTCAAATAAATAACTATAGAAGTTGAGTAATAAGGTATTTATACTCCCTAGCGTTTCAACATGTTGAGCCTTTATTTTATCATTAATTAGAAAGATGGATCTATGAGGTTGTGAATTTATTATAAGGAAATAAATTCCATTTAGATAATGAATAAGTGACATATTCTTATGATTGATGATTTATTTGATCAACATTATTGAGATCATTATTTTCCAAATATTTACCATTATTCTTAGAATCATCAACTACGAGTAACGAAGGAATATATACCAAAGACAACATTTCAAATAAGGGATTACCATTATGATTTTATAGTAATGTCATTTGGATTTACTAATAAAACATATTTTGTTATAGATCAAATTTAAAAATTATTCAAGGAATATCATTATAATTTTACTATGGTATTCATTAATTATATCATGGTTTATTTTAAGAGTTATCGGGACCATGATAATCCCTTTAAAATACTTCTTGAGACTCCTAGATGAAAATAGTTATATAGGAAATTGAGGGAGTGTGAATTTTCGCTATATAATGTTTCTTATCATGTCTATATTAAATCCAAGGATGAAATATCTTTATATCCTATGAAGAAATACATAGTCAATGAATGTATTATACCAATGAACATAACTTAGGTACATGGTTTCATTGGTTTGGTAGGATACTATCCATGTTTCATTCATAGGCTTTCTTAATTTCCTAAACTATTATCTATGATTACACCTAAAGCATTTATGTTCATATGGGTAAATATTATGAATAATTTTTTTAATTATTTAAAATGATATTGGGAAATAATCAAATTTTAACTCCACTATCACGAAGTGGAATATTTTATATATATATTGATTCATCAAAATGGGATTGGTTATGTCCTTATAAAAAAATTATAATGCTATTTCATACGCATTAATGAAGTTAAAAAATCATAAACAGAACTATCCAACCCATGATCCTGAGTTGGAATTTGTAATCATTTCAATAAAGATATGTATACATTATCTCTATAGTGAAATATGTGAGATATACACAAACAAAAAGATCATAAAATACATATATTCACAAAAATATCTCAACTAATGTAATGTAAATGGCACAAGATACTCAAGGATTATGATTTCTCAGTGCACTACCATATAGGGATGGAAAATAAGGCATCAGATTCATTAAGAAAGAAATATCATGGAGTTCTAGCATAAATAAGGATTTATAGGGGTCATATTCTCATGGTTATAGTAAATATGGATATGGTAATTATTAAATGATGAGATATATCAATAATTTCTCAAATAATTGTGAAACAATATTTATTAAAATTTGAAAATTTTCAAAATTTGATGATGAGAATTTTTAGAGGAAAATTATATCCTTCAATGATGGGAAATTCATAGACATAATTTGTGAAGATATTGACCTAAATATGTTTAAGAGACTATGTCTTACATCAACGATTGATCTAAAAAGTGAATTTTTGGATAAAGATCATAGCATGAATTTCTCTATACACAATGGTATCACTATGATGTATGAAGATTTGAGGGAACATTTTTAGTGGGATAGTATTATGAAGGGAATTTTTCATTATGTTTCATGATGATTAGATTTCCAAAAGGTGAAGGCTAAGAGATAATATCCTAAGGTATTCAAAATACCTATTCTTATTCCTACGAGGAAATGAAATGAAATTACTATAGAATTTATGACTTGATTTCCAAACACTCCTATATGGAATGATTCGATATGGGTTGTTGTTTATTTCCTCCCCAAATAAGAACATTTAATTACTGCAATAGGAGGATTAAATATTGATCCCCTTACAAGAATATATATTAATGATATTTTTTGGCTTCATGGAACACCTATTTCAATTGTGTTTGACCAGGATCCCCATTTCACATTAAATTTCTAGAGTTTTATTCAAAAGGATATGTATACTGAGATTCATTTGAGCAATGGTAATAATCCTCAAAGGATGGATAGTCTAAAATGACTATTCAAACATTAGAATACATGTTGAGGTCATAATAACATGACATTCAAGGTATTTGGGATCAATATTTATCTTTTGATGAATTTTCCTAAACCAATACCTTTCATTAGAGTATTCAAATGGCACCATATGAAGCATCATATGGAAAAAGTTGTAATACTACAACATGTTGTGATGAAGTTGGTGAAGGAAACGTGTGGATACATAACTTATTGAGGAGATAATAACAGTGCAAAATACTATTTAGACTCCCCAAAAAGTTGCACAAATTTGGTAAAATGGTTATGCTGATAACCAGGAGAATTATTTGAAATTTCAAGTTGGAAATCAATTTTTCATAAAAGTATATGCAGGAAAATGTGTCATTAGGTACAATAATGAGGGAAAATGGAGCCCCAACAACATCAGATTCTTTAAAATTGTAGAATTAATTGTATTTATGTCTTACTATTTTGAAATTCCACCATGCCTGACTAAAGTACCAAATGTGTTGCATATATCATTTTTAAGGAAGTATATTCCAACCAAACACATGTTCTAACCTCTGATGAAATATAATTTGAACAAGATCTAACGTACTATGAAGATCCCACCTAAATTATTGATACTATATAGAAAATATTGAGGAATCTGATAACATAAATAATGAAGGCACTTTGGAGAAATCATAAAACTTTGGAGGAAATATGGTAACCAGAGGATGTTATGAAGAATAACCACTTTCTTTTTTTATAAAGTATCATCCATAATAAATTTTAAGTTAGACATTTTATAGGAGTAAATAATGTAACACCAGAGCCAAAATTATAGTAATCCAATATCCAGTGTTAAAAAATCAAAATTATAATTAATTTTTTTAATATTTTATAAAACAAAAATTCTAATTTGATAGGATGAATATCAATTTTGAACTTACATAGTTAAAACAATCCAAGAATTAATTTGCGAAATTTTCACTTAGAAATGATATTTTAGGAATCATTGAAAATATATTATTTTCTATTCCATATTTTATTTTCAATAGTTTATTATTATATTTAAAAAAAATTATTTAATATAAATTTTATAGCAATAAATAAAATAAAATTTAGAGGTAAAATTGTATACTTTTGATAAAACTATTTAAAAAAAGGCATAATGTCTATCCATTTTAATTAATAAAAATAATAATTAATGATGAATAATTTAAATGAAATATATATATATATATATACATATATATGAATAAAATTTTGATTACTAGTAATATAGATAATATAATATTATCTTATTCTTGAAAAAATCATTTTGGGAAAAATGTTTTTTTAAAACAATTTATGGATTTGTTTTCAAATTACATTATACCACATCTATGAATTTATTTTCATAAAATTGATTCCATATTAGAAATAAATATAATAATTATTATCTAATAACATTAAATTAATTTTTTCTCAAAATGAATTTTAGAAATAATAAAAATTAGTTTCCATGGTTAAGGTTAAAAAACATTTATTGAGGGTTAAATAAAAAGTAAAGGGTATTCTTGATTATTAAACTTGTAAAAATCCATTTGTATATCCATATTTAAAACTTATATTATACCACCTATGAATATAAGTTATTTTGGGGGAATTTTTCTTGTGAATGAAATAATCATTTTTTATTCATTTGAGAAACTTCAAAGTGGTTTCCAAAAGGTCCTCTCCCCTACATATAAAACGGAACCTCCTCCCATCACTTATTCACTACTAATAGGAAATTTTCCTCAACTGAAACCTCAAGATATATCTCAAAAAAATAATTATCCACATTTATAGCTTCTATTTATCCGGAAATACAAGTCATATGGTTCTTAATTAGAGATATAATTGTAGTTTCTCTATGAGAATTTAATTATCCACACCGAGCTCTTTCTTTTCCATTTCTTCATTTATCTCATAAAATTATGTATAAAAAATTAAAATATAATTAAAAAAGTATATAAAATTTCAGGATATATTATTATATAGATTTATTAATATTTATCCATATTTTCTACATAAAATGGTAAAAAAATTCGTCGCTCGTGTGTACTGTGGACTACCGCCTCACGAACCAGTTTAATTTGTTTTCCATCACTGACTCTCATGGATAGTCAAAAGGATAAAAATAATGAATATATATGATACAAATTTTATGATATTAATTATGTAAAATTAATATATCATTTACTTTATTAACCTTTCACCCATTAATGTAATGATATCATTAATTGGGCATATGTATGATCTGTTGTCTCTAAAAGGGGATGTGATTCATTTTCTTCTCCCAACATTAATGAATGATTATAAAAAGTTATCAAATGAAAAAATATAATATTTATAAAATTAATATCAATATTTATATTATTTATCTAAATCATTTTCATAAAATCTATAACATTCATGAAAAAATGTTCATGATAAAATGAAGATTTTAACACCTGAGACAATGTTAACAATGAAATATTATTAACAATCACGTGGTAAAAAGATATACGAGGATCATGTATGATATTTTAAATATTAATATGTTTTTAGTATAAATTAATATCATTTTTAAATCCATTATAAATGATTTTACGTCAAATTCAACAAAATGGGAATCGTTAGGTAATGGATTTCATCTCAATTTACATTATATTGATACTTATTTGTAATTATACCTGTATTTACATTAACGTGGTGCATATACTTCCCATTTGAAGTATTTAACATGAATACCTATTTATTCAAAATTATGAATGATTTGAATAATTTTTATTCATTCACGGTGTTTCAATTTAAAAGTTACTAAATAGTAAAGAAACTAATTTACAAACACATTTCATTTTGGTATTGCTCTTATTTTCATTGAACGAATCTTATCATTTATACATCATAAGATCCTGTAATTTTCTTATCCATTAGATATTAAAAAAATTTCAATATTTTTTTGAAATTCTTACTATCTCTTTTTTATTTTATCAAGAAAATGAATGTTTAATAAAAATATTAATTTAATTTCTCTTTTATTTAGACATAATTTTCTTCATGACCATGTTTTTCAAAAAAAATTTACAAATTTTTTTTGATTAATAAAAGTATTTTTTCTGTACATATATTTCATTCTTCAATTTTTTTAAACACTTAAAATTATTATTTCTAATTACTTCTAAAATGGATTTTTATTTCTTTGTTTATAAAAACTCAAAAGAAATACTTTTAAAAGTATATGGTGATAAGGAACTTCCCCACAAACAAAATCGTTTTATGAAATTTAGCTTCATCTTCATGCTTGAAATGGTTTTAAAATAGATTTTTTTATAGAATTTTATAGTAATATTTCACTTACATTCCCTTTATTCTTAAAAATGACATGTTTTTGTTTCAAAGCTTCTATTCCTAGTGGATCGGTGGTCATATCTAATATCTTATTAATTTTGTTTTCATTATCATCTCTCAAATAATTTACTTTATTATGATAATTGAACATTAAATTTTCCATAAATATACACATTCTTTATCATGTATATAATTATTTCTTAATCCATAAATCATTTATATATACGATGTTTTACATTTATTATTAATTGGTTTTATATTAAATTTTCTTTAAAATCCATATTCTTTGGCATTAATATGCTTTTTTATTTAACCATATATCATTTGTATATACAATGTTTAAAATTGAAAATTATTTTATTTACTTGGAGATATTGACAATACATATTATTTAATCAATATGAAAATTTATTTATAAGGTATATTATTCCTGAATTAAACTGGTCATTTGATATATGTAAAATGCATTGGACATGCAATTGTGGGTATAGGATTTGCATTTTGCAACCCCTCGATGCCGTGAAATGTATAATGAGACAAATAAATTGTCTTAATTAAATTGGTTTTTACCCATAGTTTTGAACTATCTTTTCATATGGTCTTGATTGAATGTCATATTTTTTTAGTTATTTTCCTTTCTATATTGATTAATTCATATTTACCCCAGATATCTTCCAACATTCCAAACCCTTAATGAGAATTAGAACTCATGCTTATTTTTTATCTTTTCCCAAACATGAAGAAGAACTCATTGAAGTAGTTCTAGTATTCTAAATATTATCAATTAATGTTTTTTACTTTTTTACCCCCAATTTCAAATGAGTATCATTTAAGTTTATGGCTATCCAAGATTACTAACCTAACTGGTCCATTAAGATTTGAACCATTGTATCTATACCGATGTGATAAATTAGACACTCATTCTGGGTAACTGGATATGGGTTTATTACAACATCCCCTTGATGTGTCGATTGATCTCATGAGATAAATATTTGGCGAAATTATTTGGGTACTTTGTTTATAACCACCCAATTATTGAAATTTCTTGGAATAATTCCCTGACTATGTAGTTCATGATGCCTTGGAATGAGTTCTTGAGGAAAATATCATATTATCAAATATTATTCATTTCCTTTGTTAATGTTTTAGTTATTATTATCCAAGTGATTTTTATTTTGATATTTTCCATAGAAAATCATTGAATCTAAAGTTATTGATTGATGGAATATATATTGATTGTCCTTTTTTCTATATTGTTTATTTATTATAAACTCATGTTAGCTTCTATTATATACTACCCACACATAGAATATGAACTTACCCTTTATTATACATTTTTTTCCACAATATTTGAGGAAATAATTTTTGAATTATTTCCAATGTTAAAATAATGATTACAAGAAATGTGTTTATTTTCCACGGTAATAAAGATGTCATGTTTTTATTTAGTTTTCCAAGACTACTAAACTGGGTTATCCTTCATGTTGTGATCCCTTATATCATTTAATCATGTAATAAGGTAAACACTAGATATTTGTTAATATATTAACAATTGATATAGTTGATATCAAAGAATGTTTATTAGTACCCTTGGAAAATAGATTTTAGAATAACATAACTAGTTAGATAATTACAACAATCCCTTATAATATCTTCAAATTTTACATTTATAGGTATTTTTATTCCATTTTTTGATATTCATGATGATAATGAGCTGATTATTTTTATTTAATTATTTACAGAAAGATTATAGTATAGGGAAGTAAATCATATCAATAATCACGATCAATATATAAATTTCTCTCTAGATAATTTCAATGCTTGTAGTGCTTTAGATGAACAGATTACGACTATATTAAGGATCTTGTTTTATGTTATAACTAAAAACATTTCCCATATAGGTAAACCAATTATATATAGTAATAGTACATTTATTTTAGAAAACATTATGCTATATAATAATATATAAATTAAAAGATTTAATAATTAATTGGTAATTGATAAATGGATCTTGTTACTTGAAAAAATAGTCATGTCTGAAAAATATTAATCTATAAGTATATATATTAAAAGGATATTTGGATAAATAGAGGTCATTGATTCATAAAACCAATGAGTGAGAGGAGATTTAATTTAATGAAGGAAGAAATTTTAAGTTGATATTATTTAAGAAATAATTTACTCAAGAAAAAAAAGGATAATATAGAAAGGAAATATTTTACATTAATGTAGATGGAAGAGAAATTGTTTTCTGAATACGAGGATAAAATTACCATATTAGCACAATATATTGTGGACTACAAACCCAATTTAGAATATAACGATGACTATTTATTTTATAAGATTATGTCATTCCTTGGAAGTGACTTAGTTTTAGAAGAATTTATATTTTATGATGATATCATATAAAGTTCCATTAATATGTATAAAAATTCTCTGTGCCTTATTTTTTCAATGAAAATCAAGAGAAGAAGAGGAAAACTGACCACCAGGAAAATGGAAATGAAATAAAGAGTAATATGGGAAGACTGGTACTTCCAACTGTGATAATTATGGAATGAAAAATCAATATATATTTTTTGAAACAAATATCATCTTATTATAATTAAAAATAATAATCACATAAGGATAATGAATTTCAATGTGAAAAAGAATCAACAAATATTATATTCTTTAATTGTATGGAGGTGGGGAACATTTTAAATAATCTCTCCAAGCATCAAGGATTACTTGGATAATTTCATGGTGGTATATTTTCATATTATCTTGTAATACAATAAAAGAGAAGAAGTGGGTGATAATTAATTTTTAATCATCCATTTTTATCACATTGTAAATGATTTATTTGATAAATTTAGCATATATGAATTTTGGATTCAAATTTGTTATTTTCATGGAAATATTTTCTCCATGGATGGAATAATTTTTGTGTTTATAAGATAATTATGACCTTAACTATCGTATATGTCCTTTAAGGTTTTTAATTGTTTTAAATTATATATTTTTCAGTAAATTTATGTGAATATATGATTATAATGTAATAATTTTTTCTACCATATTCTAAAGTTTTTTAGGGTTTAAAAATTACTGTAGCGTATTGGGTGTTATTATAAAGGTTTTAGAGACATTAATCCTTTATTTAGATGTTTAATTTATTGTGTATAAATTTTTAATTTTTCTAACCATTATTTCGGTTTTAGTAAATTGTTATAAATGTTAGAAATATCCGATTAGAAAATAATTCACACAATGAAGAACAATATCCTTTAATTAATCTCATGATCCATTAATACTTCATTTTAGTATATTAGGCCTTAAAAATGATCATTCTTATTCACCATTCTGAATATAAGAAGAATTTGATGTATAAAATTGACTAAGACACAAGTGTGGAATGAAATAAATAAAATTTATTTATAATTCCACATAATCAAGAAATAGAGAATAAATTTATCATTTTTTGAATGGAAATAATAACTGACCTATAATGGTATGCTTTTAGAAACACATTCACAAGTGGGGTTCATATAAAGTAACAAATTTTGACTAAGAAATATTTTTTTATGAAAAAAATTTATTTCTTATTCCTAGAATAGAAATTAAAATTCATGATTAAATTTATTCAGAGGTCATGATATAGTCAAATTGAATTAAAAATTAGAGGAAACAATTTCTATAAGGAGGGGATAATATTACACCACATGATTTTAGTTTAATAATAATGTATATAATATCATGTGATACAAATAACAATAATCTTAATTTAACCCATGTATAAATATTATTTAAACATTGACATCATTAACAAATTGTTGGATTAGTAGCTATGAACGAGAGTACCATCATTATAAATATATGTATAATTTTTTTTAATAAAAATTTATTTAGTAGTTTCAAGAAAATATGTAATAAATTATTAGATAAAAATAATCAAATCATATAATTTTATGAATGTTTAAAATTTAAGAGATCCACATTTCTATAAAAGTGGTTTCTGTGTATATTTTTGTATTTTCATTTAAAAAATAAATTTAAAAAAATTAAGATTTAAATTTTATATTATATATTAAATAATTTATATTATTGTATCAAAATTAACATATAATTATGTTTTTAAATTTTCCATAAATAGTTGATTTTCTGTTGTATAATGCAAAATACCAATATTTTCATAAATGTAATTTCTTTTCATTAAAACACAAAATTAAATATTATTATTCTTTTTTGTATTTTGTTTTAAATAAAAATATTTATAATTTTATCATATATAATTCATCCAATTTTATGAGAATCAACATTATACATGATTTTATTATGAGATCATTTTTATGCTTAAAAAATATATTTTTCAAAAATTGCTTTTCGTTACGTTTGGCACACTTATATTATGATTAGTTTTTAAAATATATAAATATTGAATATTTTAAAATGGGATTAATATTTTGAGTTAGTATAATTAATATTCGTTAATATGTTCAACATAATCTTTGGCCAAAATGAATATTTACTATGCTAAAGAGTTACTTCCATGGTAAAAGTTAAACATGTTAATTAAAGATGAAATTATCTGATAACAAAAAAAAATATTATCATCATTTGGGTGGATTATTCTTGATCGGCCAATTCCTCACCCCTTTTCAATTTTCATACATTTTAGATCCACATGACATTATTGTTACTTCCCTTTTTATATTAATAAAATTATACATACAAAAATCCCAATATCTCTCAGTTAATATCTCAAAAAAAATTGTAGATAGGATAAGTGTAAATATACAATACAATTGAAACTATAAGACTATAATTATGTTAAATAAATATTATGAATTTTTATAATATTTTTTATTTTTTTAAAAATAGTACAATTTTTTGAAATGCTTACTCTACATTAACAGGACATTTATAAAAATAGGATAAAAATTTAGAAAATGATATTAAATCTATTAAAAGTGATAATATATGGTTTTTATAGGGTATTATAAGAATATTTTTTATTAATATTATGGAAAAGTGATTATTTATGCGTTTTAATTCTAAATTCATTGTTGTTTTGATATGTTTAAAGTCCAATTTTGTGAATAGTCCAGAAAATGGCCTTAAATGGGTTTTAATGAATCTTTTTTTAAAATCATGATACTATGATAATAAAAATATATTTAATAAAATTTATTGGGTTTTTATCCTATAATTCATGTTTCATGTATTTTCCACTTGGAATTTGGAAAATTACATTAATCACCCCTAGACATTGAAAATTTATGAAAATAGATTTGATTTTCTCTATAAATAATGACCCAATATATGATTTATAAAGGTATATATGAGTTATATTTTCTATAAAATATCTAAAAATATCCTCTCTAAATTTTTCTTACTATTTACCCTATCCCCTTTTATAACTATAAGCCTTTCTATCAAAGGCCTTACACTTAATCGAAATGAGAATATTAGAAGAGGGGTGTTAATATTAACCAATTACTTTTAATTTTACTTCTCCTTGTAACTAATTAAAATATGTTGTATTCATAATAAAATCATTAATAAATTATTCTAAATATACTGATATTTTATTATATTGGTGTAACAACTATTATATACCTTATTTCAATCATATGGAAAATGAAATCATCACTCATGCATACGTAGAGACTATTGTCCTATGGAGTGATGTATTTCACTTTCTATCATTGTGGTTCATGGATAGTTATTATAATGGATTTAATTTATATATATGATTTTTCTAACATAATTATGATTTTATAAAGACAATATTTCCTCTATTTTCTTACCCTTTTATCTTTTGGTAATTGATAATGTGGCTCATGTGTACGTGTGAACCACACCTCCACAAAATGACGTGATTCGTTTTAATTTTTTGATTTACTCGTCTGAATGTAAGGATATATATGATGAATATATATGATATTTATGATGTAAATATTATTTTTTAATATTAATTATTGTATACTTTATTTCCTTTCTGACTATTAGGAAAATGAAATTCTATCATGTTTACATGTGGACTATTGGCTCTGTGAATGACATATTTTATTTTTTGGTTACTATAAAGAATAGATTGTTATAATATTTTATTTGATGAATAAAAGTTATATTTATGATATTTTTTATATTATGGATATGATGGAAAAATTTCATAACACCTTTGACCACAATACAAAATCCAATATTATTTTGGACAAATTAGCTTAAGAACCCTAAGTGGTAAACATAAGCAAGAACTATATAGTTATTGAAGCTAAAATGATTATTGAATGGCTAGAAAAATATTATATTGATGAAATGATTTAGTAATAAATAATTTAATAAAATTAAATTTATTATTTAGTAGGTTAAAATTTTTTCAACCAACTATGAATCCAAGGTATGAGTTTATTATCTCATATTCACTCGATTGAGACATATTTTATATCAGGAACCTAATTTTATTTATATGGTTCATATACATATCATTTAAAATATAATATCAATAATCCATATTTATTAATGGTATTTAATTTTTTAATTCATGTTTACTCTTTTACTGGGTTTTGAATAAAATGTTTTTAAAGATGCAATTCTTATTTTACAAGCACACTCTTATTCGAGATTGTTCACATTTATTTATAAATTAGAATAACTATATGATATTTTATCCTTAAACCTCATTTATTTTATTCTCCAAAGTTTATTTTTTTTTGATTTCTTTATTCTAGCTTTTCATCTCTTAGGTACTTAAAAAGTCTAAAATAATGTTTTTAATAAAAGTCGATATAGTTTATATTATTTTTGTATGGAATATTTATCTTCCATATCTATATAATTCATATTGTTTTATGAATTTTTTATTGACTTTTAAATGATTTTAATTTTTTTTTCTTCTATACATTACATTCTGTAAAAATGTTTAAAATGAATATTTATTATGTTTTCTGACCATGTTGTTTTATAATTTTAATAATAGTGTTAAAGGAATGTTTTAATGTATATAATGTGAATTTATATTCCCTCTTGCATGACCATTCTTTATAATTTGTATTCCTATAAAAGTTTCTATTGTTTTTAAAAGAATATATTTTTTCTATAATTCTATGAATTTGTATTTTTATATAAAAAAACGAACGATCTTCTAAAATTTTAGAAATAATTTTGGAAATGATTTATAATTTATTTTTTTATAAAATTGTTTGAAAATATATAAGGATTGTTTTTTAAGTACTGATTCCATTTTCCCATAAAATTATGAAAATAATTTCCTTCATAAAAACCACTTATTTATGATAAATTTATGGTAGTCTATGCCCCTTTTTTAATTTATGGATTAGACCTTATTTTGTGATTTCTCACTTTATTATGACTGTTTTATCCATATATCTCCATTATTCATTATAATTTATTTTTCTCCTTCATTGAAATATTTTATGTATCAATGATATATATTTATTATCATCTCGATAACTTTTTTATAGTCTTAACCACACACTATTTCAATATATGGTGTTAGTTAAAAGAATATTCTAAATAAAGTTAATTCATTTACAGGGAAAAATATTAATGTTCCTTATTCCTGATTCAATATGGATATTTATGTATTTGTAAGGCATATGGATTATTTATTATACTATTGAATCAATATATGTTGAATGCAGTGGATATTTATAAGTGATTCATGGGGCCCATTTAAATGTATCCTCTTGATGCATAAATAGGGATCATTAAATAAAAAATTGGCTACATTGGATGGTTATTGTGTGTATACATAACTATTCATTGAAATGTATTTGAAAAAGTACTTTATTGAAAGGTTCATATTGTACTGGAATGACTAATTTATGAAATATCATGACATTGGTAATTATTCTGGGTTTGTGTCCTCGCAAGGTAACACACACTATATGCTAACAAACCTCTCTTGGGACCCTCTACCCTGTTGGGAACTAGCCTAAGCCCAAGGGTTGGCCACCTTTGGCCTCGCTGGGGACGTGCGACCTGCAGGTGGGGAGGCCACCCCAATACCTTGTTACCAAAGAACACATTTTCCGCATCGGTGGTGGCGTAGTGGTGAAGGAGAGGGGTACAACAACACCATTTTTTGGGTGGTTCAGAGTTCGAATCCTGGGAGTCTACATTCGGGGCGAACCACTGCCTTGAGATCCACTCATCTTGCCGGGTTACCCAGAATCTGATTGGGTGGGCAAAATGAGGCGCAACCCACTTGTGATGACATATTTCTTGATGAACCATCTCTACCAGGGTTGTCACCCTCTGGGATTCTCTGCCACCTCCATTGGAAATGGATCCTGAGAAAAAAAAGGTTCTGTTGATATTTTCCATGGATATATTTTAAGTCCCCAGTTATTAATTATGTTTAATATGTATTTATTAACAACTATTCCATATTTTTATGCATTATATTTTCATAATATATTATGTTTTCTGATACCCTTACTAAATGTAATGAACTGACCAAGGATACCATCTAAACTGGTGTCTAATCCAATTATCCCCTGACTCGAAAGGAATTCTCGATCCTCATAGGATTTAAAGTAATAATCTATAATCTAGAGAAAAATATTGGGAATAATTTCACCCAAAATTAAAGAAAAAAATTATCAATTTCACACATAAAAAAATCAATCAACACAAAAATATCTAGGAATATAGAGATGATTGAAAAAACAAAACAAGAACAAAAATAATGACACCCATATCCTGGTGGTCCATGACCACCCATCATGACCCATGTTGACCTTCATGATACAACTAAGTACAAGTATACAAAATAATATAGACCTAACATTATCAACTATTATAGGAATAGAAAGGCTATAAACACCAAATGGTACAAACATGGTGTAAGATATAGTTACTAACAAAATTTCACCAAAGAGTCTATATGGATACTTCATACGGTAATTCATAAGTGCAAAAATAGAGTAGAATAAGATAAAATAAGTCTTTATTTTTTAGAATAGGAAACTAGATCCATCAAGATTATATTATAATAATATTGGTTTTATAAAAAAGATCTTCCAACATTTAAAAAATAATTTATGAATCAAAAGATAGAAATATTCCATTTCATCATATAAAAACCAATCCTTTTCCTGAAAAGCATTGAAAACCATTCCAAAAGATAAATTTTGATAAAAAATAAAATTTAAGAACATGAAACATATATCAAAAAGTTCTAAAAGTACCAATATAATAGAGTAATGGTTCATAATCTCAAAAAACAATTCATTCAACATTTGTAATTAATCAAACAACGAAACTATAAAGTATTAAGTAAACCATGAATATAAATAAACAAATAAAAAAATCAAGACTAATCACCAGGTTTAAATTAAGTCCAAAAAAGTATTAAGAAAACCAATTCCACCAACACATGCTTTCTTGGATGCTCATTAGCATCCCAAACCTAACATGATGTCATCATATCAACTATATGGGGTGTGAGTTCCCTAGAAAAGAAAATAATCTCTTTCATATCATCGTATTATCTAGGTTCCCATGAATATTCAAAAGAGGTCAAACTCCCTTGAATTAAATAAACCAATTTTGAATATAAACCAATAAGATATAAAAAAGTCTTGTAAGTTACAACTAGGTATTATCACAATAGACGACCATTATACAATGATTGTTTGTTCATAAAGAATTATAAATTCCAATTCAAAACATTTTCTTCATATCAAAAATAAAAAGTGACCATACCACTTATTTTCAAGAATCATCATATAAATTCTTAATTTAATCTAAGAATTTCTTTTAGAAACATACCTCAGAAATTAAATGGAAGTATTTACAATTTAATGGGTTTGAAAAGATTTAAAAACATGGGTCAACAAACTTTTTATATAAAATGTTGGATTTCACATCTGAAATCAGAACCTGTAATAGGACCTTACATTCATCAAAACATTGTTTAATATATTATGGAAGAGAAATCAAAACCAACATGGAATTCAAAAAATTAAAGACAGTGAAAGGAATTAAGATCATAAAAATTGTGTCCATTCCATGTTAATTCACATAGAGGAGGATCAAAGTAGATTTCAAGAGGTATTTAATGTGTATAAATAACATAAAATGTATTAGAAAATAAGAAATAAATTTTAATGAATTTAAATGAAATAATGAATTGTAGGATTAATGAACTACATAGAAACACACAACTAGATTAATTAATTACAAAATCCCTGATGAGGGCTCCATAAGAACATTAGGCAGAGGTACACACATAGTAAATAATGCACATATAAGACACTTTAATTGATAACCCATCAAATGGAAATCTGAAACACGAAAAAGGTAATAAAAAATCTATGGTTCTAAATCATTGGGTAAATTTTGAAAGACATGATATGTTTTTGGTTGCAGCATTAAAATCCCAAATTAAATAAACCATATAATGAAATAATTTGTAAAGAGGGTTTAAAAACAGTTAAAATAGGAGGTAAAACTTTTAATATGTCAAAATAATTCAATGAACATGATTTCTAGATTCTATTAATCATCATAATGGATTTACATGAAGTTCTAAAAGGGGAAGAAAAAAATTGGATTTTAAAATCCTTATTTTTCTTAAAAACTCGTTGTTGTATCGGGAAGTAGGGGGAATTCACATAGAAGAATGGTCCCAAAGATTATTCACATAACTGATGCATCCAAAAAAATATATCATGTATCTAGATTATCACCTAGAAGATTCATGTATGTGATTAAACCACATAACTGACCCGCATAATCCAATGGTCAGGTAGCCAATGGATGTATCTAATTACACCACATTACCAAATTCAAATAGGTTATTACTAAAATATTAAATTCACATAGTTGAATCATCCACATGACTAGTTCATATAGTAAATTCATACAATTGGCTGAATTCACATATATGAACACTCATATAGCCGATTAATCCACATAACAGATTCATGTAGCCAATTTATCTCCATAATTGAGTTCTTGTATCTTAATTCTAATATGTATACAAATTATACACATAGCCCTGAATTTATAAAAAAAAATAATTGGGTTTTTAAAGATCATAAAAGGTTTTCAAAACATCCCAAACTAATATAAAACATTACAAACCAAAGAACACACTTAAAATCAATGATTAGGATATTCCTATTATGCCCACCATAAATGATTTCTACCCCTATAAATCTTATATTCTGAATGATATAAAATAAAATTCTTAAATTAATTTCACACTAATCCCATTAGGTGAAAAATCCATAAAACTGAAGAATATTTACACAAAAGTAGTCACCTAATAGAACTCCAAGCTCAAAAAACCTCTCCAAATGAAAACCTAACAAAACTGATTCAAGATAAAAACAACCCGAAAGAACCAAAACCAATAAATGAGTTATCATTTGTTTACTCACCAACTAAATATTCACTAATATTTAGAAATATGAGGAAAAAATACACCTAAACACATCTCTTCAACTCAAATATGGGACATCGATAACACACTATAGAAAAACATCCTAAGGCTTGTTTTTGAAGCCTTAAGTAATGATACTTCAAAATGCCTTAATGATTCCTAGAATTGAAAATTCTATAATGATCTATCAATGATCCAACTATCCAAAAACATGGAAATTTTATATCATGGATTTATACATTGGTAATTTTTTTATCGGTAACCTAGGATTTTCAATGTTAAGACTCACCAATTAATGGGATCATCAAATCATCTTCCAGCACCTATGGGTGCATAGTCCATTATGATTCTATATATTCCTAGCTACCTGAGTAAATTACCACGGCCTATCCAAGTCTAACTAGAATGATCTTGAAACAGAACTTATAGCACAAAAATAGTGAAGTAAACTCTCATGAGAGATATCATCCATTATATCAATATTTAACTCTAACAATCAAGGAAAATGGATTGGATTCTGAGGAAAAAAACAACCAAAATGGTATGAAAAACTAACCATAGAAAGAATTCCATAGAAGGAATCCATAAAATATATTTGAATATTAAAACCAAAAATAATATAAAGGTCCTCAACATAATATTTCACTTCATCCCCAAGAGCACAACAAACCATATGGGAGTAAAATCATTTAATATGAAGGCAATCCACTCAAGAGTGAACATCCAAAAGGAACTTCAATAGAGATATCAAAAAACATTAAACCATCATTGTGATTAAAACCAAGGTCCAAAAGATAATATACAAGAACGATCCTAAATAATGCTAAAAAGATCTCTAAAAATGGTCCTTGGGAATTTAAAAAATACAATATGAAGAAAGAACAATTATTTTAACTCCAACATCAAAATAAAAAACATGTCCTTGTATAATTTTAATCAGCATCTCCTCCACTATGTGAAATTAATCAATATATGTACTATTTATGTATCCCGATTGACTTGTAAAATCTACTACCTCATATCCATGTTTTGATAATTATCAACTAATACATCCCATTTAGGTATCCCAACATATAGAGACACTTAAGGATACCCATTTAGCCATATTATTTACAAACAGTTGGAGCTTTCAAAAACGACTACTCAAAATGAAAAGGTATACCATACTAGAAGCATAATGTTGGACTATTATTTTTACAAGAATATTTTAATTTCTCAACCAAAAATGGTGATCCATTAGATGGAACATCTTAACTTATGTCAACTAGATATAAGTAATTAACAAATTCATGTCACTTTTCTTTCTGTTCTTCGACTGAGAATACCCTATAAAGAAACAAAAAATAAGAGGTTTAGGCATACCCCATAGATATAGTCCCAAGTTCTGGGTGAAGAACTTTCTTGAAATAGATATCCTTAATCGTATAATCCCCAACAATTTTAGTCAATAAACATAATGAACAAGAGAATTTCTTGGTATACTCTAAATCTGTTCACTCCCCTTAACTAAAACCCAACAGCTCAAAAACATTATGCTTGTTCACTTCCTCAGGAATGTCCCACTAAATGAAGATTTAATTAATGAAATACCAGGAAAATCCTTCATATATTATGGAAAGAATCATGAATTCCCACCACTTATGTTGAGGCCCCTCAAACAAGGAGTTGATAGACATGACCCTTAAAGATTTAGGAGTCTTGAGATAATCAAAGATCTCCTCAACTTCTTCAATCCATTTCATTTCTTCATTTGTACACCTATCAACTCCATAATATAGGGGATTATAACCCATGAATACCTGGTTGGGGTCCAAATAAAATATAGGATCTGACTCCAACAATCAATTTTGAGTCAATTTAGAGTCATCAACAATTGAAGAATCCTCTAAAAACATTAAGTACTACTATAAAAAAACATATTGATGAATAACTATTCTTTGTTTCTTTTACAAATTTCTGGGATACATTTATAGGAATCACAAAAAATAGTCTCATCAACTTGAACATAAAGAAACCAAAATAAAATACAAATAAAAATTAAATATTACAAAAAAACCACAAACCACTTTTATCAAGGAACCCTTGATTTAAAAGTTCCCAAGACTTAATTTCTTAAAAAATATTAAAATATTCCAAAAAAAATTAAATTGTGATATAAAGGAATCATAAAATAAAAAATTACTTTAACAACACATGGAAATTATTACATGGTTTATAAATCTGTGATCATTTTTTAATAAAAAAACATCAAATTACAAAGAAACATTTCATCTAAAATCATTCCTTTATCACATAGGAGTATTTGAAAGTCAATTTCATCAACCAAAATATATTTTAAATCACATGTTTTATTAATTGAATAAACTATTCAAAAAAAATTAATATTTATTTCATTCCATAATTTGGTTCTCACAAAGGATTTAAAATCATAACCAAAGGGATAAAATTTAAAAAAAACTGAAGTATTAAACATACGACACCTAAACTTTCCGTTGAAAACTAAAAGACTCCAAACTTAACTCTCATGAGTAAAGTCATTTTGTAAACAAATAGACATGTCATCGTGTTTTTCTTACAGTGGAACAATGTATTTCTTTGTCACATTGGATGGTTAAACACTCACGAACCTCACATTTGTAACTAGATTGAATTCGAGATCAGTCACACTGATTCCTCAAAGATTACATGATTGTGATGGTACATTGAATATCTTATCATATTTCACCTTAGACCCAAATCTCATAAAAGCTTCACAACATCAAAAATAATCTCATCAAGAGTCTATATCTAATTTATAATCATGAACCAATAATTCAATGGAAATAATCAATCCCCCACTTTACCTAGTATATCAAGTATAATCTTGAAGAGGTTATGTTAACGAATCAACTCACAAACTAACTCTTGAGTCCCCACACATTCTTAATATTTTTCTACCATAACTCAGAATAAATAACATAAGGTATTTACAAGGAAAATTAAATTACTTTTAAGGAATAAACTACTCTAATACTATTAATAATGGGATAACATCTAATCCAATCTTTGATCTGATTCTTCACTAAATCCAAGAGAGTTCTCAATCACCACGATTTGGAAACTAGTTCACTAGAATCCAAAAACAACCATTAGGAATGATTTAACCCAAAATAAATGATAAAAATTATCAAAATAGCATGGGTGAACTAATAATTAAATCAACCCACCAATATCAAGCCACAAAGAGATGATACAAAATTTCAACGTAAAACAAAACAACTAAGACTCAATTCTTTTTTGTCCTTGACCGCCAACCCTAAACCATGTTTCCCTCCCTTATACAACAAAGATAAATTCCACAAAATAGGATCAGTGGAAAATATGTTCCTAATAATGGCATATAGAGGATATTGAAATATAACGATACTATAAGGGTGTGAGATACATATTCCAGTAAGATTTCACCATGATTTATATCTTTTAAAATCAATAAAAAAGAACTACATGTTCTTTTGGAAGAGTAAAAAAAATTTAATTTAAAAACATTATTTTTCTTAAAAAATCCTATTTTTTGGGGATGATTGGTGAATTCACATAGATGAATGGTCATTTAGATAATTCGTGAAGCTGATTCATGAATATGATTCATCCATATATGTTATTCAATTATCTGTATAGTCATGTAATGATTCAAATAGCTATGTTTTCCACATAATTGATTCACCTAACCAAATAGTCACATAAATGATTCTTGTTGTTGATTCATCCATGTAAATAAATTCATATAACAAAATTATCACATACTCAATTCATCCATGTAACAAAGTTCTTGTATATGAAGGCCCATATAGATGATTCAACCATATACCTAATTCATATAGGTGAATGTTCACATAGCTGATTAAGCCATGTAACAAAATTCAAATATATTAATTTTTATATATATTCAAATGATCCAAGTAGTAATGACATAATTAAATAAAAAAAGGGTTTATAAAGATATTAGATGGCCTCTAACATATCTAAAACTAAAGGAAAGCATCGTGAACCAAAGAAAATACCTAAAAGTATTGTTCAGGATGTTACATTTAGCATCTAAGATCACCATTTATTATGTTTTATTTTCACTAGTATTTGAAAAATGAATTATTAATTTATTTTGAAGTGTGTAATATAGTATTTCATGGTATTTTTTATCCAAAAATGTAATATAGAAGTATTTTGTGAATAACCAACACAAAATAACATCTATGTTGGCATCATGACTATTTTTCAACAAACCTAAAGAGTGTTCTTGATATCCTTGGGCTAGAAATAATCACATGGGCATCTGGAATCAATATTTGGGAATTATTTCTCCCATAATGTATGAAATAAATAAAAAAACACTATAGAAATATAATGATATACATAAATCAATAATAAATTATCATAATATAATTAGATGATAAAAAAAGAAGAAAAAAACTACCAAAACCAATCACTTGGTGGTACATTA
This sequence comes from Viscum album, assembly GCA_963277665.1. NCBI lineage: Eukaryota > Viridiplantae > Streptophyta > Magnoliopsida > Santalales > Viscaceae > Viscum > Viscum album. The sequence continues at coordinate 866,719 of CAUJRU010000306.1, read as the reverse complement.
CCACTCACCATGACCCAAGAAACCTTCCCTTGACCAACCAAACATGAACCTGGAAAGGAAGATAACAAGAACAAAAGCACCTATTATAATATCATAATGGATTAAAACACCAAATGGTACAATAAAGTTTTGATATTTAGATCCTAGAAGTATTTCGGTAAATATTCTACACAGTTACATCATATGGTAATTTAGATGTGATAAAGTATATTAAAAAAGAGGGAACATGCCTTTAAATTTCATAATAGGAAACCAAATCCATAAATATTATTATACAAAAAGATTATGTTTTAACAACCTAACTTTAAATGTTTCAAAATCATTTTTAAAACCCAAAGTAGGAATCTTGAAATTTCATTATTTAAAAACCAAACCTTTTCTTAAAAATAATTGAAAATAATTTCACAATATAATGTTAGATAAATCAATAAAAAAATTAATTTTCACTCTATATCAACATGTTTTACAATAGTCAATACATTTTATTTATTTTTATGTATCTAAATAAGAAGAAAAATTAATAACGGTAATCAATCAAGTTAAGAGACTTCAGTTCCAAGTAGTGAAAAAAAAATCTAGGTATAAATTATAATATATAAGGGTTTCGTGGGTAGGTCGTAGATATTATAGTGATTCTACCATTGTAATGATGATCAATAAATCATGCCTGATCAAAAATATTACATAAATTATCATGGGTCTCAAGGAAAAAAATTCAGCACTCGCTATCTTTTTCAGATCCAAAACCATAGAATGAACCTAAAATTTTCTCCATTGATCCACTAGGTGGAGAGTGAGTCCACTAGAAAAGAATAAATCTAGTTCATCTCATATATCTACTCAGATTTCCATGACCAAAAAATTATGAAGGGTGAGATAATTAGTGTAATGACCCAAACTTTTGTTAGTGAAAATCCCCCTTGATCTAATTAAATGTATTAATTTGTGAAATGGTTAAACAACATATACACCTCATTTGTCTTATGTTTTTGGATTTTAAAATACTATTAAGATTTGAGACCATTTCTATTGTAGATGTTGAACAGTGATCACATGATTAGTATAAATATGGTCGTTAACAAACCCAATTTACTCAATCAAAGGAAGCATTGGCCACATCCAGTAGACTAGCCCTATATGAAGCCCATTTTTAGGAACATGGAATGAAGGTACCATCATTGGGAATCGCTTTGGACCGAGATCAAGCTGATATTGAAAATGTTAATCTTGAGTGGAACTGCCTATAAGAGAAGTGGAAGTTGATAGAAATTACCACCCGGTCGATGTTATCCGAGCCACCCTAAGAGACTGTCACCATCACACACCACACCCTTCGTTCTTATGAATGTGTTTTAAGGGGTTATGTAACAATAACATATTGATATCGTTATGTACATTATTATTTTATATAATTGTGAATATACTTTCATTTTATTATTATTACTTTGTAAATAGTTTTAATGCACAAACAATATTTTTAGTTAATATTCAACTAAAAAACTATTTTCATGAATTAATGTATTTTTGAATTAAATAATTTTTTAATAAAATATTATTATTATTATTATTAAATTAATTTTTATTAAATATAAATGATCATATAATTTTAGGAATGCAATTGTAATTTTTAGTAAGGTTTGAAAGCCATTTTTTGTCAAAACCCATGAATTTTCGATAAATATCGGATTATATTTTAAAAGTGAAAATTAACATATTTAGAAAATTAGTAAGATAAAATTAATATCATTTCGGGAATCAGGATGTCAGAATTATCCAATGGTTAATGTTTCATAATTTTCTGAGATAGTCAATTTTTTGGGTAATAATTAAATACCGTTTAAATATATAATTTTTTTTATGACATCATAAGGAGCCTATAGTGATGTAATAAAATGATATAAACATTATTCTCGGCCAATATATGTTTTACCAATAAAATAATGTGATTTTTGGTTTGTTCTATTTATTTTTATAAGCTTTAGTGGACCCTTCAAGACTTATTAAACATCTTGTCTTTTTAAATTGTTTTCCTTGGGAGTGTGATTCACCTCGACATAAGAAACCCCATTATTTTAAGAATTTAGGACTTTGTACTTATAAAACATTGTATTCCACATACCTTTTCCAAAAACCATGGGCAAAAACCATGGGATGGTTTGTGGTTTGGATTAGCTTAATTTGAAGGTTCCCAAACCTAAATAATAAAAAATTACCTCTCTTTTCCTATATAAAGACACCCAATCTCCCACTTCCTCCTCACTCAAAGCCTTCGGAGTTCATCCTACCTCTTCCCTCCTCTATCCAGAATCCTCCCAAGGTTCCCCATGCTCCCAATAGGCCTCTCTCAAGCCTCTCTCAAGCCTTTATAAGCACCCTTCGAAGTAAGGGTTTTTCTTCCAATCTCATGTTGTCCAATATTCATTAAGTTGCTATGCCATTTTAATTTCAATTATAAATATTGGTGTATGGTTTAGAACCTCCCCCATACTTCCCTATTTTTGTTTTAATGATGGGATACCCCTTTCTCTCTCATTAAATGCCTCCCATGTACACCCGTTACTATGCCGAAATTCCGAAAGAAATTTCTCTCTCCTCATTATCATTCAAGGAATTATTTTGTATCAAAAAATTTAAATTCGATTAAATTGGTTGGGAAATGTTTCTATATGAACACAATACTTTCCATGTCATGTAAATATTATGAGACTACCCTTTCTCTCTCATCAACCATTTTTATGAGTTCTTATGTCACACCGTTATGCTGCTGAAATTGCAGCGCGCTTTTCTAAGCCAAAGTCATTGTGTGGTGAAGACCATGCCCATTTCTCTATCAAGGGTATTAACCTTTATGCACATTTACTTATTGTATAAATATTTTCATGTATATATTTCACATTCTTTTATCATGGAATCAATTATTATGATGATTTACTCAATGTTTTATGATCCATGTGGCACACTTGTGCCTGAAATGAAATGTTTAAGAAGGGTGCGCCCTTATAGCGCTCCCATGCATTGGGTAAAGTATAGTATCATGATAAGTCATGTGAAATGAGTGTGTACTCATGATAATTCAAATTCAATGAGGTTTTACTCATGCTTCATGTGAAATGAGGGATTACTCATTCCCCATGTGCAATGAGCCTTGGCTCATGATAATTCCATGTTAAGTGTAGTTTCCACATTTCAATGTTATGATTATCATGATTTTTCATGCCTTTATTTTTATGATTCCCTTGTTCTATATTGATATTCTTATTGTATAACATGTATTTTATTCCTTATGTTATTCCACGATTATTCCCTTACTGGGTTTTATAGGTCACCCTTTTCTTATGCATGTCCACTGGTTATCCCATGCAATTCTATGTATGAGAGAATGCAGTGGTCATGTAAAGGATGTTTTCAATAAGGATTTTGTATTTCATGTTTTAAGTTGTTATGTGATGATACTAAGACCCAAAGACACTAGATCTATCGATCTTATATGTAATATCATGTGAATTTTATGTAATAATTTATGTTTAATTATGTGATAAAAGATCAGGGTTGATAAAGTTGGTTTGAGAGGATAGGTTTAGTAATTTTTGGGATTAGTATTAGAAAACCATATTAAAGCCTTAGAGACAAGAATAAGTATAAAAAACATCCCAATGTTTTGGTTAGTATTGATTAAGTGGTTTATCAAGAAAATACGTCCATGTCTGGATATGAGTTGGTAGAGGCGGCTCTGGCACAGATGTATCCTAGGGGTAAAAACTGAAAACACCACTTTGAGCTAGACTCCATCAAGAAGTGGTACACGACAATGGGCCTTGATGCACTTTCGGTTCCGACACTCTCGGAGGATACGTTTTGGTAAATTCAGTAGCTTATTATGAACCATTATTAAAGGACAATAAAAATTCCCTAAGAATATATTTTAGAAAGTAGATTGTGGATAACATGGATGGAATCCAATTGATTCATATGTTAAGGAAATAAGAGTTATTTATAAGTCATCAGCATTGTCCTTGTATTACCCTTTATTTGTTACACCTAACTTTTGTTTTTTCAGCCAATGGCTGGTAATAGGAGGGCATGAGCTAACAACCGATGTGAAGATCCATGTGATGATTGTACTAATGAGATGCCCAATCAAATGGGAGCAGGAATCGCGAACTTTGCCATGCTTATCCCTCTGTTAACTCAAGATTTGAACAGAATCATGGGTCATGTGGAATGTTCAACCCCCCCCCCCCCATGAAAGAACAAGTTGCTATTGAGAGCTTAATGAGACAAAGTATCTTACTTTTAATTGATTCTCTGATCCCTCAATCAACGAACAATGAATCAACTCAATTGAAAAGATATTTTCCATCCTTAAATGTTCTGAACAAGAGAAGGTAATTCTGGATACTTATCGTTTGGAAGGTGAAGCCAATCAACGGTGGACAATTATCAAAAATATGATGCTTGAGGAGGAGATCTAGGCATTGGAATGGATGGTTTTTCAGAAGATGTTTATTCAATAAATATTTTCCGTGCACCCTCTAAATCAAGATGGAAAGGGGCTTCCATGTCCTCAAGAAAAAAGATGATGAAACTGTCAGAGCGTATGAGGAAAACCACACAAGGATGGCATGATACGCCTCTTTATTCACCCTTCCCCCCAAATGCAAGGTTGACCTCTTCGTTGGTGGGCTGAAACCTAGCCTTTGGAAATCACTGGCAGTCCATGACATTGAAATCTACAAGGAAATTTTATGTTGTTTCCTCAAGTTCGAAATGGAGATCGGAGAATCTCAGGTGTATCATTGGGATAAGAAGCGTAAGGTAGAATTCAATGCTGGTAGTTTGATTGATAAATACAATGGTGCAAAGAAGATCCAACACCCCACTTGCCAAATGTGCGGAAAGAAGCGCCCTAGAAATTGCCTAAAAGAGATGATGAAATGCTTTAGGTGTGGAAGAGAAGGGAACCTTGTTGTTAACTGCCGACAATAAAAACCTGTGCCTACAATAGAATAGAGGAACACTCTCTTTAAACCTCAACGCATTGTTCATTTATACAAATGAAAAGAACCATGGCATCTTGCAAATCAGTTCCCTAAGCCAAGGGTTTTCATTGGCAACCAGCAACCTCCAAGGGAGCAAGGGAAATCTTTTTCCATCACTACAACCAAAGTGAACCTTGAAAAATATGTGGTGACAGGTATGCTAGTAATTCATTCAGGAATAGAGAACATACATTTTGATTCTGGCTCTATGCATTCTTTTATTTCCTGAATGTTTAGTATAACAATCCCAACACCACCACAATTCATGGAAGTAAATATGTCAGTGAGTACAGAAAATGGGGAAATCATTGCATCCCATGAGTATAACTCCTCACCTATTATACTCTGTGGATTGAATTTCCTAAAGTACCTTGTCATACTCCCTCTTGTGGAATTTGATGCAATTATTGGCATGGATTGGATTTCATTATATAGAGCCAACATAAATTTCCATGAGAGGGAAATCAATCTACATGTGGATAATCGACCCCGATTCAATACATGTTGAAGGACAAAGATGAATCTTCTTTAGCTCCATCATCTCAAGGATGGATATTACTGCCCTATGAGCACCCTTATCTAACTCAGATGATTGAGTCTTAGAAGGCAACAATCCTTGAAGACAACCCTATTATGAGGGAATTTGATAATTTTTTCCCAAGGAATTTCCCGGTCTTCCTCCTAGAAGAGATTTTTATTTATCAATTGATCTTATACCTGGGGAATTTCCAATATCCATGACTCTGTATAGAATGGCTATTGTGGAGCTTGAGGAGCTGAAGAAACAACTACATGATAATCTGGATAAAGGGTTTATATGCCCAAGTGTTTCACTATGGGGTGCACCAGTCCTCTTCGTCAGGAATATGGATGGGTCAATGTGCCTTTGCATCGATTTTTGTGAGCTCAACAAAATCATGATAAATAACAAGTATCCTCTCCCACGAATTGATGAATTGTTCGATCAGATGTGTGGAGCATAATACTTCTCCACGGTGGATTTCTGGTTGGGATATTAACAAGTAAGGGTGAAGAATGAAGATATCCCCAAGACTGCATTTTCGTACAAGATACGACCACTATGAATTCATATTAATGCCTTTCGGACTCACTAATGATCTAGAAATCTTCTTGGACTTGATGAATATAGTCTTTAGAGATTACCTCGACAAATTTGTGGTATTCTTTATAGATGATATTATGATATACTCCAAAACCAAGGATGATCATGAGGAGAATCTAATAACTATAATAGAGACCTTGAGGAACGAGAAACTCTATGCAAAGTACAACAAGTGTGAGTTCTGGTTGAAGGAGGTATCATTAATGGGCCATATCATCACAATCAATGGGATATATGTGGATCCCCCCAAAATAGGTGCAATTGAGGGATGGTCGAGGCCAACATCGGTAACAGATATTCATAGCTTCTTGGGGTTATCTGGATATTATAGATGATTTGTGAGAAATTTATCATGATTTTCCAACCCTCTTAACAAGTTAACTCATAAGGGAGTAAGGTTGTCTTGGAGTTATGAATGCGAAGAATGCTTCAAGGTGTTGAAAAGAAGGCTTATCATTACACCTGTGCACACTTTACCCACAAGTGGAGAACATTTTGTGGTATCCAATGATGCTTCGATGAAGGGCATGTGATGTGTGTTGATGAAAAATGATAAAATCATTGCCTATGATTCAAGGCAATTGAATGTTCATGAACAGAACTATCCAACACATGACTGCGAGTTGGCTGCAGTGATCTTCGCATTGAAAATTTTGCGACATTATCTCTTTTGGGAGAAGTGTGAAATATATACGGACAAAAAATCCTCATGTATATATTCACAAAGAAAGTGTTGAACATGCCCCAATAAAGATGGTTAGAGATGATAAGAGACTATGACTTCTCAATCCTTCTCCACCCTGGGAAAGCGAACAAGGTGGGGGATGCCCTATGTAGAAAGGACCCATCGATTATATCATTGATGAGAATTGAAAAGGATCCAATCTTCTTAGATTTGATAAACATGGACATGCGAATCATAAAGAAGAGAACATAATGAATCCTTTCACAAATGATTGCTCAAGTGCCACTTTTGGAATGGTAAATTATGCTCAAAAGGATGATGTGGGAATTCAGGAAAAATTGGAAGCTATCAGAAAAGGGAAATCCTCAGTGTTAAATTTTAATGAATAAAGAATTGTGAGATTTGGGAAAAGACTATTTGTTCCATCAAGTCTGGAGCTGAAGAAGGATCCTTTGGATGATGCACATAGTTCAAATTTGTCTATTCACCCAGGAAACACAAGGATGTATCAAGATCTACGAAAGCATTAGTGTTGGGATAATATGAAGAAGGAGATCACTGAATATACATCAATGGGCCAAGTGTGTCAGAAAGTGAAGGTGGAGAGTTAAAAGTCTAAGGGGATGATGCAACCATTTCCCATACCAGAATGGAAATGGGAGAACATCACCATGGACTCTGTCACCGGACTTTCGAAGACATCCAAAGGCAAAAATGTAATCTGGGTTGTTGTGGATTGTATTACAAAGGCTACACACTTCATATCAATTCAATAATATTTCTCATTGGATAAACTGGCATGGATATATATCAGGGAAGTGGTAAGGCTTCATGGAGAACCACTATCTATTGTGTTCGATCGAGATCCAAGATTCATCTCTATGTTTTGGAAGCCTCTTCAACATGATATGAATACCGAACTGAACATCAATACGACCTATCATCCTCAAACAGATGGCCAATCTGAGTGGACTATCCAATCACTTGAGGACATGTTGAGAGCATGCTCAATAGACTTCAAAGGAGGATGGGATCAACATCATCCTCTAGTTGAGTTTTCTTATAATAATAGTTTCCACTTGAGCATCCAAATGGCACCATATGAAGCGCTTTTTGGGGAACGGTTCATAACACTGGCATGTTGGGATGAGGTCGGAGAGTGTAAGCTACTTGGATCAGAAGTGGTCGAAGAAATGGTGGAGAAGGTGAAAACTATTCAGCAGCATATCAAGGCAGCCGAGAGTCATTAGAAGAGTTATGAAGATAACCATCGACGAGACCTTGAGATTAATGTTGGAGACATGGTACTTCTACGCATATCTCTATGGAATAAGGTCATGAGGTTTGGAAAGAATGGGAAGTTATGTTCAAGGTTCATTGGCCCCTTTGTGATTCTAGATCGTGTCGGGGTTGTGGCCCATTAACTAGAAACTCCACATGGAATGACCAATGTACATGATGTCTTTCATGTATCCCTCTTAAGGAAGTACATACTGGACCCTTCACATGTACTCTATTCAGAGGTGGTACAACTAGAGGATTATCTTTCTTATGAGGATCAACCAGTGAATATCTTATATTATAGAGAAAATGTTCTACAAAATAAGTCAATGTGCCTCGTTAAGGTGTTGTGGCGAAACCACATGTTTGAAGAAGCGATGTTGGAATCCGAGGAAGTGATGATGCAAAGTTACCCACATTAGTTTTAGAGTGGGAAAAGAAAATTTCGAGGGTGAAAATTCTTAAGGGGGGAAGATTGTAACGAACCAAACGTTCCTTAATGGAAATCCCTCTTGATGTAATTAAATGTCTTAATATGTAAAATGGTTATACAACATATAAACTTCTTTTGTTTTATGTTTGTGGATTGTAAAATACCATTACGAATCATGATCGTTTCTATTATAGCAGTTGAACAGTGACCACATGATTAGTATAAATATGGTCCTTGAAAAATCCAATTTACTCAGACAAAGGAAGAGATGACCTCATCCAGTAGATTTTCCCCATATGAAACCCATTTTTCGGAGCTCGGAAAGGAGGATCCATCATTGGGATTCACTCTTGACCATGCTCAATACGATATGGAACATGTTATGCTTGAGCATAAATTCCTATGGGAGAAGTGGAATTTGATAGATATTACCACCCGAGCGATGTTATCTGAGCCACCCCAAAAGTCTGTCACCATAGAAAACCTCGCCCTTATGTCTTTTGTTGTTTTTAAGGGGTTATGTAACAAGACCCTAGTTCTATGTTTATATACATTATTTTTTCATATAATATTGAATATACCTTCATTTTATTATTGTTACTTTGTAAATAATTTTTAAAGAACAAATAGTATTTTTAGTTAATATTCAACTAAGATATCTATTTGATGAATTAATGGATTTTTTAATTAAATAATATTTTAATAAAATATTATTTTTAGTAATAAATTAATTTTTAGTAAATATAAATGATCGTATAATTTTATGAATGCAATTATAATTTTTATTATGGTTTGAAATCCAATTTTGTAAAATACCATGAATTTTTTATAAATGTTTGTTTTTATTATAAAAGTGAGAATTAAAATATTAATAAAATTATTTAAATAAAATGAATATTATTTCTAGAATCAGGATCTCTAAATTATCCAATCGTGAATTTTTCATAATTTTCGGAGACAGTCAAATTTTTGGGTAAAAATTAAATAGCATTTAAATATATAATATTTTTTATGACACCATAATGACCTAATAGTGATGTAATAAAATTATATAAACATTATTTTCGTCCAATATATGTTTTACCATTAAAATAATGTGATTTTGGGTTTGTTTGTTTTATTTTACAAAGCTTTAGTTGACCCTTCAATACTTATTGAACATCTTGTCTTTTTAAATTGCTTTCCTTGGGAGTGTGACCGACCTCCACATAAGAAGCCCAATTATTTTAATAATCTAGGCCTTCAGCCTTATAAAATATTGTTTTACACATCTCTTTTCCAAAAACTATGGGCAAAAACCATGGTATGGTTTGTGGTTTAGATTAGTTTAATGTGAGGTGTCCCAAACCGAAATAATAAAGAATTGCCTCTCTTTTCCTATATAAACCCACCCAAGCTCCCACTTCCACCTCACTAAAAGCCTTTGGATTTCGTCCAAAATCATCCCTCATCTCTCTAGAATCCTCCAAATGTTCCCCAAGCTCCCAATAAGCCTCTCTAAAGCCTCTCTCAAGCCTTTGGAAGCACACTTCCAAGTAATGGTTTTTCTTCATTTCTCATTTTTTTCAAATATTCTTTAAGCTGTTATTCCCTTTTAATTTCAATAATAAATGTTGGGGTCTGGTTTCGTACCTCCCCCATATTTCCCTATTTATGTTTAAATGATGGGATACCCCTTTAAATCTCATTAAATTCCTCCCATGTACACCTGTTACTATGCCAAAATTTGGAAAGAAATTTGTCTCTCCTCATTTACATTCAAGAAATTCTTTTGTATCGGGAAATCTAAATTCCATTAATTTTTTTGGGACATGTATCTATATGACCCCCTTACTTTCCATGTCATGAAAATATGATGGTACACCCCTAGCTCTCTCAAAAACCATTTTTATGAGTTCTTAGGTCACACTGTTATGCTGCCAAAATTGCACCGTTCTTTTCCAAGACAAAGTCATTATGTAGTGAATACCATGCCCATTTCTCTATCAAGGGTATTCACCTTTATTCACATATACTTATTATTTAAATAGTTTCATGTATTTATTCCACATTCATTTATCATTGAATAAAATATTATGTTGAATGATTCAATGTTTTATGATTCATGTGGCACACTTATCCATAAAATGAAATGTTTCAGAAGGGTGCACCCTTATAGTACTCCAATGCATTGGTCAAAGTATAATATCATGATGAGTTATGTGCAATGGGTGTTTACTCATGATAATTAAAGTGAAATGATGGTTTAATCTTTCTTCATGTGCAATCAGGGTTTACTCATGCTTCATGTGCAATGAGCCTTGGCTCATCCTAATTCCATGTTAAGTGTTGTTGCCACATTTCTATGTTATGATTATTATGCTTTATCATGAATTTATATTTATACTTAAATTGTGCTCTATATATATTCCTATTGTCTAACATGTATTTTATTCCTCATTTTATTCCATTATTATCCCCTTACTGGGATTTATACCTCACCCTTTTCTTATGCATGTCTTCAGGTTATCCCATGCAATGTTAAGTACGAGGGAATGTAGTGGTCGTGTAAAGGAATTTTTAAATAAATATGTTGTATTTCCTGTTTTAAGTTGTTATGTAATGATCCTAAGCCCCAAAGACACTAGACCTATCAATATTGTATGTATCAAGTGATGTTTATGTAATAAATTATGTTTAATTGTGTAATAAAAATCAGGGTTGATATAATTAGGTTACAAGAATCACAAAGGGTATTCTTATCAAAATCAACATGGAACTAAGCCATAAAGATTTCAATAATTACCGGGTTTTATCTCTCATGCACTATAAACTACCTAAATTTGAATATTCCATTTTAAAACATCTATAAATGGGAATATCAATAATCAAGAAAGTCGTATATAGGGATTATAACCACATAGGATCATAATAAAGATACAAATGGCCTATCAAGACTAATTAATTTACATCATGCATTTATTAAAAAATATTCATTATAGATGGGTAATCATAGTAATTTCCTTTCACAAGTAATCATCAAAAGTCCAAAAAAGACTTTAAACCAATCCTTTATTCCAAAAGGAATATTAAAGCTTACAAATGATGTTTTAAAATTTTAATGGATTTAATCCATTTCAAAACATGTTTCAACAAACATTTTCACATGAAAAATACTGTATTTATAATCATCAAATAATTAAAAAAAATCTAAATAAGGAGAATAATCATTTAAAAAGGGATCATGGTCATTTGAAAAATTATGACATTCGAAACTATGTGGAAAATATTTAATAAATTACCAATTTCATTTAAGTTAAGTAATTTCACATTAGAAATCAATATCCTACCAAATCCTTCACTTTTACCAAAATAACCTTAAATAGATCTTTTAAAAGGAATCAAAACCAACTTTTAATTCATATAAGTATAAAATGGTAAGAGGAAATATAGATAATATCCCAATGAATACACGTCATTAAAACCTTATCCATGCAGTTTTCGGTTCCTAGATAAGAGGACCAAAACATATTTTTTTCAAGGTATAAATTCATAGAAAATATTTTAGAAAATAAGGAACACATAGCCATGAATTCTCTAAAAATAAAGAATTATATAATTAAGGAATACAAAAAAAACACCTACATATGAATTTTTTAGAGACTCAAAACACTTTTATTAGATATGTAATGAAAATAGATATATTTATACTAAATACAAACATCCAAAACAATTCTTTATATGAAATCTGAAAATCAATGGTAGTGATGGTTTTATTATTATTTTCTAAATTAAAACACATATTAGTTTCATTAATAAAATATTACTATTAAAGTAACAATTTAATTTTGAATTTCACTCTAATTTTTAAGGTGAAGGATTATATTCATTTTTGAAAGGGGTTACAACATTTAAAATTGGTTAATGGATAATTTTCTATAGTTTTCAAAATTTAAAATCACTAAAAATAATTACAGTTTTAGGTGGAAGAAGAAGTGATGCAAAATAATATTTATTGAAATAGTTTACACAAAAAGGCACTGTATAATGGTAACATTGTTTAACCTTATATAGCTCTTATATGTCATGTAAGGGTTAGGGGTGTTACCCTTACACAGATCTTGAATGCTGACACACCTAAATGAATATCTGGTTACCCTTTTAGAACCATTATAAGCACTATATTAGACTTAAATAGGTGTGGGTTACCTTTACACCTTTTTAGAATACACTTTTTCATCTTAGGATTCCCTTATATAGTTCTTATTTACCCCTACATGTATTTTTAAAACCCATATATACCCTTAAAAAACTCATACCTTACCCATATGCAACATATATAAAATGATCTTTAAAATTTTTAGGTCATCCAATCCCTTTTGTGTCCCTTGGAATGCATGTATACCCTCAGATTATGGCTTGGATTACCCTTACGCAACACATGATTACACTTACATTGTATAAGAGTACCCTTATGCAGGACAAAATTACCTTTACATAATGCATAATCAAATTTGATTAACCTTACACAACTAAGGGATACTGTGTATTACCTTTATGAAACACATAATCAATCTGTCTTAACCATATTTAACTATGTGAAAAACACCCTTACACTTATAAACCGCAAATATATAAGGATATACCCTTATGTAAATGGTAAAATTAAACTTACATAAGGCTGGGAGGAACTTTACCCTTACAAAACCCCGATAACATGAATAAGGGTAAAAATCATCTTAAGATTAATTAATTTTCTCTCCAAAATTTCTTTATAAATTGAATAAAAATGGTATTTAATTATTATAAAACATGTTTGTTACAATTCACCAAAAAATATATTTTTTTCCCAGAAATCTTCCAATGTGGGTGATAAAAAACTCTAAGACTAAAATTACTTCCACACTCATATCGTGAGGTTGATATTCTATGAAATTAAGTGAAGTGTCACCCAAAAATGTTATTATCATAAAAAACTCCATGTACAACACATGTATCAAAAAACTCTACAACACTGAGGAGAACCATAAAATACCTAGAAATAACTAGAGACCTAGAAACGGTCTCCCAAAAATTTAAAGATTCACTAAAATCGGGAACATGAGTAAAAAACATCCTAAAAACATCTCTTAAACTCAAATAAGGAAATTTTATCACACATCAATATGAAACATCGATGAGCTAAAACTGATACCTCAAAGAATATACCATCTAAAACACCTCAATTATTCCAAAAAGGGACAATGATTTCAAGACCCATCTATGATCAACCCATTTAAAATAAAATCACACAAATGAAAAGGATTTATAATCTACTCAAGTACTTACTGTAAATCAAGGACTTACAACCCTAGGCTTGACCACTTTATATCGTCATCAAATCTACACTATCACCATGGAGTGCTTGTTCAATCAATAATAAAAATCATCCTAATATCCAGTGTACATTAATGAGGCCAATCCAAGTCCAACTAGAATGATCTCGAAACAATATGTCCAATTCACTATAGGGAAATATACTATCATGAGGGATATTGTCTATCATATTAAGAATGATCTCCATCCATCAAGGAAAAAACTAGAGGATTCTAAGGAAACAATGATAACCAACTGGCCTCCAAATTGAACATATGGAGGAAATCATGGGATGAGTAAGTACGAGGGAGTTTGAATATCAAAACTCATACATTTAGAGGTTCTCGACATAAGATTAAATCTTATATCCATGAAAAGTACAAACAAGATGGACTAAAACAGATCAATATGGAGGGTAACCCATCAAAGGTGTGCACACACAAGTCACAAAAAAAATTCATAACATGATAAAAACACACTATATTGATTACAAGTGAGGACCATAATAGAACATCCACAAAGGACCCAAAAAATTCACAAGAGATCCCTAGAATAAGATAATCACTAATACTGATGAGATATAAGAAGGAAAACTCAAATCGTATTTTACTGTGATACAAGAAACAACATTATGGGTTAAATCAATCACCACCAATAGATCCTCTAATATGTGAGAATATTTACTTTAAGGCTCCATGATGGATCCTTGTTATTAGGAATAATCTTCTACCATGTAGTTAGAAGCTGATGGTTTTTTTTTTGGAAATTTCTTTTTTGGTGACCTATATTATATAACCTATTAAGGAAACAAAAGTTTCCAAGCTTTTTATAGTATATAACAGATTTCAAACCTCAATTCATATAATAAAAAGTCATTCCATGCTAGAAACATAAAAAAAATATTCTTTTTCAGATAATACTATACCTCCTCAACTAAATTCTATAATTTATCCAATAGGAAATCTCCACCAAATCCAATTATAAACAATTCATTATTCTTCTACTAAAATGGCCCTTTTAAGTATCTTCAGTTAAGTGTTTGAATAGGATAACACTAAGATAATAGTCCTATGTTCTGGGTGAACACATTTTATGAAATATATAGCCTTAAGGGGGTCATTAATTATATGATTATGTAAGAAGAATAACAAATTTGAGAATTTTATGGAATACTCCACAACTAGTAGTTCACCCTGATTGAAAACCACGATCTTAAAAACATTCTCATTCATTTATTCCGTAGAAAAATTCCATAGAATAAATAATGACATGATAAATTCCCAATAAATTATTTCATATAGATAGGAAGGAATCATGACATCTCACCACTCTTATCCAGGTCCCTCAAAAAAGGAGTTGTTATAACTTACCCTTAGAGAATCAGCGGGCTTGATAGAATCAAGTATGACCTAAACATATTCAATACACTTTGTTATATCAGAAGAAACCCACTCACCCCTGTAAAAAGGTTTTCAATTAATCAAGAAAACTTATATGGGGTCCAAATACTATAACGTCTACAACTAGACCACTCAATTCAGTGTTTGGGTAGCATTTTATACATTAGATGCCACTTCTGAAAAAGGTCAATTATCAATTTGAATATTGGACTAGTGAATGAACTATATATATTTTTTGGGAAATATTCGAGGGGGAATTTTTGAATATCACAAAATACTAACCCATCAATTGAGGTAAAAAACAAGAAACAAAAAAACAAGTATAAATTATTCAAACAGGCCACACATCATTTTTTTCAATGCATCCCCAATTTAAAATTTAATAATCTCTCCTTATTTATAGAAATCACAGTTTTTTTCTAAATGTGAATTCTTACTATAAATACATTATTGTTTCAGAAATTAATTTACCATTTCATGGAAATTATTTTTTGGTTTCAAAAGCATTAATCACCTTTTCAATTTCCAAAACCATTTCCACAACAAATCCACTACACTGCATAATTTCTTGGTAAAACATTCCCTTATCACATCGCACATGAATTTTTTAAAATCAGTTTTATGGACCTAGAATTCAATAAAAACACACATTTTGATAATTGAAAACATTTTTCAAAGAACTCAAATAATATAGATTTATGTCACAAATTTGCGATTTCAATGGACATTATAAATAAATAATTGGTTTTTTAGTTGAAATAGAAAAAAAGAGAATAAAATAGATGAAAACCAAAATGTTCACTCAAGTAATAAACCATTAAAAATAACACCAGATGAGTGATGTAATTTTGGAATGAAACTTACAAGAAAATTAGTTTTGGTTTTCATAGAACTATGCCTAGATTGGATGTATTGGATAGTAAACAACACACATACCTCACAACTATTGTTGTATTGAATTACAGATTATTCACATCAATTCCTTATAGTTTAATAGATCATGAAGTCAAAGGGTGAATTTGGTGATCCTTCCATTCTTACCCAAAACACACAAGAGATTCCTAAAATCAAAGGTAATATCATCAAAAATCTCAAAATAATTTATCTTTAGGGAAATAAAAACTAAATATAAAAACTCAAGCCCCACATTACATGGTAACTAAATTATCATCATGAAGAGGTGGAGATCAATCAACTAATCACCAATCACCTCTATCTTACTAATACATTCTTAATCTCATTACTAACATATGACACACTAGATAATATAAGGTATTTTAAGGAAAAGTTCTTTATTTCATGAATGATCCACCTCCAATACCATTTTAGATAAACTGGCCTAGAATAAAATCCAAACTAGAACACAAACCATTTCACTAATAACCTGAGGAGTGTTCCTAGTCCCCATGGTCCTCAAAAAAGTTCTAGGGAATCCATAAATTTACATTGGGAATGATTTCAAAAAAAACCTAAGAAGAAAAATTCAAAGTACATTTCAAAAAAATCATCATATAAATAAATCAGTAAAACCATATCAGGCTACAAGAAGATGATAAAAAATAGAATGAAGAAAAAAACTACCAGAACCTATATCCGGGTTATGCATGACCACACATCATGACTTAATACACCTGCACTTATCTAACCAAGAATGAACCCACAAAAAAAGATGATCATAAAATGAACACATTCTATAAGATCATAAATCATAAAAATAACTAAATGGTTCATGACGTTTTATAGTTACAAAGCCCAAAAGGATTTCACTAATGATTTTATGTGGTTAAAATATATTGTAATTAATAAGTGATAAAATAGATAAAAATCAAAGATAATAAAGATTTTCTGTTTCAAAAAATATAAATAAATTTTTAAAGATCATATTAAAACAATATTCTTTACAAAAAACCAATCTTAATCATTTTAAAGTCGTTTTCATAACCAAAACACTGAAAAATCCCATTTCATATTTTCAAAACCAAAAATTTCATTAAAAATATTTAAAACCCATTTCACAATATTAAGTATTATAAATCAAAAAAGGGTATGAAATCACACCATATATGAATAAGAATACAGGATTCAATAAAACTGAGTCAAGGGGTAATATCTCAATAAGAAAACAAATCATTAATTCTAATCAACTAGGCAAGGAAAATCTAGTTCCACATAATGTAAAAAACATTAACATGTATCAATTATCATATATAAAGAATTCATTGGTGTAACCTTGATATTATACTGAGTCTACCATAGTTAGTTTAATAACAAATTCATTACCTATTAGTGTTTTTACCCCAAGTCTCCTGTGTCTCAATTAAACCTAGTCCATACACACTCAATTTCACAGAGGCACCTCCTTAGCTTAAACCTTTCATTTTCTCCCTAGATCCACTAAATGGGGTGTGGGTCCACTATAAAATCATAAATATAGGTCATATTATCAAACTACCTAGGATCAGATGATCAGTAAATGAATGTGATTGAGATAATTAGGTTATAAGGATCACAATGGGGATCATTATCAATATTAACATGAACCTAAGCCCTAAAAATTTAAATCATTATTACTTCATATAAATAGATAACCCCAAAATCCCTCAAAGTTATTAATCCCCTTTTAATACCCAAAAATGGGAATAACAATAATCATGAAATTTATATTAAGGAATAATCAAAAGAGGGGATCATCACAAATTTCCAATTGGGCCACAAGTATCCTGAATTTCACTTAATCCATTATTTCTAAATTAATATTAATGTATGATAATCATTCTCATTTCATTTTACAAGTCATTGCCATGATTTTAAATTTAACTTTGAACCAATCCTTTATTTCAAAATCCCACCTAAATTATTCAATGGACGTTTTGAATTTTATGTGGCTTAATTCATTTAAAAGAAGGGTTGAACACAATTTTCCACATAAAAAATCATTTATTTGTAATCTCACATGTATTACTATTTTATAAACAAGGAGATTAATCATTCAAAAAGTAATCTTGATCATTTTAAAAATTATGGAATTTAATACCATGTAGAAAACAGTTCATAAATCTTCAAATTTCATTTAAAGTAAGTAATTTCACTTTATAAATATATATAAATCCAAATCCATCCGTTTTTCAAAAGTATCCATTAAAATATATTTTAAAAGGAATTAGAGTAAACATAGAAGATATATAAAATTTTAACATCAAGGGTAATTTGAGATCATAATCAAGGGAATCCATAATATTTAAAAAAAACATAACATATTTAGTTCATTAAAAATAGTATCAAATAAGATGTATTTCAAAGTAACCATTCACATAACATGTGTTTTAAAACAATAAACCCATATCCATGAATTCTATAGAAATAATTAACTAGAAAATGATGGAACTACCTAGAAACACTCTCATTTGAATTTGTTTATATACCAAAAAAACATATAGAATAAAAGATAAGGAACATGATCTTCTTTACAAAATTAAAAAACTCAAAAATATTCAGTAAGGGACACCAAAAAATCAATATAATTAATTTTTTTGTGTATTTTATATAAAATGAAAACACTAGAAGTTTATATAATTAAAAACACATAATTAGAGAAACCTTATATTTAGTAGTTTCATTCGGTTTTTTAATTCAAAGGTTTTAAAATCATTTTTGGTAGGAGATAGAGCCTTTAAAATGATTTAAAGGATCATTTTCCTGAATTTTCAGTATTTAATATGCCTAAAATATTTTAAGAGTTGATAGAGTGGAATAATAAAAATAAAAAATAGGTTTTTAAAAAAAATTTACACAAAAATGGAACTGTGTAAGAGTAACATGGTTTACCCTTAAATAGCTCATGTGTAGCTACACCAACCTTGGAATCTGGTATCCAGTTCGTGTTACCATTATATTATTCTATGATATAAGAAATTTAATCCCAAATTACAAATCTATTTAATAGTAAGGAAATGATAGATACAGACATGATTCTTACAATACATTTAGAAAACACAAAATACAAAAATTGTTTTTTATAATAATGTTAATCGATCTAGCATATCCATTCTTATAATTCATAGTAAACTTAATAGAATATAAGTGAAATGAAATACAATAAGGTTGAAATAAAATTCCCAACAAGGGTTTAGTACATCAAAATAAATAATAAATCAATTAACATAATCAACATGGAAAGGTAAATAAATAAGCACACATTTTATTTAAATAACTTGATAAGGAAAAACCATTATGGAAATGTAGATAAATGAAAAATAAATGAATCTAAAGATTATATCCTAGTGAAGATATACAGGATTGAAATAAAAAAAATATTAATGAAGGAAATTATAAAATATTTGATGCTATGTTTCCAAGGTACATAGTACCTTTATCATCAAGACCTTTCACAAGACGATTGAAAAAATTTTGGGTGAAAAACAATTTAGTATAGGCTATAAAATTGATTTGTCCTAGGAGACTACGGATTCATTGAGGGTATTAATTTAAATGGACCACAACCCATACCATGCCAACCCCAAACATTCCTCATATATCAAATAATCCACTTAATTCGCAAGAAATTTTCCTTATCAAATTTCCATAGTATGTAAAGAATAAATATTCCTTAATATTTTTCTAGAAAATTAAATAACATTAAAAGTGACAAAATCTGTAAAAATGGTATATGAATAATTAAATAATATTATCCGTGATAAATAAAGTAGATATTTACGGTAAATTTAATGTCTAATAATGACACAAAATTGGACATTTTAATGGAATGTCATTGACTAAAAAATTAATTAAAGAAGTGAATATGAATACTCTTCTTAGTCAAAATTAACAATAACCATCCAAAAAATAATAAGGATGATATCAATATAAAATCTACCCATTGGATTAATAATAATGTTTTTTTTCGTATATGAAGATTAATACTAATAAAATATTTATAAATATTTTTTAGGAAATTATACTTTTCTTTTGGATTTTTTTTAAAATAATTTTCATTGAAAATAATATTCAAGTACATTTTGTATAAAAATATCATCATAAAAATGAAGGGTAAGATTTATATAAATGACAGTCATATTAGTGGGAAAATCTATTAATTCCATAAAGAACATTCATTTTTCATTGTAAAAGGTTAGAAAAGTGCCTTGTACCAAAAGTGACAAGAAGATTCCATTGAAAAAAATTGTAAAAATAAAAAAAGTGTAAGATATATTTTAATTAATAATTTTTAAAAGTATAAAAAAGTAATTTTCAATAAAATTTTAGATAACATGGTTTGGTAATATAATTGATTTCCTACCAAAGAGAGATATGGAGTTGGATTTTATTAAAAAATATTCTCATTAATTTTTAGTATCCAATAGTGAAAAAATGGTATTTTCGCATGAAAAAGATCATGAATAACCCTAGGATAAAAATATCATAAGTATTATTAATCAATGATCATGTAATTTCATTCAATTTAAATTCGATGATAAATAATCTTGATTAGAGTGATATTGTGAAATAAACCCTTAAAATGACCATAATGATGATGTGATAATTAATCAATGAATCAATTATTTTTATCAAATGTTAATAAACATAAAATTATTATAAAAAATAATAGATATTAAAAATTAATTATACATATAATCATATAATATTTATGATAAGGGAGAAGTACCAAAACCCAATGAAAGGAAATTGAGTTATGAAATTTCTTTACTACTTCGTAACTCTAAGCTCAAAAACTATTAGATGAAATAATTCATATTGAAAATTAGAATACCATAATGATTCAAGTAATTATTATATTATATTTTAAAGAGAATTTATATACAGAACAAAAAATTGATTAGGTTAATAACACTATAATATTTCTCAATAAAATGAAATTGAGATGAAATCCCTTTACTCGCAGTTTCCTTTTGGTCATAAGTTATTTAATATCTTATATAGTGGTTTTAAACAAGTAATTAACTTATACAATAAACATATTATTATTTATTATATCATATATTATTAATTTATACCATATTATTACTCTTTTGGTAATAATCATTCATTATTTTCTGTATTTTGGGTGTTAATTAACTCCTTTGTTGAGTATGTTTTGACATGTTATTTTTTCCTATTAACTGGATTGTGATTTAATAATATATATAACCTAAAAAATTATTTAAATATCATATATATTCAAAACATATGTATTTATAATAAGCCATAAAATGTGGTGATACGAAATGAAATACACCGTTAATTGAGACAATAGGTGCTACGTAGTAAGGAACATTATTTCCATTTACATATCAAATTGAAGGAAACGTAAATAATATATATATATATATGTTAATTATAGTATTATATTTATTTAATATATGTCTCATATTTTTATTAATATCATCCTTAATACATTCCATGTAAAGAATGAATGAATAACTACACATTGCGAGGTCGTAGTCCACCAGACACACGAACGATGTTATCATATTCCTAAAAATAGAAAGAATTAAGTTATTTATAATATAATAATTCAAGATTCATAATTATACAAAATTATGTTATATATATCCGATAAAAATCAAAAATATGTCATTATTCCCAACCATGAAAGATGGTTATGGAAAAATGAATGACATCGATTCATGAGGCAGTAGTCTGCCATATACCAGAAAGACGATTTCGTAACCCATTTCATGGAAGTGTGTGCAGTTGTAGGTTATAAAATTAAATTAAAAAAATTATATATGGATGATTTTAATTTTTTTATATTATCATGATATAAGAGTTATTGAATGTGTTGGATAAGTAAATCAAATAAAAATGCATTTAGAAGAACATTTCCTCTTCTGTGGGCATCCACTTTCGGTTTGTAATAAAACCATTAAAGGATTTATTATTGACTAAAATAAGGATTCATGTTTTAGGTGATGTAATATGGGAATTAATTTTTTCTGGAATTGGTTGAACCAATGTGGTTTTAAGGTGTAAATATAGGGGTATAGGGTTGTTCATTTATAAGTGAGGTGAGCGACAAACTTGTAATTTTTTGAATGAGTGAATTGCACCAATGTTTTAACACCAAAAGGACAAAATAATGGTAAATAATAGATAATATAAGTTATAAGGTATAAATATATCTATAAAATATGATTTTGACAAGTTTTGGGTCATTGTTACACCATATAATCTTTGTTTAACCACTCCATAGACTAGTTTTCTCCTCAATCGTTATAAATTATTTTAACAGTTTTCACTAGTCAATTTGGTATAATTTTTTTTGAGTTTTTAGAAATTAGAAAATATTATGATTCAAAATATGGAATTAATTTTATATATTCAATTTATAGTAGTGGATGTTTTTTAAAAAAAATTAATCCCACAGATGTGATGAGAAAATGAGTTTTTAAAGTGAAAACCTTAAAAAATTACAATGTTTTTATGTTATATTCAATATGAAAATGATTCCAGTGAACTAAATTTTATTAATATATGTTTATTTTTAGTATTTATAAATTAAAACCAATTCAAATTTATTCTATCATTATAATTTATTTTGATGAAAATGATTTTTTCAATTAAAATCCAGTGTTTTTGACTATTCATCAAAAAATGAAACTTCATGGAAAAATACAAGAAATTTACCCAAAGAAAATATTGATATTATGATTTAGAAAATTACTTTTATTTTTCATATAAACTTTATATAAGTGGTAAAAATTAATTTTATAGTATGTGCACCAAACGTGACTATGTCATATTATAGGAAAATACTGGTTTTCTAAAAACATTTATTTTTCATTAAATAATTTTTATTATTATTTATAATCCATAGATAACGAATAAATGTGTGTATAAAATATATTTTAATAATTTTTTCCATCCTATTACAATTTAACATCTCCAAATAATGGTGATAATAATTATGTTAAATAATATTATTAGTAGTATGTTAATGTTCATTGAAACTCATTCTTGTATGTAAAGAAGTATTTAGATGAAAAATGAGGAGGTTAAATCATGATAATTCAGTATTGAATTCATTGAAAGCAATAGAATTTATTGAAATTATTTAAAAAAATTATTTTATCATAAATTATCAAGATGTTATATTTCATTCTACGCTAGGTGTTTCATTCCATATATGTTATCAAGTATGATGTTCAAATTTTAAAATTTCAAGATGTTCCATTATCCCCATATTAAATAAATTAAATCCTCAAAGTTGAAACTTGATATCAGTAATAAATGGTTTTAAATTTGTAAATAATATTGTTGAAGAAATCAAATTGTAAAATGGTTAATAAAATATCCTCTTGATAATAGAGAATAAGAAGTACAAAGGTCACATGGAATAACATATAACTAGGTTTTTATGTTGGATATCGTTGATGGTTAGTAATTTCATGAATGAAAATCCTAAATATTTATAGAAAGTGATTGAGTTAATTTATCACAAGAATGTGAATGATCAATATAATGTTATGGTCCCTAAAACCTTAAATCTAATAGGTGTGTAAAGTTCATTTATATCATATGAAATAATGGTAATTCAATAAAATTATATTTCAAGACCATTTTTCTTAATTCTGATGAATTCTTTTAATTCATAATAATATAAGAAAATATACTTACTTGGTTTATTTTTATTTCCTAACAATAATTTTATTCTTTGGTTATACTTCAATAAATTTATATTTCATACCTTTCTTGAAGTAATGAATATCCAAAAATGAATTTTTTATGCATGAAGGGTTAAAATTTACTTTTAATAGATCATACAACAAGTATTAATATTACTCTCTAACTGTTATACATAACCATTATTTTCAGAATAAGTTATCCAATATAATAAATTATTATCTAATCCTTAAAAAATAACTCTAATCGTTTATCATTAAAATTTATTTTTCAATTAGTTTAGCTAAAACAAATAAGACATTAACAAGGACCTAATGTGGGACAATAGTAGGTTTGAAACCCTTATTATACTTCTGTAATTGGTTCAGGCCCCTCATCCTTTACATATGCGATGGGTTTTCACCCAGTTTATGGGTTCTACTTTTCAAAATATACATTAATATAATTCCAATAATGTTCCCAAAATAATAATGGACATCATTGTAATAAAATTAATAATTAAAAACCTATTTTAAATATGGATTTCAATAAAATATATTTTTTAATCTAATAATCATATTTTGACTATTAATATAATGTCATAAATGAAAATATTAAACCTAAAGGTTATCAATACCTATATAATTTTGTCTATAAAATGTAAAGGCATTATTCCTCAAATAAGTTTTCCACTAAAACCTATACTTTCCATAAATTCCTCCAAAACATCCTTAATATTGGGAGAATACCATCATATAATTCCTAAAAAGATGTGTTTAAGTCATTGAAATTATTTTCAATATTAAACATATAAACCCATGATTTTATCCACTAATATTATGTTAATGAATATGCATATGCTTCTAAAATTTATCATAATCCTTAGATATTTCATAGCATTTATTACCAAAATACTTTTCGTAAAACAATTAAATAATATATTTCCTGAATCACCGCACATAAATACTTCATTCATTATATTTATACTAAGTTCATTTCATGGTTTATTATTTACCCTTTCTAATAGGGAAATGACTCAAATGATTCTCTGGTTCCCCACATTCTAGAAAATAAATTACAAATGGACCCTTAGGATGATATTTATTTCCATATTGAATAGACATCATTATTCCTTAGTAATTATTTTCTTTATTACTTTATTTTCCACACATAAATCTTTTACGAATTCCATTGGGACACATTCCTAGGTGTATTCTTACTCATTTCATTCATTGTGGAAATCAATCCTTCAATTATCAATAGTCTCTACCACTCGAGTTCATAGAAAACACCATCCTTCTCTTATTTGGTGAGTTAGGGAGTTTTTTAGGAATATATTGTTAATCATATTTTAGGAAACTTTATTACTCATTCACATGATAAATTTTGTAGCTATAATGTAACATCTAGAGTCTTTAAAATGAAACAATCTGCTCAATATCGTTCATTATTTGCCACATCAAGCTTAACCGAACAACTAAATAATATATTAATGTTACTGTTAAAACATATATATTAGAATGAAAATAATAAATAGTATTAACTTAATTATGAAAATATGGTTTAAAATTATTATATTTTAATTTTTAATTTGATCAAATAATTACAAATGAATGTAAAACCATTTTTAAAATAAAATGAAATGTTTTTTTCGGAAAAACTATTTAAATTTGAACATGTGTGTTTTATAAATATTAAAATAGATCTTTTGGTATTATATTAATTAAATATATATGTAACATATTCAATATAATTTTTAACATTCATAAAATGTGTTTTCTAGATATGACATAAGAACAAATACAATTATTCAAATAAATGAAGTATTTTTCAAGAAAGGCAGTTTTTCCACTTTTGAATGAGAACCAATTTTAAATATAATTTTTGTCACTTTTAAAAGGTATATTTAAACACAAAAAATTCTTATTTTTAATTGAGATATCAAAATATAGTCTTGTTAATTTTTTGGTATTTTTCTGATAAGATTCATTTTTTGATGAATAGTGAAAAAATAATGCATTTTAATTGAAAACAACTCTTTCCTCAAATTTATTTCTAGAGTTAAATAATATTTTTTTTGATTTTATTTAAATTATAAATAGATAAATTTTTATCAGTTAATTAAATTTATATCATTGGAATCAATTATTCATTTAAATTGGATATAAAAACAAAGTGAACTTTTTATTGTTTTTACTCATAAATATCATTTTCTCGTTCCATCAACAGGATTACTTTTTAATTAATTTATTCAAATTATATGTTTTAAATTTGAAAAAATGGACTCCATATTTGGAATTAGGAGGACTAAATTATGTAAATAGGACACTTTTATTTTATAACATTTTGAGTAGTAACTTTAGTAATAACTTGTATTACCATGGCTAAGGGTAAATAGAGTAATTAAAGGTAAAATAACATTATAAATATTAAAAGACTACCCTAAAACTTATAATAATTTTTTTTGATGAGTTAATCTTGAATAATAAAATACTTGGGCAGAAATTATGTCCTTTTTAAGACACTTGGGTTTGTTTATTACATTTATAATATTTTATTTAAAGTAAAGACATTGATTTTATAATCATGTCTCTCGTAATTATAAAAATTTTAATATAGGATTATATAACTATTAACATTGACAGTGAATCTTATTTAAAAATTTAATATTATTAAATAAATCATTTTAATTTATTTATAATTTTTAGTGTATAAATAATTAAATAAAATGGTAACACAATGATGATATAGTAATTGCTTCATTGATGAAAGAATCAGATAAATACTATTATAAATATTAAAGTAAATATGAATTTACATAATTGATACTATAAAAGAATTTTAGGGATTCCTTTATTATATTATGGATGTGCTGAAATAGTTGGTTCGACTATATCTTGATGTTATGATATTTTAAAAAAGTCAAGAAATTAATAGATTCAAAATTGACACTAATGGAATATTAAAATATATATTTTTTAATAAATGATATACAATGTATAAAAATACACTATTTGTCCAAATATTTGGGATATGTCTAAATATTTTGTAAATGGATCTTTTATTTGTGTTTTGTCATGTTATGGTAATTATATTGACCCCCAAATTGTCATTACTTCACAAAACAATAAGATTTAAAAGGGTGAAAACAAAAACATAAGCATTAAAAAGTATTCAAAACATTTCTAATTTTCATTGGATGATTGTATTTAGATTAATAATTATACGTTGGTCTAACTAAATCCTTTTAGGAAAATGTATATTGGAAAATTAATTTTTATTAATTTTAAAAAATGAAGAATTCTGAGAGTGCTCCTCCCCTCTCACGTAAAATGGCACCTATTCTTATTTTTTCATTACACCTTAAAACCTATTTGGATCAGAGAATATATTACCAAATACCTTACCATAATCCCTACCCACATTATATATGCCTTATTTTATGCATAACACCCTTTTTAGAAGTGTTAAGGTGTTTATCAAAGAATATCATCTGAAGAAGATGTGTCATTTTTAATTAAGTGTTTCTATTATATTATTTCTTCCACTTCAATAAAATATCCTAAAACCATGATAAAATAATAATCACAATATGCTAAATATACTGAGATTTTATTATTTCTTTATCATGACCCATATCCACCTACACTTTCATCAAATGGAAAAATAATTAATTTTTCATGTGTGCGTGCGAACTATCACCTCTACAAACCGACCTAATTCATTTTCCATTACTGTCACTCAATAATGGTTATAATTATTGAATTGATACTTATGTGTGATATTAATGACACATTTATCATTCTAAAAATTTTTGTATAATTTACATTCTTACCTCTCCATGCACATAAAAATTATAACATTGTTCCTGTGTATGTGTGAACTATCACCTCCACCGAGCAATGTGATTCGTTTTTCATCACCACATCACATGAATGATATATATAACTAAATTTAAAAGATTAATATTATATTAATGTTATTATGTTCATTATTTAAAGGTAAAATTATACTTACTTATATTCTATAATGATCATTGAAGAATTATAATCTTAATTATGCATACGTACAACCTACCATCTCTATGATTATAATGTTTGTTCATTTTCCATAACCATTCATAAATGGTTTCATTTAAAAGTAAAATTAATGTTTAAAAGTTATTATTATTTCATGAATATTATTCTATATATGGTATACTTATGACTAATTTTTTCTATAGACATCATACCATGTTATTTTGGACTCATTTATCGAATATAAACAAAACATCTGACATGAACTTAAATAAATAAGTTATTATTATAGTATAATAATATGTGATATAAAAGGAATAATAAAATTAAAAAATATTTTAATGAAATTAAATAAGTAACATAATTTTATTATTTAATAAATTAAAGAACATACATGATGATTCATACTCAAGGTAAGTGACTTTGTCTTAATCTCCTTTCATTGGGGAAAGATTTTGATGTTATACACCGTCTTCTTTTATGAGGTGTATAAAACCCCATTTTATGTTTTAATTTAATTCAATGGTTTTAAAAATTAATATTTCTATATGTGTCATTTTACTCTCTTTAAAAACAAAAAAAGGAATGTTATTTTTAATGTATACGGGAACAACGACTTCTCGCATCCATAACATTTATTTGATATTTTGATTCCTCTATAGGCCTTAATGATATAAAAATAAAAATAAATCACTTCTTCCATTTTATATTTATTTTGGCACTGAAAATGGTTTATAAAATGAAATTATTATATAAATATATTGAAATTATTTTACTTTATAGAAAATGAATTTTTATAAGTTAAATGTTGAAAATTAAATTCTTTTATGTGTTATGATTATATAATGTTAATTATACATTTTATAGGTGGTAATGTGATAAACCAAGGACATTCAATTAGGTTATAACCTACAATCCATTAGGTATGGAATTCTATCATATGGCTATTCCATTTTTAAGAGTGATATGTATAAAATTTGGCCATATGGCTTTTCCATTTGAAAGAGTCAGATGTATAGAAATCGATCGTATGGTTATTCCATTTAAGAATAGTTATATACCGAGTTACCTACCTATATATTATAAGTTTTCTTATGAGTTTTCATGATGATCATTGAATTTAAAATGGTAATATAATGATGTTTTTTAAATGATGATCTCTTTTTCAAGGTAAAAAGATATGTTTTTCAAGGAAATGTTTTAGGTATTTTCACTAGATTAATGGTTTTATTTTTTTGTGGTTCTTATTAGGATTATGTTCCCATATAATATTTTAAAATGTTTTTCACAGATCATCAAATTCCTAATGAAAAATAAGATGTGAAGATGAATGTATTGAAGATGTGTTATGAGAGGAAATCATGTTTTATTTTAATGGGAAATCCTTTTATAGGAAAAAATGGTTACGGAGTGTAAGTATACACATTTAATGTATGGGTTAATTTTTAATAGTTTTTCATTATTATATAAAACTCTAAAGTAAAAATATCATCAAATGTGAATTTTAATTCAAAAACACCATAAAAAGTAATGTTAAAAACAATTCCTTTTATATAAACATATTATTTGGTTTCTCTTTTTCATAACCTTATACTTTATGTTCAATATTAACATTATTCCTATTGATTTCATCCATTGACTAAAAAATAAAAATCATTATGTGAGAAACAAAAATCAGAGTGAAAAAACATATAATCATGACACATTAATTTCAATCTTTGAAAACATATGTTTAAACTTGGTCATTCATTGTCATCATCTATTTAAATTATTCATAATTTTTTAAATTAAAGTGTTAATTATATTAATAATATCCCATATTAGTATTGAATTAGGTGGGTAGTAAGGTCTATTATTAGGTACCAAGTAATGTCCGAGTCAAGACTGACACTCTTTTTTTGATGTTATTACACCTATGTACATCTATTCCAGAACTATTTACACTTGGAGTATCCAAACATGGATGTATTTCTAGTAAAAAAACATTATATCTACCTTAAAAAAATTTAGGATGTTTTTATATACTTATCCTCAATGTTTTTCATAGTGTTAGATTCCTTAATTTCCGTTTTCCTAAATCTAGTTAATAATTATTTGATTAAATTTTATATGATAGAAAATGTAGTGACCCTAAACCTAGAATCCAAGAAAAAGTGTATAGTACCATTACCTTGGAATAATAAAAAGGAATAATAACCCAAAGGTCCAACCAGTTTAGTGGTCTAGGTAAACTACATACATACATGAGTCTTACATTACATTTCGAAAATTAAAAATACAAAATAGTTTTATAAAAAAATATTCCATCTTAGATGTCACAATATTTAAGTTACAGTGAATTTCATGTAATCCTAGGGAAATCTAAAAAATATGGGTTATCTCATATTCCCATTAAGCATTTAGTACAACAGAAGAAATAATAAATCAATTAGAATAGTCAACACTGAAAGATAAATAATAGATAACAAGTTTCATTTAAATAATTAGATAATGAAAAATAAATATGAAAAGATAAATAACATAAAAACATTCCATTTAATTAATGAAATAAAAATAAAATAACTCCAGATATTATATAATAGTGAAAAAATCATGGTTATTAACAATTTAATTCGAAATTAAAGTAATTATTATGTATTGGATTCCACGTTTCCAAGGTGCACGATAGCATTACCATCTAGACATTTCATAAGATAGTTTATTACATATTGGATAAAAAATATTTATTATAGTCTAGTTAATTAATATATCCCATGAGACTACCGACACATTGAGGATCTTATATTAAATAGTCCCCAACCCATGTCATACCAGTCTAAAGAATTCCCCGCATATTGAATATCAATAAATTTAAAAATAATGTGTCTTATCAAATTTCTGTATTGAGTATAGGTTATTGTTGTAAAAATACTTCCTCGGATAATCAAATAACTTTCAAAGTGAACCCCATATGTTAAAATGGTATATTTTTTAGGAAATAATCATATCCATGATAAAAAATGTTGATATTTAAGGTATAATTAATGTCTAATGAACATATAAAAGTGAACCTTTCGAAGGAAATTTGTTAATTAAAAATTTGATTCTGTTAATTTCAATACTTTACATATTAATAATGATCATAAAACATCTATATATAGAATAATGATGGTATGAATATAACATATACCCATTGGAGTGACAATAAAGGGTTTTTTTCATTAATGAATGGAAATACCATAAAACGTTTTTAAAAATGCTCTTGAGTAAAATATGATTTTTCTTTTGAGAAGTGTTTTGAAAATATATTTCCTTGAATATAAAATATAAAAAAGTTATTTAAAAATATCATGCTAAAATTTCATAGGAAGCTTTAATGAAATGACAATCATGTCGGTGGGTAATTCCGTAAATACAAAAAAGAACATTCATTTTCCATGGTAAAAAGGTTATAAAATTTCATATTTTAGAAACTAATAGAAATATTCCATTGGTTTTTTTAGAAATAAAAAATCAAAAAAAAATCTTTTAATAAATCATTTCGAAAATTATAAAGAATTATTTTTCAAAACATTGTTTTATAAGAAATTTTTTTCTAATCAATATGATAAATGATGTCGGATTATATTAAAACATTTTCTATAATATTTTAATTATGGAAGAGTGGAAAATTTTTAATATGACTTAAAAAATATAAAAAAACTTGAGGAGAAAAATAGTAAATATGTTACTAAATAATTGTCATATAAATTCTTTAATGGAAGTTAATGAATAAAAAATCTAGTTTACAATAAGAATGGGATAGAAACCATAAAATGACCATAACATTGAAGTTCTAATTAATCAATGATTTTATTGTGTGTATCAAATATTAATACACATAAAAAAGTATAGATTCAATAATATATAGTAAAAATTTATTATAAACATAATAATAGAATATCGATGATAACATAGAAGTCATGTAATCCAAATGAAACGAAATTGAGTTATGAAATTTATTTACTAAATGGTAACTTTAATAAAAAATCCCCTTAGATTAAATGATTCAAATTGAAACATAAAACACCATGATGAATTATGTACTCATGATATAATATGTTAAAGGGGAATTATATAATCCATATTAAATTAATTATGTGAATATAATTACAATCTGCCTCAATGAAATGAAATTGAGACAAAATTCTTTACACTTTCTATTTGGCCATACAAGATTTAAACTCTAGTGTGGTGGTTCATTTAAATATGCCATTAACTTATGAACACCCATATTAATATTTTTGTTATCGTATTTGATTAATTCATAACATCTTATCACATGTTTGTTAAAAATTCTTCATTATTTTCATTGTTTAGGGTGTCAATTTAATTTTTTTAGTACAATTGACATCTTATTTTTTTGTTACTCTTACTTAAATCATGATTCAATAATTTTTAATAATGGAAAAAAATATTTCAATACATTATACAATATATATATATATATATATATTAATCCATAAAATATTGTGATAGGAAATGAAATGCACCGTTTATGGAGACGATATGTCTTACAAACACATGAATATCATTTGCATTTTATTTTAACATTGAATGAAAATTAAATTATATATATATATGTATTTATGTATATTATAATTAAATTTTATTTTTTCTGTCATATATATCACATATGTTTATTAAAACAATCTTTATTAAATTCCATGTAAAGTGTGAATGAATCACAATGCTTCATGAGGCGGTAGTCGACCATAAACATGAATGACGTTATCATATTCCCACAAAAGGGAAAGGAAGAAGGTATGTATCAAATAATAATTAAATTATAATAATGAAATAATTAATATCATATATAAACTATAAATACATTTTTATTCCAAACCATAAAATTTGATAATAGAAAAATGAATGACATCGGTTCACGAGGTGGTAGTCCATTGTACACACGAATGATGATTTTGTAACCTAATTGATGGATGTCTGTTATTTTTTAGGTTATAACCTAAAAAAATAGTGTATCATTATATGGATTATAGTTATTTTATTAAATAATAATGGTATAATATAAATTAAAAGTGGTGGAGAAGGAAACAAAATAAAAATGATTTTAGAATAACATTACTCTTCTGTGGGTATCCTCATGTTTCCACTAAAACCATATAGAATTTGATTTCATAAAGAAATTAATGACAAAAGGATGAGAGGAAGTAATTTTTTATGTGATTTGGGCAATTCTTTGTTGAACCTATGTATTTTGAAGGTGTGAAGAGAGGAGGAGAGGGTGTGGCTTTTTATAAGTGGGGTGAGTGGCACACTTGTAATTTATTGAATAATTCAATTCCACCTAGGATTTATTTGTGTCAATAGAGCTCAATAATGTTCCACCACAAATAATATAAGGGATATGGTCAAAATATGGATATTTAATGGGGTTTTGATAATTTTGTGGAATTTGACACCATATAATCTATTTTTAACCACTATTTAAACTTGTTTTCTCCTTAATCACTATAATATTTTTTAATTATTTTTCATTAATAGCATTGGAAAAAAAGAAAGTTGAATTATTATAAATTATAAATTATAATGATTCAAAATATGGAATCCATTTTCCAAATTCCATTCACATAATTGGATGAAATTATCTTATAATTAATCAAACACACGTAATGGGAAATGCGTTTTTTAAATTGAAAATGTTCAAAAGATTACGATGTTTTTATATCTAAATTCAATATGAAAATGATTAAAATAATCTAAATTAAATTAAATGATGTATAATAAAAATATCATGAAATTAAAACCATTTCAAATTATAATTTAACATTTTAAATTATTTTGGTGAAAATGAAGTCTTCAACTAAAATACAGTGTTTTTTACCATTTATCAATAAATAAAACATCTTAGGAAAAAAATCACTCTTGGATAATTTAAATACTAAAATTTATAAAAATTGTTTATTTTTTCAAAAAGAATTTCTATAAGTGGGTCAAATTAATATTAAATTATGTTCTCCAAGCATGACTAAACTGACATTTAGGAAAATACAATTTTTCTAAAAACATCACTTTCTTCATTTAAATGATTCTTATTTTTAAATTAATCAATAGAAAAATAATAAATGTTTGATAAATATATATTTTCATAATATTATTATTTCTATTAATATCATCTATTTCAATGGCTATGTAATAAATATTATATTAAAAGATAATATTAATAGTATATCTTCGATCAGTTGAAGTCGCTCTTGTGTGTAAGTCAAGATTTCAAAGAAACTCATTGTCATGTATAGTGAAAGATAATTTAGTATTGAGATAAATTAAATCTATATGATAGATTTATTTTATTTACAATGGTAAATATATCAGAAATTGTCATGATTTTTTATTCCTTTTCAAGCTTGGTGTTGCAGGTCATACACGTTATCAAATATGATGATCATATTTTAAAATTTTGGGGTGTTATATAATGGTTGTAAAATAATAGTAAGAGTTATTTCCCTTATATGGATCTTGAATCCTAACTTACTTTTCCATCGATCTGTTTAACCTTAGGAATCCTTTAAATAATCTTACTTATGATTATATAAAGGATGGTTTTATTTACATACGGGACAAAATACACTTAAACATATCAAATTACCCTCACATAGTACAGAGGTCCCCTTACACATATTTTGAAAACCCCCATCCACCCTTATGAAACCCACACCTTAACCTTACATAGAAAATAGAAAAAAGGTCTTTACCCCTACATAGGTGGTCCCTGCACTTATTCAACCCTTAGAAAATCTTATTTACCCATATGTAGTAGCCTGGATTA
Organism: Viscum album; assembly: GCA_963277665.1. Lineage (NCBI taxonomy): Eukaryota > Viridiplantae > Streptophyta > Magnoliopsida > Santalales > Viscaceae > Viscum > Viscum album. Next base: position 832,002 of record CAUJRU010000306.1, on the reverse strand, counting down.
CCCCTACACAACATATGATAACCATTACATAGAATTACATTACTCTTACTCCATGAAATGTTACAAATACAAATCACATAATATAATGCTATAACATGTTCACAAGTGAGGTAAACACCCTTTTGCCTTTACACAGTGTATAAACTCAAGGAACCTGGAACATCTTAAAAGGGTAGGGGTAACTCAAGAGGCAAACTTTTTCTTTTAAAACGATGGATCTTGTTCCCACATTAGTAAGAACCTTCTAAACCAGTCTGGAGAGGAATTGAAGAAAATAAACAGTCAAATGCAAACCATTGACAAAACAATTTTACTTGGTTCACCACTAAGGTCTATGTACGAGGAGCATATTCTATAAGTGTGTCAGTCGAACCAAACCCATTAATCTTCACAAGTTTTGGATTATGAGTGTTTAGTGCAGTCACTCTATGCTTGGATTATTTCCTTTACAAGGTTTTAGGTATAGCACACTGCATCTCTTAGATCACTTCAAATAACTCCACCTTTCTCACTATGTTGGAAGAATCTTCACGCAATTTAATGACATGAAGGAATATTCAATGGTTTGGCCATAATTCATGTATCCTCAATTATAAATGGATGCTTAGTTAATATCCAATAATCCACATATGTAATTTATTTTCTCGTACATTTATATGTAGTGGAAATTAATTTTGCAAACTGAATGGGACAATTTTTAGGCTTCCTTGGGTTTTCCACGTACTGCTGCTGTTTCTGCATACCTCTGCTATTTTCGTGTATCGTCCAGCTTCTTCGAGTACCATCCATATCCTCTGCAAAAAACCCTTCTCAGCATACTTCCCTATTCCACATACTTCTCTACTCCTCTGCATACTGACCTGCTCCGCGTACAGCCATACTCCACTGTGTACTTCATGAGATACTTCCTCGAACCACACTATCTTCTACGTACAGTTTCCTTATGTGGATAATTCTCTCAGTGTACCATCTTCCCCACCATGTACATCTTTGAACTTCACCAAATTTTTTCCCAAATGTTTAATCTCCAATATCATCACATAATAAGGGGGATTACTATTCCAAAAATAGCACATAACTCTTAAATTTTAGTAATATGATTTAACCAAAGGTTCAATATGGGACAATAATCACTGTATACTGAACTCCATCCATGTACTACTAGGATTTACCACATACCCCTCCTATTTTGTGCACAACAACAATCCTTCCAAACTTCCATATCCTCCGTACCGCATGTATTCACCGCGTACCATCGTTGCGAACTGATTTTTGTTTCAACCTTCAGCATTCCATGTACGGCATGCCTTCACCACGTACAGTTGCTGCAAACTATTTCTAGTTTCATGCATCGCTCATCAAACTGCACCGTAAATCGCTCTGCGTACCACTCCGCATACCGCTCTGCATAACGCTCTACTTACAATCTTTTTTGCCTGTAATGCAGCCACAAACCATTCCTGGAGCATGGTAAACTATCCATATATCTTGGTATGTGGTTCCCTTATTTTTTCCATTATCATTGTCATTTTTCAAACCATTCACTCTTATATGAAAAGCCTTTGTTTTCTATCACCAATCTCCAAATTCTAAGGCCCAAAAAATTGGAAAATAACAGAAAACTTTAGCACCTTCAATACTGTATTCAGCATCAAATGTATTACTCCATTCCTTGAAAACTCCCAAGTCATCCATGGGAAAATTGATAATAGTCACAAACCAAAATATATTATTAGCAACAAACATACTTGGTTCCAACATAATCAAAGGGGGTTACCCTTACGTAAATAATTTAAACACAATATTAAGCATATTCATCAAAAGTCAAAAGGACTTATCCTTACATACCTCTTAAAAACAACCTTACATAAGGGTAAGATGAACTTTACCCTTATAAAAACCCTATAACATTTTTAAATAAACTTATGATTTTTTAATTTTCTCTACAAACAGTATTTCAGAATAAAACCAAAAAAGTTATTTAATTATAGTTAAAAATGGGATGTTTCATCATGTTTAGATATAGTTTTAATATAATACTAAACTGATCAATCCTTTGTGATGAAATCCTTTGTATATTATACCAATGTATAAAAGTAAACATTGGATCTTTGTTGCTGTAATCGATTCTACAACATGAATATACTACAATTGGGGAAGTATACATTAAAAAATAATATATATATATATATATAATTCATGATAATGATAACATGGTTTTCCGTGTTAAGATGGCTTTATATGCATTAAAACAAGCACTATAAAACTACATTTTTAATTAGAGACATACATAAAGAAGAATTAATTCAAGGGATGTGTTTATTTCCATAATCATGACATTAATTACTCAACGAAATAAACTTTTGTAGTGCATTTATATCTTTAGGATATCATATTTGGTGAATTCAAGAAGCATATATCAGATATTGAAATATATTTTATTAGGGAAGATTCTTATTTTAATATAATAAATGTGAATAAAAAATTAGTGTACACATTCATCTCAGAATTCAAATGTGATGAGATTTTAAATAAGTTTGATAAAAAATATTATAAGCCATCTACAACTATATTTTTTATTTTATCCGAACATTGATAGTATAAAAAATTAAATTATTTTGATCTAAAACTAGTCTTGAGAATGATATAATTGTTCCATATTAGAAGGAAACAAAACTAGATATAATTTATACAAATTCATAGAGATTAATTTCAATGAAATAAGAATAATGTGCATATTATGGAAGTGAAAAAGTTCATGATGATATAAATGGTGTTATTGGTAATCACAGAATGTGTAAAAGAGGAATACAATAATAAATTGAAGATTATTTTGGTAGGGATTACGCTATAGATACTACGGATAGAAAATATGAAATAGGGGATCATTTTATATTTGTATTAAATGAATTGGATGACTTATTATGAAGTGAGAAATTAAATCCACTTGTATGGTTAAAGTGAATAATATTTTACAAATGGAGACTTAAATATGACTGTTTTATATAAGAAAATGGCCAAAAAATCTCATTGAAGATGGGAAGATTCCTATTATTATTATTTATATTAAAAAAGTGTGATTGATCTAAAAATGAACTAGATACATCAGTTTTGAACTGAAAACATTAATATTCCATGCCAAAAACTATTTGTTGATTTTAAAAAAATTGTTACACAATTGTTAGTGGCCCTCCAACTACAAGAATATGCCATTCCATGCACAAGTGAAATGATGACAATCCAAAAAACCAAAACATAATGAAATAGTTTTTCTGAAAGATAATCCCAACAACCAATAGATTTATGACCTAGAAGATCTAGGGAAAAGTCATAATCATGAACCACCCCTACACCATCACCATGGGGAATACCACCAATAAGAAAAAACAGATACCGTAAATAAATAAATACCACCAATTTCTACTTCGCCCTGATTGACATTTTAATACACTAAATGATCAGTTCCAAAAGGAAAAAAGTAGTACTAGGGAATTATAGGGGACAAGCCCCATTACTGAAATGGTGTTGAAATATTGAAAAACAACAATACATATATGTGTGTCTGAAAATTAGGGGAAGTGGTGTAATTGCCAATTTTTTTTATCATGTAAGAGGGAAACCCCTCATTACATAACAAAACTAGAAAACTCCTCTTTTTTATTGGGTAGAGGAATCCCATTACATGACCCATATTCTCAGTGTAAATTAAATCTCATAACAACATGGCATACAACCCAAACCCAAGACCTGAAGTTTGAAATTGTATATCCTTAATCCCTCTCATGTGTCTCATGCTCTATGGATCCTTTTTTCCTTGATTAAGGCTACATAGCCATGTCACTCCCTCTCCATCGACTGACCATTAAACCACCTTCCATTCGAGAATTTGTTGAGCACAATGACCCACATCTCATATGGTTCATCCTAAGTGAACCCAATCCTTTCATGCTCTGCCCCAACCCTTGTCGAGACTGAAAACTGATCAGTTCCAAATACGATTATATTTGTAGACTAAACATCATTCATTACCCAAATTAGAGACATCAATGTTTTCAACCCTTGACCAAATGTAGAATTAGATGGTGTCCAATTCATATGCATAATAAAAAAACTTTAGGGGGTCTCCAAAATGATCATCATTGATACAATACATATGTGTTAATTTGGGTCATCAAAATTGTAATGTTCGGAATTCCATGTAATTTTATTGAAAATTAAATGCGATTATTTCGAGACCAGGCATTGAGAAGAAATGTGATTCGAAGACCTGGATGGGATGAAATTTATTTTTGAACTATTTTTATTGTTCAATAAATAAACATGCAAGGGTATTTTTTTAAAATTCAAACTGGTGGCCCGATAAAAAATAAGAGGGAACCGTTGAACTCAAAGCATAAAGATTCACCTAAGAAGGTCCTAACATTGACAGGTGTCGGTCAAATGAAATAGATATTTTTTGGAAAATTCTAATGAAAAATAAGATAACTAAAAAACTATTTATTATATTTTATTATTCGTTACACAGTGACTCGTCTGCACTCTAGTGTAGTGACGAGGTGACACTAAATCTCATTAGTGAACCTCATTAATGAATCAGCACAGAAATTATGAAATTTTCACATGTCTTCCTTCCTTAATTAAATAGTAAATTTTGGGTTGAAAAAAATGCTAAAATTCCTCTGACAAATGATGAAGGAAACCTCTCAAACGATGAATGACAACGAGTCGGAGGACAGAGAAAACACCATTGGAGAGAAGATTTGGGGCCAGATATCGATAGAAAATGATGAACAATCATCCTCATGAAATCTCCATTCTCATGTAGGGGTTTTCTCTATGTGATTTTCCATTCCCTATTCTCAATGTTTTTTATGAATGCAGACCAACCCATGAAAAATTTGATTTACAGTTCGATCATTCATGTGGGATGGTTAATGATGTAGGATAAAGTGGATTTCTACTTGAGTGATTATACTTACTTATTTTTGTTTCTTCGTGATCCTGCTAATAAAAACACATCTGGGTCAACACAAAAAAAGACCTAGATCATTTTTTGGGTGTTCTTGTGTAGTGACTCATTCCCCAAATTCTTCTCGCATTCATACCATTCATCGTGGTTCAACGATCGGTGGTGAAGACATATGTGGTCCATGCGGGATCGCGATGATACATTAGCCCACAACACAATGTTGTAGCATCGGGAGGAGGACGTGGCGGATGCATAAGTCCAAGGCACCCTGCATGCGGTGGTGACATGGGCCACCGACATCGAGGATAGAAGCGCCAGAGCCGCTACACCGCACAATGACACGGTCTATGGACCGCGGTGGTGAGTGGGCCCCGCGGGTCATCTGGAAGTCCCCGTCCGTGTTAGCAGACCGATTGTCCAAGGAGGTGGTTCCACCCTAGAGCCATATGGAAATAGGAACTAGATGTCGCATGGTGTCTGAGATGGAGGAGAATCAGTCCACTACTGTGGGCTGAGCCAGAAATATTATCCGGGCCACTGGGCATCCCAGCTGATCAGAACTGGTCTGAATAAGATGGATCAGACTGGTTGAGAATAAGGTTTCTAGGTGAACCGGTGGGCAGGACCCATAGTCGAACCAGTCTGGGTCCCACAAGGCCCAATTGGCCTAGCCACTAGGACAGACAGGACCAGGTCGGCCTAAACCCAACTGTGTTGTATTAGGTCATCTGAAACATGGTTGGGTTCTGTGGGACCCCTAGGCCGGGTGGGTCAGGTCTATCCGACCAAGTCGGTATGGGCCTGAATGTAATCTTCCCCTATTACGAAAACACCAATATCATTCAGACTGAGCATTCGATGGGTGAGATTTTTGTGGCGTTGTGACCATTTTAATGTGACAATCCTTTGGGTATACACTAAGTGATACTTCATGGTAGCTGAGATATGACTGATGTCTTGAGGATTATAATCACCTCGAGTAAAGAACAAAAGATAGAGGGAATCCTTTGGATGAATGTGACATGAAGGATATGAAGAGTAGGAATTTAGTGGTTTAGTAGCCGATAGGACCTCAGTGGTATTGTAGCTCAAAATTCCTCAGTGGTGAAATAGCAGAGTATACCTTAGTGGTCTGATGGACGATCAGACCTCAGTGGTCGAGCAGCCGAGTGGACCTCAATGGTCCAGTAGCTCAGCGGACCTCAGTGGTCCAGTAGCGGAGCAAATCTCAGTGGTCCAGTAGATGTGCAGTCATCAGTGGTCTAGCATCTGAGTGGACCACAGTGGTCCAGTAGTGGAGCAGACCTGAGTTGTCTAGTAGCTGAATTAACCTCGGTGAATCGTCGGGGATGAGCTCCTCAGTAGTTCAAGATGAATTAGCTTTGTGATTAAGAATCTCATTTTTTATACATTGAGTTATACCTAGTGTGATCTGTCTTTTATTTTGTGATATTACATTGTTATCTTTCCATTGTGGTTCGGGGTCCCTAATGAGTATTGTGTTACTCACCCCTACACAGGCTTCACCCACATGTGGTGTGTCTTGTATAGGTGATCGATTCTTTGACGGAGGCCTTGGTGGTCCGGGACCAGTTGGTGCTCAGCGAGATGGGACAGATGGGTGTACTTATAGGGTTACAGGTAGCTATCCTTCCCATACATTTCAGGTATGGTCTCAAGTAGATTAACCATAGAAGTTAATCTTTCCTTTGTGGTTTTGGGCATGCATTCTAGCCCTTATGTACTTTCAATTATATTGTACTCTCAGTAGTTTTCTCAATGACACTTGTGGTTTAACGTTTTTTTACATTCCATTGTTTGATCTTTGTGCATGTGTATATGTTTAAAGGAAAATTCCTTCCCTTTTGGGATATTACACTTCAGTGGTAGTTTCTAGCCCTTCGCCTCTGGAACGCAGGTTTGGAATAGTCATGACACGGGTCCTGTGGGAGGGGTAGTGACAAAGTCATATCAGAGGGGGTCGGTTCTACAAGAAGAACTAAGAGTCTGAAAATTATTATGGGGAAGCAATGTTAAGTGTCTTGAGTTTGGATTTCATGATAGAGAGTCCAATATTGGTGCGGCAAACAACATATCCACACTCCAAGACCCTAAATTCTACTTTCTGACTCGGTACATGAAATCACTTGTTCTATTCATCTATGAATGTTATATCTTGATATTTCTGAGTATCTGTCACCCCAAAAGGTATAATATATTACTCTTGATTCATCTTCATCTCTTCTAGGATGCCTCTACATAGCCAGCCAATAAGGATTTTAGTACGGGACCACAAGGATGGTCTAATGAGTAGTGAATCATCGGTACATGGACCATTACCCAAGATGCTACCTTCAGGCGGTGTCCTAGGGATACCACCAGACATTGGTCTTTAGTTACTACTGGCACCACTGGTGGAGGAAGAATGTATGCTCAGAGCCATTTACAATTTCCAGTAAGAGAGACTTCCAGGGTTCAGAGGATAAACAGATCTTCAGGTCATTGATAAATTCCTATAGGTAGTGGCATGAATTTTTGGTTTATTGAGGACACTACTTGACCAGATGGTAGTTCTATCCGCGAAACTTCTATAGAGATTGGTAGGTAGATGGTGGAGTTTGAAGATCCAAATGCACAAGGAGGTGACCCTCACCTCATCTTACTTCGAGTGAATTTTTAGGGAAGAGTTATTCCCCATAACTTTTCACTCAGCACGCATAAAGAAGCTGCATCACCTATAGCTGGGTAGCATGATAGTGGATGAGTACTCGGTGAGGATAAAAGACCACTCCTATTACTCAATGGATTTTGTATGAAACTCTTTCATCAGTGCATGAACCTTTGAGTAGATAATTCTATAGGATATCAGAGCATCCATGATTTCCCCCCGCATCCCTACAGAGGATGGGGAATTGGAGCGAGCTCTACTAGTGGAGAGCTTCCTCACATAGAAGGCACCGATGATGGGAGAAACCACCGGGCGACAGGTGGCTGAGTCTTTGGTGGAGGGTAGCCGGAAGATGATGCAGAGGCCCAAATGGGCCAAACCATTCGGATGATGAATCTATGACTCAGGTTTTGTGGTATGAGGCTCCCGGGGCAGAGGGAGTCATCATAAGAGCATAGTATGCTATGCATGTGGTAGGCAGGGGAACATGGCTCAATATTTCCCGACTCCCCAGGCAGAATAATCGAAAGACTGTTTAGGGACCATCAAGGCAGCATCAGAGACATAAAAAGGCTGGTATGTCAGGTGGTGGATGTAGAAGAAGAGCAACACGAGCAGTAGTAGGTGGTCGTTGGTATGAGGTACTACCACCACCACCCTCAGGTGGTCCCCCATAGGGTCCAAGAGTTTGTGAACAGGGGAGGGCTTAGCTCTAGGCCATTGAGGCCTATAGTTTTGATTTCCCAGAGATGATAAGAGGTACAATCTTTGTCTTCACTTGTTTATATGTAGTTCTTATAGACACATGTGACAATAACTCTTTCCATGTCACATACCTTGTTTGGAGCTTAGCGATTCCGATTGAGATGTTGGATTGATCATTATGATTAGAGACTCATACGGGAGGGGAATCACTGATCACAAACTGGTACTGATAGTGTGAGATTACTCTTGGAGGTGAGACCTTCAACTGTGATCTCCTAGTAGTAGCGTTGAGGCCTTACGATTTCATCAAGAGTATAGACTGTTTATCCGTAGTTCATGCTCACATCAACTATTTTAGGTGAAGAGTGTGGTGTGTCCACAGAGATGGAACTATATATTCCTTCACTGGAATGATGGGATCTATTGTAGCATGGGATATACTTTCACATAGGAGGGTGCAACCATTCACTAATCAGTCAGCTATCATGACCCGCAGTGTAGTAGATTATATGAGTCCATAGTTTCTTAAAACGGTGGAATAGTTCGTGTGTTTCTTTCTATTGGTTGTTCTAGGACTACCTCTTTGTAGAGAGGTAGACTTATGCATTGATCTATACCCTCAGACAGAACCGATATCTAGAACTGCATATTGGATGGATCATATAGAGCTCTGGGGGCTGAGGGTTTAGTTGGAGGACTTGTAGAGGAATAGTTTCATAAGGAACAACTTTTCACCAGTGGTATCCCCAGTGTTGTTTTCCAAGAAGGAAGATGATAGCATGAGGTTATGCATGGAATCTCGGCACCGAAACTATGTGACCATGATGAACAAGTATCCTCTGCCGATGATTGATGAGCTCTTTGATTAGATGAAGGGATCAAGATGGTTCTCAAAGATAGACCTCAGATCAGGCTATCACCGTCTTCATGTATGAGATGAGGACATCTCAAATATGTCTTTCAGATGTCGTTGTGGCCACTATGGGTACTTAGTGACGCCATTTGGTGTGATGAACCCCCCAACAGTTTTCATGGGACTCAGGAGTAGGATATTTCATCTATACTTAGACCGATTTTTTGTGGCCTTCATTGATAGCCTCATAGTGTATTCAATGTCCAAGGAGGAGCACGCAATACACCTGATGGTGGTTTTGGCAACACTCTGAGATTACCTACTTTACCGAATGAACTCTAAGTGAAATTTCATGATGCAAAAGGATAAATTATTGGGCATTTCATCTTAGAGGATGGATTTGAGGTGGATACAGTGATGTTAGAGGCAATGATTTCTTGTGAACCACTGATGAGAATTACCGAGGTGCAAAGATTCCTTGGTTTGGATGGGTACAATCAGAAGTTTGTATCTGACTCTTCTAGAGTAGCATCACCCATGACTATGTTGAAAAATAATGGAAAACCCTTTATGTGGATAGAAATATTCCAGTAGAGCTTTCAGTAGCTGAGGTAGAGCTTTACAAGTGATTCTATTTTGAGGTTTCTAAAGGAGGGAATCAACTATGTGGTGTTCTGTAACACATCATGAACTAGGATTGGTTGGGTCCTGATATAGGGGCATGTAGTGATTTTTTATGACTCACAACATTTGAGAACAAATGAAAAGGACAATGTGAATCATGCCCTTGAGTTGGCAGTGGTAGTCTTCCCACTAAAGATGTGGTGACACTACCTTATGGGAAAACTAGTCATCATCTACTCTGACCACAAGAGTCTCTAGTATATTTTATCTCAGAAGTATCTAAATCTGAGGCAAAAACGTTGTCTTGAGTTCTTCTAAGATAATGAATTCTATAATTATATAATCTTGGTAAGGGGAATGTGGTGGCAGATGCTCTCAGAAGGAGATGGCGTTAAATATTACTGAACGAGGCCTCAGAGTAGTTTACCTCACATCAGATATCCTTCGTGGATAGATGGGAGATATATTTTATTAGTCGATGTTTGTTGGCCATCCAATCTTATTGGGATTCAGGGAGGCACAAGTCAGAGATGCTAGGTGGGAGTCTATACGTGCCCAGATTTCCATAGGGAATGCCCCTCACTGATATTCTAAGGACTTGGAGCATATAATACATTTCATTGGATGTACCATTGTACAAGTGTCATTGAGGGAGGAGGTGTTGAGGTATTAGATACATCTCATTTGTAGGTACATCTAGGTGTGGTGAATATGTAACCTGACCTCCGATATCGATACTGGTGGCTAGGGATGAAGAAGGAAGTGAAATAGTTTATCTCAAGATGCCTCACTTTTCAGCAAGTGAATGATGAGCACTAGGTTCCAGCAGGATTAACAGAAACCCTCAAGGTACCAATGTGGAATTGGGATGTGATATAAATGGACTTCCTGATAGTATTACCATGTATTTCAAAGGAGCATGATACCATCGGTGTGATCATAGACCGAATCACTAAGTTGTCCCACTTCCTACCCATTTGAGAAGAGGGTTCATAAGATAGGTTGGGATGACTCTACATGCGAAGATAGCTCTACACCATGGGGTACCATCTATGACTGTGTTAGATCATGATGCACACTTTACATCCCGGTTGTGGAAGAAATTATAGGAGGTGTTTGGGACTCAGGTACACTTGAGAATAGCCTTTCAGCATTAGATAGATGGTCAGACAGAGCATACCATACTAACCTTGGAGGACATGCTTTGTGATTGAATTCTTTATTTTGGTCATAGTTGGGAAGACCACATACCAATGTTATAGTTTGTGTACCATAAAAGATACCACTCAACCATTAGTATGGAACCATTTGAGGCACTGTACAGATGAACATACATATCACTGTTATACTATATAGTCCCAGGGGAGTCAAAACTTATGGGTCCAGAGATGGTACTAACTACCACTAAGAAGGTGCAAGTCAAACTAGAGTAGAAGAAGACTACATTGAGCTGATATAAGTCCTATGCTGCTAGGTGATAGTGACCCTTAGTGTTCAAGGATGGGGACCACATATTCCTATGGGTCTCTTCTCGACGAGGGATATAAAGATTTGGCCAGGGTGACAAGATATCTTTATGGTTTATTAGACCTTTTTTGATACTGAGTAGAGTTGGTGAGGTGGCATACCACTTGTCCCTACCTCCACAGTTAGAGATGGTGCATGAAATCTTTCATGTATCCCATCTGAGGACATATGTGCATGACCCTTCTGAGAAGATTTCCCATGTCAAAATGAAAATTGACGATGGTAAGATATTCACCAAGTAAATGATGGAAATAGAGGATTGATAACAGAGTATCCTTCATGGATAGTCTATTCCTTTAGTGTATGTATTTTGGTAGCACAGGAGTCTCTAGGAGAGCACATGGGATCCGGAGGATCAGATTCATGCTTAGTACCCTCATTTTTTTGATTAGCCCTTATTTTGGATTTCAAGGAAATAAATCCCTAAAGGTGGGAGTGATGTAATGTCCCAAAATTCCATATAATTTTTTTTTTAAAATTAAATGAATTTATTTTGAAACCAGGCTCTAAGACAGCACATGATTACGAGGCATGGCGTGGACAAAATGTATTTTTATACTATTTTAATGTTCATAAAATAAACATGTGAGTGGGTTTTTCAAACATTCAAACCAGTATCTAGATAAAAAATATAAGGTTACCATTGAAATCGGAGCATCAAGATTCACTTAGGATGGGACTAACTTCAACTGGCGTGGGTTGACCGAAAACGATAGTCTTCATACATTTCGAAGAAAAATAAATTAACATAAAAGGTTAACTTATTATATTTTCTTATTCGTTAGGCAGAGACTCATCAGTGCTGAGCTACAACAATGATGTGATGCAGAATCACATTAATGAACCTCAATAATGAATCAGTGTGGCGATTCTGCAATGTACACACATCTCCAATTTTTCATTAAACAAGGAATTCAGGGTTTTCGAACAACATTGTAATTCATATGATGAATTAAAAAGGAAATCTCTCTAATAATAAACATCTTTGAATCCGATGAAAGTGATGACACCCTTGGAGAGAGGATTTGGGACTTGAGATTGATAGACATTGATGAACGATCATACATGAGAAATCCTTATTCCCAGGTAGGGGTTTTTCTGAGTGATTTTTCTTTCCGGTTCCCAAAGTTAAACGATGAACGCAATCCAACCCACGGACATGATGATATACGGTTCAATATTTCATGTGGGATGGTTAATGATGCGAGATAAAGGGGATATCTTGCTTAGTGATTATTCCACATTATTTTTGGTTCTTCATTTTTCGACTAATAAGAAAACATTCAGGTCAACTTGAATAAAGGACTATATCATTATTTGGGTATTCTTGTGTTGTGACTCCTTCCCCAAATTCTTCTTGTGTTGTTCATGTTCTTCATGGTGAAACAGTATTGGGAAATGACATCTGTGGTCTAGGCGGTTCCACAATGGTAGAAGGAGGTCTTGGTAGTGCCACAAGGATGCGGCACCCAGCTGTAGTTGCTGAACAGTGCCGCAACACCCAACCACAACCATGCCCCTAAGCCGCGACACCTAGGCCACGGCGGTAGCTGGATTCACTGTCACAAAGGTCAATGGCAGGCGGGAGACAGTGATAGTGGATGCTTACATGGAGGATGGCGGCTGACGGTAGGCAGACGTGTCCACCCGGTCGCATTAGAGGTGTCATGCATCACAAATCCTCAGATGATAGTGCCACCCTGTCATCATGTGGCTGCATGAACCAGATGCTGCATGACGTTCAGACTAGAGGAAAACTTCCCTGCCAATGTGGGTCGTTCCAGCCGAATAAATTAGGCTACTAGGTAGCTCGAGAAGGAGGAGAATATGCCCGACGATGTGTGCGTGGATGGATATGGAATCAGGCCGCTGAGCGGCATGGCTGGTCAGGACCATTATGACTAAGTCAGACCATAATAGAAGAGAATCGGGTCGCTGGGCGAACTGATGGGCTGAAACCATGGTCGAACCGGGCTGAGTCCAACAAGGACCAATGGGCCTGGCTACTAAGGTAGGCCAAACCAGGTCATCCAAGAACAAACTGGTTCAGGTTGGGTCTGCCAAAATGGGTCAGGTAAAGTGGGACCCCTGTGCCTGGATGGTCGTGTCGGTTCGACCAAGTCAGACCAGACCTGAACCCAACCATCCCCTATTTACTAAAATTCCAGTATATTTCTAATTATGCATCTGATTGGAACACCTTCAATGGAATTTTGGACCCTTTAAAAGAGATAATACATTGGGTATACTCTAAGTGGTACTTCGTGGTAGTTGATATATGACCGATGGCTTGAGGATTATAATCTCTCAAAGTCAAGAGCATTAGAGATTAGGAATCCAATGGCCGGTTCTGATACGAAGTATATAATGTGAGGGATATTAGTGTTCCAATAGCTGACTAGACCTCAGTGGTCTAGCAGCTGATTGGACCTCAGTGGTCCAAGAGCAGAGAGATCTTTAGTGGTCCAGCAGAAGAGCGGAGCTTAGTGGTTCAACAACCGAGTGGATCTAAGTGGTCGAGTAGCTCAGCGGACCTCAATGGTCCAATAATGGAGCATACCTCTATGGTCTAGCATCCGAGCAGACCTCAGTGGTCATACATATGACCGGAGTTTACTTGTATAGTAGCAGAGTGTATCTTAGTGGACTAGTAGCCAAACAATATGTGGTGACTCATCAGGAATAATCCCCTTAGTTGTATAAGATGATTTAGCTTTACGACTGAGAATATTACTTTCTATACATTGAGTTATATCTGTTGTGAGATATATTTACTTTGTGGACTTTCTGTGTGGTCTTTTTTTTTGTGGTTTGGGGTCCCTGGTAAGAATTGTTTTACACATCCCTACCCGTGGTTTTCCCGCACGTGTCTTGTCTAGTGAAGGTGATTGATGCTTCGATGGAGACCTTGGAGGTCTAAGACTAGGTGGTGCTCAGTGATATGGGATGGACTGGCGTACTTCTATGGCTACAGGCAACTACCCTTCACGTACCATTTAGGTAGGGTCTCGAGCCTATAGACTATGGAATTTATACTTTCCTTTTTGGTTTTGGGATTTTATTCTTTCCCCACTGTACTCTCAGTTAGATTGTACTCTTATTAGTTTTCTAAGTGATAGTTTTGGTTTATAGTGTGTTTACTTTCCACATTTTGATCTTTGTGTGAGTTTATAAGTTTAAGTGAAAATTCCTTCCTTTTTGGGATGTGACTATTTGGTGATAGTCACCGGCCCCTGGCATATGGAAGGAAGGATTGGTGTAGTAACGACATGGGCCCAGTGGGACGGGTTGTGAAAAAGTGTTGTCATAGGTGGTTGGTTCTACCAGAATAACTAAGAGTATGAAAATTTTTATGGGGAAATGGTGTTAAGTGTCTTGAGTTCTTTTTTCAGGATAAGGAGTCCAATGTTGATGTGGTGGCCGATGTATCCATACACCTGGACCCTAAATTTTTTTTACTAACTTGGTACTTGAAAAAAGTGGTTTTAAGTGTTTATGAGTGTTTTCGCATGATATTTCTATGTTAGAGTCACCTCACCAAGTATAAAATATTAATTATGATTCATGTTGATCTATTTCAGGATTCATCTACTCAGCCAACCAACCAAGATTCATGTGGTTTACCATGAAGATGGTCCATTGAGTGATGAGGAAATAGTATAGAGATTATTGACTGAGATGGTACCTTTGGGCAGTGTTCCAACAAAACCACCGACCACTGTCAGCATTTACATCCATCACTATCGGCAGAGGACGCATGTAGGTTCAGTTCCTTACATGAGTTCCAAAGGCAGAGAACTCCTATGTTCAGTAGAGATATAGATCCTCATGTCGTAGATAATTGGATTGATGTAGTGACATGATTTTTCTACTTAGGTAGGATGACACATGACAAGAAGGCAGTCCTTTTCGTGATCCTTTTGTAGTGTTCAATAGGCAGGTGGTGGAGTTTGATGATCCAGACGCACAAGGAGGTGACCGTCACCTAGTCTGTCTTCGAGCGACTTTTTAGGGATGAGTTCTTTCATATGAAATTTCACTTAGTGTGCATATATTAGTTGGTTCACCTACATAAGGTAATTTTGATAGCGGTTGGGTACTCTATGAGGTTCATAGAGCTCTCCCATTACTCTATGGATATGTTATGAGACCCTTTATTCAGTACCTAAACATTTGAGCAGGGTGTCCAATAGGAGATCAGGGCATAGATGATTTCCCTCAGAATCCCTATGTATAATGAGGTGTTAGAGAAAGATCAACTACTATAGAGCTTTCTCGTAGAGCAAGCACCTAAGGTGGGAGCTAGAACTAGGTGAAATGTGTCTGAGTCATCCGTGGCGGGTTTCCAACAGATGACACAGAGGCCAAAATAGGACAGAAATTTCCAAGGATGACCCCAAGACTTACAGTTTGTAGTAGGAGGCAATCGGGGTAAAGGGAATCATCAGAAGATTAGTGTATTCTATGCATGTGGCAGTCATGGGAACATGGCTTTGGATTTCCCAACTCATCATGTAGAGGATCTAAAGATAGTTGAGGGATGGTCAAGGTAGTGATAGAGACAATAAGAAGGTGGTCCGCCAGGTGGCTGATGTGGTAGAGGAGTGGGACGAGTGGTAGGATGTGGGCGTAGGTATGAGGTACTACCACCACCACCACCAGGTGGTCCGCCAAGGGCTCTAAGAGTAGGTGGATAGGGGTGGGTCAGCTCCAATCAATCAAGGCCTATGGTACTAGTATCCCATATATGATATGAGGTATGATATGTGTCATCAACACTTTAGTTTTAGTTCTTATAGACACAGGTTCCAGTCACTCCTTCCTTACATTAGACCTTATTCAGAGGTCGAAGATTCATATCATGGAGTTGGATTGATCCATACGATAAGAGACTCTTATATGAGGGGATTTGGGGGTCACACAATG
Organism: Viscum album; assembly: GCA_963277665.1. Taxonomy (NCBI): domain Eukaryota; kingdom Viridiplantae; phylum Streptophyta; class Magnoliopsida; order Santalales; family Viscaceae; genus Viscum; species Viscum album. The sequence continues at coordinate 815,730 of CAUJRU010000306.1, read as the reverse complement.
GTTCTGATAGTGTGATCTTACTTATGGAGGTGAGAGCTTCGGTTGGGATATCCTAGTAATGGCATTTAGGCTTTATGATATCATCCTGGGTATATAATTACTATCCATAATTAATGCTCAGATCAACTATTTTAGGAAAAGAATGTGGTGTGTTCGTAGATATGGGACCGAATTTTCCTTCACCAGTGAGAATGGATATATTAAAGCATGGGATGGACTAACACATAGGAGGGTGAAACTTATCACTCATCACTTATACATCATGACCCTTGGTGTAGTTGATTAGATGTGTCCACATTTTCCTATAGTGGTGGATGAGTACGAAGACATATTTCAAGAGGATGTTCCAGACTTCCTCTTCATGGAGAGGCAGACTTCTGAATTGATATGTACCCTAGGATGGCACCGCTACTTACACCTACATATCAGATGGCTCCCAAAGAGCTCCGAGAGATGAGGGTATAGTTGGAGGTCAATAAAACTAAGGGGTTCCTAAGGCCCAGTGTTTCACCATGGGCTTCCCCAATTTTTTTCTCCAAGAATGTAGATGAAAGCTTCAGGTTATGCATGAACATTAGTCACTTGAACCAGGTGACTACGAAGAACAAGCACCCTCTACCGAGGATTGATGACTTCTTCGATCAGCTAAAGGGAGTGAGATGGTTCTTGAAGATTGACCTCTGGTCAAGCTATCACCAACTTCGAGTACGAGATAAGGTCATCTCAAATATGGAATTCAGATGTCGTTTTGACCATTACGAGTACCTAGTGATTCTATTTGGAAGGAATAATTCCACAGAAGTGTTCATGGGACTCACCAGATCATCTATCCCTACATAGGAAAATTTTTAGTTTTCTTCATTGATGACATCTTAGTGTATTCAACGCCTGAGGAGGATCACACAATATACCTAAGGATGGATCTGGACACACTCTAAGATCACGTACCTTATGAAATGCTCTTGAAGTATGAGTTATGGATATGAATGTTTCATTTCCTGTTACATGTCATCATAGAGGCTGGAGTTATGGTGGATCCATATACGATCGAGGTGATGATTTCTTGGGAACCATCCAATAGCATTACCGAGGTGTGTAGTTTCCCTAGGTTGGCTAGGTACTATTGGAAGTTTTTACCCAACATATCCAGAGTAGAATCACCCATGATGACATAGACAAATAATGGAAACCCCTTTGTGTTGATAGAAATGTTCCAGTAGATCTTTCAATAGTTGAGGGATGATCTTGAAGAGTGGTCATGTCTTGAGGCTCCAGAGTAGGGAACCAATGACGTGGTGTTCAGTGATGTATTTGGAACTAGGCTTGGTTGTGTCCTCATGTAGGGGAAAGAAAAGATTCATAATATCTCACACCAATTGATACCACATGTGTAGAAATATGCAACCGACGACCTTGAGTTGGAAATCATAGTCTTCACACAAAAGATGTAGATACACTAACTAATAAGAGAACGATTCATCTTCTACTCTGACCATAAGAGTGTCAACTATATCCCTTCCCTGAAGGATCTGAATATGAGACAATGAAAATGGATATTGGTCCTCTGGGACTATGAATTCGAGATAGTTTAATCTCTTGGGAAGGAGAATGTTGTGGGAGATGCTCTCAGTAGGAGATAGATTTCATGACTGCTGAACAAGACCTGAGCATAGTTGGCCTTGCTTTAGATATCCTTCATGGATAGAGATGAGAAATTTTTTTTAGTCAATGGTAGTTGGCCCTAACCTCATACAGTGATTTAGGGTAGCATAAATCGGAGATTCCAACTGCGAGTCATCACGTTCCCAGATGTCCACAGGGCATTCCCCAGAGGGATATACTAATGGTGGGGAGCACGTCATATTTTTCATAGCACACACCGTAGTACTAGTGTAATTGTGGGATGATATGTTTAAGGAGTTCTATAAATCCCTTTTGGAAGTAAATCTAGGGGTGCTGAAGATGTACCAGGACCTCCGACATTAGTACTGGTGGCTGGGGATGAAGAAGGCAGGGGAAGAGTTTGTTTCGAGATGCCTCACTTGTCAGCAAGTGAAAGTAAATCACCAGGTTCCATGAGGTTTGACAAATCCCCTTGAAAAACCAAATTGGATATCATATGGGATATATATGGACTTTGTGATGGTCTTAACCATGTATGTCTAGGGGGAATGATAGCATCTGGGTGATTGTACACCGACTTGCCAACTCGTCCCACTTCTTACCCATTTGATAGCATGGCTTAGTAGAGAACTTGTGATTCCTCTATGTGAAGGAGATATATTGACTCCATTGATTCCCATCTATGATAGTATCAGATTGTGATGCAAACTGTACATTCCAATTGTGGAAGGGATTGCAGGAGGCGTTTGGGACTCTGTTGCACATGAGAACAACCTTTCACCAAGAGACAGATTGTCAGATGGAGTGGACCATAAAGACATTGGAGGACATGCTTCATGTTTTCATTCTTGATTTTGGTAGCAGTAGGGAGGACCACATACCACAGTTGTAATTTCATAAAACAACACATACCACTCCCCCTTGGTAATACACCATTAGAGGAACCATACAAATGACCATAATGGTCACCATTCTGTTGGACTGACCTAGGGTAGTCAGCACTCATGGTGTGGAGATGGTACATGCTACCAATAAGAAGGTGCATGTTATATAAGAGTGGATGAAGACCACACAGAGCTGAAAAATTTCATATGATGATAAGCATTGGAGACACTTTGAGTTTGAGGTGGGGGACCACATATTCCTATGTGTCTCTCCTCGACGAGGGATAGAGAGATTTGGCCAGGGAGGTAAGTTATCTTCGAGGTTCATTGCACCTTTTATGATACTTGGTAGAGTGGGTGAGGTAGCATACCACTTGGATCTAACACTATAGTTAGATAGGGTGCACAAAGACTTCCACGTATCCCAGTTGAGGAGATATGTGCATGACCTTTCTCATGTCATCGACCATGAAGAACTTGAAATTGATGACGGGGTGACATTCATGGATTACCCGGTTGAGATAGAGGATCACCATGAGAGGATACTTCGTGGATGGTCTATTCCACTAGTGTGTGTTCATTGGTAGTATGAGAGTCCCTAGGAGACCAAATGGGAGAAGAAGGGTCAGATTCATTCTCAGTACCCCCATTGGTTTGATTTTCTCTTAGTTTGGCTTATAAGGACATAAATCCATAATTGTGGGAGTGATGTAATGTCCCGAAATTACATGTAAAAGTTTTTAACATAAAATGGGGTTATTTCAAGACCATGTTTTGAGGTGAAATGTGATTTAGAGGTCTTGAGAGGCCGGATGTTATTTGCAAACTATTTTTAATGTTCATTAAATAAACATGAGAGCAGGTTTTTCTAACATTCAAACCGGTTCCCGGATAAAAAATATAAGGGAAACCTGGAACTTAAAGCGTTGGGATTCACCTATAGAGGGTTACCATTTATCAACATGGTTTGACAAAAAAATATATTTTTTAGAATTTTCAGAATAAAAATAAAATAACATAAAAAGTTATTGTATTATATTTTCTTCTTCATTACCTAGTGACTCATCAGCACTGTGGTGAAGTGACGAAGTGACACTGAATCCCATTAATGAACCTTATCAATGAATCAGAATGGAGACAGTGCTATGCAACCACATCATCCTTATTTAATTAAACATGGAATTTAGGGTTGAATAATAACCCTGAAATTCCTTTGATGAACGACCATGTAAACCTCTCCAATGAAGAATGTCATTGAATCAAATGATAGCAAAGACTCTTTTAGAGAGTGGATTTGGGACCAGATATTGAAAGACGACAATGAACGATCATCCTCGAGTAATATCCTTTCCTAGTTAGGCAGTATTTCTGATTGATTTTTATTCCCCTGTTCTTAATGTTTAATGACGAACATGGACTAAACCACGAATAGGTTGACCTATGGTTCAATTGTTCATGTGGTATTATTAATGATGTGGGGGAAAGGGGATATCTATCTTAGTGATTTTCAACTTTATTTTTGTTTCTTCACGATCCTGATATCATGAACGCTTCTGGTACAATAAGAACAATGATATGGATCATTGATTGGGTGTTCTTGTGTTTCTAACTAGTTCTTAATATCTTTTTTTTCTTCCCATTCTTCATGGTGCAACGGTCCGTGTCGATGGCATCTGTGGTCCAGGAGGGACTACGATGGCACATCGGCTCACGACACAATGCAAGAAGGGTCGCAGTTTGGTGGACCTCTACATTGGCAAAAGGTCACGACTCAAAGCCATAGTAGAGGTAGGAGGTCATGGAACCTAGAAGTAGCAGTGGAACCAAGCTGAAATGGTAGCAGGAGCCGCCGATAGTAAGTATGGTGGGAGGTTGAGCTCTGGAAGCGTGTTGCAGTCGTGGATGGTGCCACTCCCACAGAGGCCAGTGGCTGGAAAGATGTGGATGCGGCCACTCCACCCCATTAGAATATCCCTGAGGCAGAAATCTATGATATGTGGACTGTGGCAGTGATCTGGACCTACAGCTTTCCGCGGTTCACACAGATAACCTAGTCTGTGTTAGCTGATCGGCTGGCCAAGGAGGATTCGCCAAACTAGTGTCGTGTGGCTTCCAAAACTGGACGTCGCATGATGTTAGGGATAGAGGAGAACTGCCCCACCGATTATGGATGGTCCGAATGGGGAACTGGGACACTAGATGGCCCCAATGGTCAAAACTAGTCTGACTAAGGTAGACCGGACCAGATGAGAACCCGGTCACTGGGCGACCGGGCGGGCTGTACCGACGGTCGAACCGAACCTGGTCCAGCAAGGCCCAATGGGCTTGGCCACTAGGCTAGATTGGACTAGATCAACCTAGAACAAAATGATTCGGGTCATAAAAAATGATTTGAGTCATGTGGGACCCCCAGAACAGGTTGGTCAGGTCCGCCCAACCAAGTCGGACTGGGCCCAAATTCAACCAACCCCTGTTTACTAAAACACCAATATCTTTCAGACCAGGCATCCGATTTATGCATCATCTACAACGTTGGGACCCTTAAGACGAGAAGGTCCTTTAGGTATAACCTATGTGAGGCATCATGGTTGTTGAGATACGACTAATGGATTGAGTAGTATAATCTCTCGAATTAAAGTGCAGTAGAGATCAGGAATCCTATAGCTGGTTGTGACATGAACTATATGAAGTGTGTGATCTCAATGGTCCAGTATACGAGCGTAAATCAATGGTATAGTAGCTCGTTTGACCTTAGTGGTACTACAATGGAAGAGACATTAGTGTTCCATCATACGAGTAGACCTCAGTGATCCAATAGCGGAGTGGACCTCAGTGGTCCAGTAGCTCAATAGACCTCAGTGGTCCAGTAGCGGAGCGAACCTCGCTAGTCCAGTTTCCAATTTGACCTCAGTGGCCCTGCATCCAAGAAGACCACAATGGTCTTGTAGTGGAGTTAACCTCAGTGTTCAAATAGCTGAATGAGCCTCAGAGACTCATCAGGGATGATCCCCTCAGTAGTACAATATAAATCTACTTTACGACTTGGAGTCTTACTTTCTATACATTGAGTTAAAGCTAGTGTGATATTTCCTTGATTTATGGTCTTTCATTGCGGTCTTTATTTTTTGGTTTGAAGTCCTTACTGAGTATTGTGTTACTCACCCCTGCATGGGCTTCGCATGTACATGTCATGTCTCATGTAGGCGATCAATGCTATGATGGAGTCCTTAGTGGTCTGGGACTCGGTGGTGCTCTGTGAGATGGGATAGACGAGCAAACTTCTATGGCTATAGGTAGCTAACCCTCCTCTACCTTTCAGGTAGGGTCTCGAGTGGATGGACCATGGTAGTTGTACTTTCCTTTATGTTTTGGCCTTGTATTCTAACCCCTATATACTTTCAGTTTTATTGTACTCTCCTTTATAATTTCCATAGTTTGAGATTTTTGAATGTGTACATGTTTAAATGAAAATGACTTACTTTTTGGGATATGTATATTTGGTTCTAGTCGCTAGCCCCTAGCCATTGGATGGCGGGCATGGGGTAGTCATGGAACGGGCCCTTAAGGATGAGCCGTAACTAAAATGAACTTTGATAAATAACATCACCTGGGGAATCAACAAAAAAATGGTTTCAATCATTATTAATAAATAAAATAATAGAATTAATTATAAAAAGAACACAAAGGAGTGAATCGTAGAAGAATATAATCTCCACTGGTATGATAATAGTACTAAAGTTGCTAAATCCAATAATAAGGGATATTTTTCCATCCCGGTTAATTAATATTTCATTGGGTTGAATGTGGGAATATCTGACATGGAAGGGCTAGGTGAACAACTAGAAATGAATTGTAAAACAAGGTAATGATTAACCTGTAATTTAGATATCCTAATAGGAAGGGTTTTTGACGCACTAGGTATAAGAAGGCATGATTATAAGGATCAAGATAACCTAAACCATAGATAAATCCAAAGTAGGTGACCAAAATGAATGTGGTGGATATTCACTAATTTTCTAAGAATAACTACTAGAGGTAAATATTTTAGAAATTACATTCAGTATAATTTTTTATTAGAGGGACAAAAAAGGTGTCAAATCACTACATTAATGAATAAAAAATGTTCTAATGTAGGAATTATGGGACACCGTCAGAAGGGAGATATCTAATAAAGTGTAACCAAATTAAAGTTAATATAAACAAGAGACTGATAATAGATATGAAATAAATTACCTCATTTCACATTTGGGGACAATCCATAATAATGATTTTAGATTAAGGGTAGTGGACCACAATTCTAGTAGTGCACTACTACCACACCAACAATACCCTAGGGAACCTCCTTGTACATTATTCTCCAGTGAGTTCCTTGATTGATATTTGATACAATATTACAAATTAAAATTTTGATTAAGACATTTTAAAATTGAATCACATTTATACATACAAAAAAGTGACATATATTTTTATAAATCCACTCGTTAAGTAAATATTTTATATGAATTTGTTCAATCTCATAGCTCTACCACGTACTTCTTAATAAGTTGGTTCAAAAACCGTTAACTCCCTATTTATTTAATTTAAAAAAAGTAAAAAAATTATTTATGTATTTAATATTTATATATTATTTTAGATTTAAATAAGATTTTTAATTCAAGTATATTATTAATAAGGAAGATATATACTTCCCAAATATCAATAAAAGTGGAATATACTCTATAAGAGAAGGAGAGATGATATTTTGTTCATGTCAAATTGGAAATATATTGGGGAATTCATGTTGATTGTGGGAGATATGATCAATGAGAGATGTTCATTTAAAAGGAATATATTTTTAAGCACTCATGTAATTTTTGGTTTGTAAATTTCATAGAAATTTGAATTATGGAATCTAGAGCATGGTATGATAAGATAATAGAGACTTTGTTTCAAATTATTTGTGTTCGGACATCTATAATAAATTTTTATCGCATTTATGAATGAAAGTAAATGCCTACTATAGTTTTGGAGGTTTAGTTTACAATGAATGTGGTGGTTGAAAAATAAAAAACATTGTAGTAGCCACCATGTACCTTGTTTAAGGGTACTGAGTACTCAGTACCTAGTAGTGTGTGTGAACAAAACGAAATATTCAATTTTTTAGCCAGTGGAATGGTATTTGGATCATGGTAGAGTGAACAATAAGTATGGTTTTATTGGGAGGGAAATTGGGAACACAGTGGGAGTGAATTGGGCACATGATGAAATCAGATCTGTTATTTTTAAAGATGTAACAGGTGGTCATTCACACACCCATATTTAGTCCCCTTCATTTGTTCCCATCATTTAATAGTCAAAAAAAGGGGTAACCCTTTCCATTATCTATGTATCACACTTTCTATCATGGATCCATCGGACTCTGATCTTATTTCTTGACACCCAAAAGGTAAATCATCCTCCTTCATCCTCCATTGTTCCTCCCATTTTCCACACATTTTTAATTTTCTAGTATAGGGTTACTAATATTTTTCACCAAGGGGACATTATATCATACCAATGTGACTGGGATTCATGTTTTTGTTGATTGAGGATGTCGTAATAGGAAAAATTACCCTCATTTATTTCCAATTCAAAATTTTTTGGTCACCTGGTTGATTTTTCAAGATATTATAATAAATTTTCAAGGAATAACCAATCTATTGGGTTTAATATGATGGTGTTTTTTTAATGGTATCTAAAGGAATTATACTTATTTTTATAATCTTGTTTATCAATGTTCCATCCATGGGAGGTTGATCAGTGATATTTCTTAGGTTCACTTGAATTGATTAACTAGGGAGATATAATTTTAAATGTTTATAATTAAATGATTCATTCTTGTGGTATCATATTGGGAATATGGAGTTTATAAATTCTCAATACAGACTTTGTTTGAGGTTTATAGATCATTCATTTGAATGGTAACACTAATATGAAGATATTTAGTCATTTTAATACATAACCATATATGGTTAATGTGCATGCATTGTATGTATTGGTCCATGGGTTGAGTTGGGGGATTTAGTAAAGGGGTTTAGTGACTCATTAATGGTGGAAAAGGCTTAGGTCAGAGCTCTTATAAGTGATATGACTATCTTTCACAAGGTTTATGAGTTTAGAGATTCCATGAAAATATGTCGCCATGGGGGAATGAACACTAGTTGTGTTCAATAGGCCCTAATTTTGTTTTAACATACAGAAAGAATTATAATTAGCATATTGTGATCCCTAGTGAGTGGGTTAGAGGATTATAATTTGTTATATCTTTGGTAATAGTTTTGTATGGTTTTAAACTTTGAAATTAAGTTGGAATGGCTATTTTGAAATCCACGTAATAATGAAACGTTTCTTGATTAAAATGAGTATGAAATTGGTATTGGACTAGTGATCCATGTAAAATATTCGGTATTAATGTTTTTTGTGATTTGATGGAAGAATTCAGAAACCTATCTATAGGTGTTCCTAGTGATTCTTCATAAAAGTGAATTTGGGACATGGGATCTATTGGGCATGAGGCTCCTAGTGAAGCCTAATAGAAATGTCAGTTGACAATAGAAAACCAAATAAAAACCTTATAAGGCTTGTCTAGAATTTAAAGTATTATTCCAATGGGTACACATAATGGGGTGGTAGTTATTCCATATGTGGACGTAGTGCATTAGAAATTTTATGAAAGTGATTGAGAATCTAATGATATTCATTAGGGTGTGGCTTAGAACAAGTGATGTGTTAGGGACGGTAGTAGATGATAGTGGATGATTTTCATGATTCCCTATGGGAAGGTGAATATACATTGAGGGGTTTCATAATTCTGAATTTTCAGGTATGACCTAAGAGTAATGTTGTGATTTGAGTGTGGCATAAGGGCCTTGGATCATCATGTGTGTGGGGAAATTTTTTTTGTGCTTCATTGATATTTGTGGTGAGACTATTTAGGGTTGGAAATGTTGAGATGTATGTTATTACATATAGTAGAGAGATAGGTGTAGATATTCATGTTAATAGACAATGGATAGGTTATAGAATAAGTCTTTTATGTGTTCCTTGTGATTATACAATGACTATGTTGGGAAAAAATGATCATACATTTCCCTGAGGGATAGGTTTTTTGTTGATATTTGCTCCGGGAAAACAGAGAGAGGGTCCTAATATGACTTTTTCTTCATGGAAAATGGGAGAGAGTGTACAAATGATATGAACTAGAAGACCCATATAGGAGGGTCTCCATGAGATATAACTTAGGGGGCACCAATGTCGGTTCTCAAGATGTTCCTTTCCAATGAATCATAATGATAGGACTGCCAAATGCTCTATATTCCCATGTGTAGATGGAGGGTTTCTAATTTTCAAATGAAAATCTAAAAAGGTAGAGTAAATGATCAAAATCCTCCTCCAAATACAAATAATGAAATGAATTTAAAACCGTATAAAAATAAGAAGAAATAGTTTTGTACCTTTCACGTATGTATGCCACAACCGCTTTAATCATTCACATGCTTGATAAATATCCCTAAGAGGAAATAATAAAATTCACTCCTTTGGAGTGTGTATACATGTTGAAACTAACTCATCAATCATATAAGAAGTTACCTACTTAATATTGTGATATTATATTGTCATATATTTTTAATGGTGAAGATGGAATAATTGTTTTATGGGACAATAGATATTTTCATGCTAGTAATGTTCAAATGAAAACTATCCCATGGTGGTAGCCACCTTATATAGACCTTAAGTAATTCTCTAGTGTTCATAAATTCAATATATAACTATAACAGTAATCCTCCCATGAGTTTTACCTTATAAGAAATTTAAATAGATGATTTCCAATGTAAATAATTCCATAATGTAAACTATTATCATTTAATTACCCAAGGAATCATAATATGCATAAAAAATCAAAGATTATGATTCAAGAATAATGACATATCAAATTCAAAATAATAAAATATCATTATATTATATGAAATTATATACCCAATGTATTATAATATTCCATTTTCCACATTCCCATCATACTCTGAAACACCCATATCATACCATATGATATATATGATTTAGGTAGTATGTCCTTAAATCTATCACTTTCTATAAAACCACAAATACTTTATGATGATGCACCTTATATTGTATTACATAAAATAACTTATGAAAACATATCAAAAAATAATTTTGGATTTATTTCCAAACACATTTTAAAATTTATCTTTAATATCATTTATAATCACATCATATTTAATAATTATTGAATATTCATCCAAAACACATTTTAGTTAAACTCTAAAACACTTTAAGAGAAGATTTATTAGTTTTTTAAACATAATCTTCATTATAAAAACAAAAAAGTGTGACCCAACTAACCGTTTTGTCTTTTAAAAAAATATTAATTATAAAATTAATAAATTATGTAAATAAAAGACTATATTAAAATAGCCGTTTTGCTAATGCTATAAAGGGATCAGGAATGATCTTTATTAATTTGTCAATCTCAATAGTTTTGTACACTAGTTGATTGTTATGAAAGCAAATATTTTGAAATGATAAAATTTTCCTAGATTTTTAGAGACCATAGAAGATAGTGTTTTTAAATCCTTCAGAGATTATTCATACATTTTCTACTATTTGAGTATAGACTAACAAGGTTGATAAATATATCGCATTTCCTTCACCATTATGGATTAGCACATAATATTCCCCTCATATAATAGATAATAAAATGAATGGACTTGGCTATATATGGTTATACCTGAATGGAAAAAAGGACTTCATTTTTTATTCATTTTTGACATTACACATTTTAAGGGTTGAAGGGGAACCGATATATGGCCCATAGGCATCGTGAAATTACATGAACCTAAGGCCTCAGAAGAATTTATCCCAAAATATGACTACTTGGAATCGCCACTACTCAGCGTCTACATCATGATCAGCTCTCCACATTCACATGGTTGTTTGGCTAGTTTTCCTGTTTAGATATATACATACCTAGCACTGATGAAAATTTCTATACCCTCCAATTCTTCTAAATCCAGTAGCTTCTACTCTAGTGGATGTGCCTTCTTTGAATGTTCCTTTAGAACTTGTTCTATATAGAATATTTCTTCTTTTCATCTGCACATCATGTGGCTCCAAGTATTTGAGTTGGACCAAAGGCCTTGTAGTGGTCTTATGGCCTTAAGGTGGCCTAAAAGATTTACTAACCCGAAGGCTTAGGTGGCTGGAAGGCCTTGAAGGACTCGATGATGAAACTGGTGGCCTGAATGTGAATAGTTTCACATACTAGAATACCAAAAAAATTCTACTATAGTACCTTCTACAGTACCTACTATAGTACTATAGTATCCATGAAATAAGCCTCCACCCATATTTGATCTTGGGTCTTGTGGATGCACTTAAAGAGTCCCCACTATCCAGGATGGGGCTCATGTGTCTATATATGGTTATAAATTTTTCATATTACCTCAAACCAGAGTCCATATTTCAAAATCATCATATAAGAGGGTAAATCCCATCATGTTTATGTTCCAACTGATTTCATGATTTGAAACATACATGATGACCCACTGGTTATATAATCATCAAGACTTACATAAGAATAGTATTAATGTATGATGGTTCTCATGAAAGGTATCTCTCTAAACATAGGTATATGGAAATTCAAATAGGAAAAATGTACCAAAAGTATAATAAAGACATTGTGTATGTTACTACATGTTGTTTACTTTATAGGACATCTTGCATAAAAAACATATTTTGTGCCTCATGAGTATATTATATATCCTAATATAAGAACCATAATCACACTAATGTCTAATAAATTTAAATCCTACAATACTTAATGGTGAACACCAGTTAATGATAACTCAATGTAAAACATTACTAGGTGAATTATAATTTCACATCATGAGAATATGAAAGAAACATGGAAGAATTAGAAGGTGGAGAGATCCATTCTCATCAAATGATAAATGTACAATTCTTAAAATCTTTTAATAATGTTAGTAAAACCATACATAAGTGTATATCGTTTGATATTACAAATGATACTATACCAAGTCAAACATATGGTCACTTGACTTTTAGTGTTATGTCAAACTCATTTAATCTCCATATAATTCCTTCCAAAACACTATGTGACCATCTAATAAAACCTTTCCACTAAACTCCTTCAGTGAATAACATCCCTGAAGAAATATAGCTTAAATAAGGGAGGGACTTCGGTGTCATATTCCTAATGTTAATCTCTTTGAATAATGTTTTCAAACATGATTAATTCCCAATATCAAATGTTGTGTTGTTAATAAATTATGATATCTATACAGATTTATTTTGTGTTTTCAATTATCCACATTCAAGGAAACCATTCAATCAAAATGTTCGCTCAAATATTTTTAGTTAGTAATTTATATACATATTTTTCTGATATACCCTAAATCTTTTAGGATATTAAGATAAAATCACTTGGAATTTTGATGATCATAATATAATGTATGTTATACATTTAAATTATTTTAGTCCAATAATACTCCCACAAGCTCTTTAGACACTATATTCATTTCATAATATAACAACAAGATACAAAAACTAATTTTGTATTAAGTAAATAACTCTTATATCGTTTTAGTGGATTACGTAATGAATAAATTATTTTACCCATGTCATATATGGTGTTCTATGTGTTTGGAGAATTGCTATAAAAAGTATATTTTATTTTTTTATTAATATACAACTGATAATGGATGGGATCACATATCTTATATTTTAAAAAATATTTTAATAAAATATTTTCTCCTAGATAAAAAAGGTTACATATATTATTATAAATTATGTTATAGAACCCAGTTAATTATTAACCAAGTGAATTATTACAATTATCTCATATTGTCCATAAATACTCATGGTTATTAAACAACATCTCTTCCCATATGAAATAAATTAGGTAACTATAAACATAAATTAATTATATAAATCTATTAATAATGTATAATCCCTTTTAAATAAATTTATGATTCTAACACCATTTACACCATCATTTGAATACAAATTACAAGGACCATCAATTCTAATCATAATTTATAAATCCCTTATAGTTCAAACACTTATTCAAAATTTAGGAATTGATTTTTATAGAACTAATTCTGGAAATGAAATGTCCAAAGATTTTCTTAGACCCATTTACATGTCTTGGATAATTCCATCTTTTGTAATATTCTTTTTTCCTTCCCAAGACATTCTTAAGGGTTTGATAATGTTGACTGGATACTCCATGAAAAATTGTTGGACCATCCATCTATTTTTTCTTCTTCTAGTTGAACATTTTAACCACATGTATTTTCCATATAACATCTGATCTATTACATCACATTCAATGTTCACCAACCACCAAAGCATTGAGAAATATGTTAAATATTTCGTGAACATATTGACATTGTTGAAACATTTACAATGATGAAAATAAATTAATTCCTTGACAGTAATAATTTTTACAATTAACCTTTAGTCTCACCATATCATTAGCACACTCAATCACATTGAGCATATTATTGGGGAGAAAATTTACATAACTATTTTTTCACATAATACCTTTTAATCCATAAGAGAGTCGTTATATGATTCTCATATTTTTCTGAATTCACATGTTGAAAAATTTGATAAATTATTTACTCTAGAAGGTCATTCTCTATAACATAAGAATTTTCGAAGATTAAGAACAATTATTATGTTTCAATACATGTCTAAGATGTTTATTATATTAATCTGATCAATTTTATAATATTGATCTGAATGTAAAATGAAATTATGGTGATTCCATTTATCATCAATATAAACTTTTACCACATTAGTTTCATGTTTTACATTCATTTAATATAGACATTTATTAAATGATCTCCTTCTATAATTATGGAAAATCTTAAATTAATCATATCCATTAGTGGATCAAGATGCCCATTTCAATAATAAATGAGATTTATTTGGAGTTCCTTTAACAACTTCTGTAGTGTCCCACCGTAAGTGTAACTGAAATGGCCCAAAGATGGTGGGCCACAGGACATGAAACACATCTCCCCAAACACCAGAGGCTGCTGACTAGCAGTGAGGGTCTTGGGTGAGTCTGTGGGGAGACTATTCCCTTATTGGATAAGTAATTACACAGTGGAAAATAATATATGTAATAAGTAGTTAAAGAATATAGAAAAAGGTGTCAATAAAATAATTATATAAATGAACAAAGAAAATAAATAGTAACTTGGAAGCTAAATAGTCATAACAGATACCATGATGATATCAATGTATGATTCCAAAGAGAAATAAATAAAAGTGCAGGGGTATGGCGAACAATCATAGACTATATGCTAACAAAAACAACCAAAAAGTCCAAAAACTGCAACATGGAATATCAAGAATGGATCCGTCCTCTACCCCCCAATCATCATACAAGGAAATAAAGCAATGAAACAAATTAAGCAACAAGATTACTGTTATCCATACTTGAGAGATGAAAGTTTAATTAAGTATGAAATGGTGCTCAAGTAGGGTGTGAGATATAATCTCAGTAGGCTGACACCCACAGTGTCTAAACCATTCCATTTCATGCTATAGACAAATAACAATGTCCTATATATAATAAATGAATGATATTTAAATAAATAAAATAACTATAACATGGATTATGTTTCTAAGAAGACACTCGTCCCATACCACCTACTTAGGCCTATGCCGGGAGTCTAAATGAAATACATGTACATGGATAAATATGTATACAAGGCTGAAATATCATTACAGACCCAAAAATATAACACCCCAAGCTTGTGCTTTGGCATGAGGTTTAATTCATGTGTCAAAACTAGGAACACTAGAAGGCACAAAATAAGTGTCACAAGGCATAAAGAAACAATATGTTGAATTAATAAAATAATCACACGTATTTATATGTAAACCATCAATTTTAGAGGTGGAGTTTGAGCCTCTCCCTGATATATCGCTACGGTACATCAATACCAAATATACAATTCCACTAAGACCATCCAAGGAGATACTTTCAAAATTCCAAATATTGCTCTTGGTATGGTAATTATGAGTCCATCGCAGGAATCACATGTAAGGGACCGGGTATTAGCAATGTCTTGGTATATCCATATGTCCAATGGGTACATCTTTGGTTACCACTTAGGGTACTAGAATCACCCAATAGTATTATAGAATGCATGGGGTATCCATTTCCTTGAGTACCTAAAAAATCGCTTCCCTGACGCATTGTGTTGGAATCTATCGAGTAAGAAACGTCCAATTGTTGGTTCTTAATATCATACCCACATTCTCACCCTAGCCCAATTTCATTTAACATAACAAGAGAGGTATATATATCCCCAAAAAATCATTCATTATTGCAGCCATTTAATTAACCATTTAATTCCACATGCTTACTAATTATTCAAGTCCAATAGTCACAACGAATAATAATTACATATCATTGATCAAAATATGTACTTTATCAATATAATTAGAGTAAACCAAATTTAATAATAGAATGTAATGGAAATAATTATATGAAATAATTATTTACGAAACATCAAATCCAAGGGAAACCCATATTCATTATTTATGATTCAACATAAATAATTTATTCCATTAAAAAATTCAACCAAAATCATCACACATGCATATGTAAATAATAAATTAATGATTCAAAGAAAAGGGGCAATAGGATAATTATGTCGGCTGGTAAAAAGAGGTGTTCAATGGCATGAAAACAACCTAGTAAGGTGTTTTACTTAAACAAGGGTCATTAAGATCAAGGAAAAAATTATTTAAATTAAAATTCATTATTTAGGATATTTCAGTAGGCCTCAATGAGATGAAAAATCATGAGAAGTGAAAAAAGAAAATAAATGACAGGAATGAAAATAGAAACCCCACCTAAGAGTCATAGTGTACCCCATGACTCGTGACGACCTTTTATTTGACCTAAAATGGAAGAAATAAGAGGATTTAACAAAAAACCTAGTTTTTTGTAAAAACATTCCATTGAAGATTGCACAACGGAGAGAGGATGAAAGCCAAAATTAATTGGCACAAATGATAATCCTTAATGAGAGATGAATTTTTCTTCTAATGAGATTGAAATAGGATGAGAATCAGATGTGAAATGGACGTCCAAAGTAGATTATGGGGGAGGTGCACCACCTAAAGTGGGGGGATGCATATGAGGAGAGTAGAGGGAGAGAAGAGAGGGAAATAATAATTAGAGAAAAAAAATAAATATGAGGAAAAATATAAAAGGAAAAATATAAAATCAGGAAAAAATAAAATAAAAATAAAAATAAAAGGGAAGGAGAAAAGTAAAAATATAAATAAAATGGGTAAAGCCTATTTGAATTATTTAGAATGTCTCCTAACTTTTTTTTATTTTTTTATTTATTTTTAATCATTTTTCATTTCTTTGGATTTAAATAAATTTATTTTTATTTATTTTAATTATTTTAATTTCTTTTTATATGAAACATTGAACTAGGGAACAATGTATTATTTGGAATAAAAATCTTGATACCATTAAAATTATACTACTTCGGACCTATATAAAACTGTATAGGAAGGTACCCTGGGTCTCTTTAACAAATTATACTAAAACAATTATACGTTATCTACCATGGTTAAAGCTAGGACATTACAACATCTCCTCATTAAGAAAACTCATCCCTGATCTTCCCCTCCGAGGGAAGTGAAATGTCATCAGAGAAAAGTTCTGGTCACTGTGAACTCACATCAATCTCGAACTCCCAGGTCTCATCTTGAACACATTCGTGATTCCATATAACCCAGACCAGATCAACATACCTAACTAAGAGAACCTTCCTGTTATGATTGATGATATGAATCATAAACTCCTCAATGGATGCATCCACATCAATCTTGATGTTGTTAGGGATAAGTGAATGAGACAATCTGGATGAGACTATCAAAACAGAGATATATGGATGACATTTTTCATGGAAAGTTACCTCTAAGAAATATCAATCTATATGATACTTACCCAACTCTCTCCACCATCTCAGAAAACCTGAAATATCTCTATTATTACATCCCTTGTCTCCTAATTCCTCTATGACCCAACCTTCGAGAAACACAAAGAAAGACCCAATGTACAACCTCAAACTCTAGAGGTCTCTAAAGAAAACTAGTATAAGGTTTATGTATGGTATGAGATTTAGCCATATGCTTTTGTATCAATTGGACATTCAAATAAATCTCATGAATGAGATAATGACCTAGAGGAGCTACCTCACATTCATTAAGCCATCATAGAGGTGAACGGCACAGTCTAGCACATAGGGCCTCATATAGAGACTTTTTAATTGTTCCCTTAAAGTTGTTATTATTGGAAAAATAAACTAAAGGAATTTTTTTCATTAATGAACCAAAAAAATCTTAGATACATGCCCACAATATATCCTATAAAACCCATATATTCCGCTCAAACTGCACATTGGTCTGGGGGTAATATGAAGTACCCAAAGAACATGTGAAATCAGTGCCTTCTAAAACCCTTTCCTAAATCAAGATGCAAAATGGGTGTATTAGTCCTACATGATAGAATAGGGAACATCATGATGTTGAACTATATTATTAATATATATATCCCCCCTAACTCATCAATATAGTAGGTCCCCCAGATAGGAAGGAAGTGTGAGACTTCATTTAACCTATCGATGAACACCCATACCTCATTTCTACCTTGAGGATATCTTGTAAATACTGTAATGAAATCCATGGTGACATCATTTCATTTCAACTCAAGATTGGTAAGAGGCTGCAAGAGTCCAGCAGGTCGCTGGTGCTCTGCCTTCACTTGCTGATAGGTGGATCACGAGGTAATGAAACACCCTATTTGATTCTTCATACCAGGACACCAATATTGACGATTCATATAGATGTACATATTTGTTAGTACATGATGAAATTCATAAGCATATGAATGATATTCCCTCATCATCTCTTCCCAAATATTATAAGGCACCCATACATGGACACGGTAGAGCAGAATTTTACTACCATCGATAACCCAACCAAGAGGTAGGTTCTCTCCTATGACACATGAACTAAAAATGATCCACTCAGGATCAGATAACTATCACATGTGGAATATCTCCAAAAGAGTGGAGATCACTATACGAACTTCTAGAACTCATTTTATGTTATTATCCTAAACTGCCAAATGAATTTTAGAAAACAAAGCAATCATCTTCCACCCATTTCCAGCTTCCTGGAGATCTTTTGTTTGTGTTTCACAATTCAAAGAATTATCCATGACATTACCCTTACCAGGGGTATGAGGATGCTGAATGTTAAATGATTATAGGTATTTGACCCACCTGTGCTACCTCAAATTTATGACCTTTTGTGTGGAGATGTATTTTATGATTTTATGATTTTTGTGAAAAATGAAACTATAACCCATCAAGTTGTGTCTCCAACATAATATAGCATAATCTATAATAGCTAATTTGAGGTCATTTGTAGGTCATTTTTGCGGATGATGACTTAGCTGGCAGGATCCAGAAGCCACGACTCAATAACCAAGCATCAGAATTGCACCCAGTCTCACTACCGATGCATAAAAATAAACAATATAAATTCACCCTGGCTTGGGAAGAATTTGAATCATAGAGGAGGTTAGTCTTTCTAGTAACCCCATAAAATCTTTTTCACATTCTTTATACTAGACGAACTGCACACCCTTCTTAGATAGAATCTTAAGAGGAGATACTATATAAGATAAATCCTGGATGAAACACCTGTAATAGCCAATATGACCAAAGAAATAATGTATGTTGAACACGTTCATGGGATCTTCCTAGGAAACTAATGCACTCACTTTTTCTGGGTCAATAAATGAACCAGCATCAGATATTACATGAAACAATAAGTAAACCTTATTGATCCAAAAGCTGCATTTATAGAGCATTTTGTATAGCTAGTTCTCTCTCATTGTACTCATCATGATCTCAAGATGGATTGTTTGGTCATGTTTAGAGAATGAATACAACAATATATCATCAACAAATACTTTCAGAAATGAATCAAGGTATAGGTGGAAAACCCAATTCATTAGATCCATTAAAACTACTGGTGTGTTCGTCAGACTGAAAGAAATTACGAAAAACTAATACATGCTATACCTACTCCAAAAAGTTGTTTGATGTATATCTGATGTCCACAGATGAACCTAATGGCAGCCTAACATTAGAAGGATCTTGAAGAAAATAGTTTCTTCTCATAGTTTTTTGAATATTCCATCTATATGAGGGAACATATATCATTTTTTACAATAGGCAGGTTCAATGAATGGTAATCCACACACAATATGAGGTTACAATATATGTTTATGGTGAAAATGACTAGTGAACTCCATGATCATATGATTGTTATAATAAAACCCTTATCCTTGAGGTTGTAAAGATACTTCTTCAGTTACTATTGTTCTGTAGGAGCCATCCTATAAAGAGGAAGGAATACTAGTGTCTCACCTATAACTAGCTAGATAGTGAAATCAAATTCCCTCACAAAACGTAATTCAGAAAAATCATCAAGGAATAAATCACTGAAATGATCCACATTGGGAGGGAATTACATTAATTATGTTCCCTAGTCAATCATAAAGTGACCTTCTAACTGATCTATCACTCTACCCAGCCCATAATTCTTGGGTGTAGCTCAATATTCTTTTATATCTCATTGTTCCTTCTTTATATAAGTGTTTCCCTCCGGGGTTATGAAGGACACTCGATGAGGATATTAATCCACCCAGGGCTTGATAATGAACAAACTAGTCCATACTGAGAATGACCTCAATCCGGTCATCTCGAGGACAAAGAAATTCCATAAGAAATGGTACCCACCTATTTCAAGGGGGAACTCCAAGCACTAGAATATTCCCTCTATTCTAACACACAAAGTAGTGTTGAGAGACATAATGCTACATAAGTAATTAATGGAAAGACCCTAACACACAACATTCGCAGCATATGTGAAAGAGTGTGATGAACCTATGTCAAAAAGGGTGAAAAAAATTAGAGGATACAAGGATAGTACATGTAACAGTTGAGGGACCTGGACACTGATCATCTAGCACTAGTTTCACTACATACATATAGACTAATCCATGGCCCTAAGATGATACCTGACTAGCCTGAGAAGGATCACTTTGATGAAATTGGTGCTTTGTAATGTGACTTTCAGAACCACAACCTCCACTACCTTGGCCTGATTTGTTAGTAGAAGAACATCTCTCAGCCTGTCTTGGTGTTGGATGTCCCATACCAAATGGAGGGGCTAGAACAGATCCCCTACCACTGGATGCTAAAGGAAAATAATGGAAGAAACTCTGAAGGTGTCCATATTTTCACAATATAAACACTCTATCGGGTTCTTAGTGCACTTGGGCTTCTTATGGATGATCCTTCCACAATGATGACATGTTATAATGGTGTCAGTACATGTCATTTGGCTAGATTTCCCCCCGCGTGAAACCTCAAAATGGTGCTTCCTACTGCCTGAAGAACCATTATGATTCCTCAAAACTGAACAACCTTGGATCACATGATCAACTACCCTAAAATTTTTGTAGGTAATTAGGGCATGATTCACTATCTCTATAATGGTATTCAAATGAAAGGCGTTCACCTATGAGAGAATTAATTATCCAGGTCCATCCTCAAAGCCCCTCGCAGACGTCTGGTCATCACTGGTCATTGATGGAGAAAAAAGTTCGAGCACAGTAAAACAAGTATAATAATCCAACACATTCATATAGCCCTACCTAATATGTAATAACTACTATGAACAATCTTCTCTCAAATTATTCAAAATGATGTGATCATAGAAGACTGTCAGGAAGTTTTCCGAAACAATGTCTCAGGGTTTCTCTGCCTTAGAATTGACATCCCACCAATGTTTGGTGGAGTCATGAAGAATAAAGATAGTATGTTAGAACCTCCTCTATATAATAATATCATGATGGTCATATATGGATTTCATAGCTTCAATCCATGAATCTACAACATTGGGACCGCCATCCCTCAAGAAGGAGGGAGGATGCTACCACATAAAGTCCAATGTAATCTCTACCATAGTCATGGAAAGCCTGGGAATGTACTAAAATTACTCTAAGAACCTAATAATATTATCCCTAAACTATGTTTTGGTTCCCAATGGATGATCAGGAGGTGGTTCCACATGAGGCACTACAGGTGGTTCCAGAACCACTAACTATAGAGTGTTGTCATCGCAACTCTCCTAGAATATGACATGAAGACGTTGTGGAGATGTTGCTCTATAATTTCCAAATGCATAACTTAGTTGATATTTTATGGAATATTAGGTAAACACGTAAATTATAAATAAGAAAAGGGTGACTAAAAGGCCTCCCTGGACATGGCATAACATGTATGAAAATAAAATAAAGAGGGTAGGTATACGACCTACCTATGAGTTTTACACAATAGGGAACCCACTCCAAGATCCATGTCTAGATAAAAAAGGAATAAGTCTTACATGGATCACTAAGATGCATAAAAAATTTATATTCATAACAAACATGTACTATAAGATATTACAACTAAACACAACAACACTCACATGTAAACTGGCAGATGCGTGATACAAAGTGGTATGAGAAGAGGTTATTATTTTCTTTTTATTTTAACAACCATGTCCCACCCATGATCAATATATTTTCCACTTTGGTCCTATCCTGCATAGTTTTTCTTTTCGTTATCTATGGACATCAAGATTCCACCAAGAAAACACCGTATGATTGGAGAGGTATCCACAGCACCTTATAAAGGTGTGCTACGTGCTCCTCCTCCTTCGATGCGGGATTGGCATAATTCACCCCAAGAGGGTCCCATCATGCTCAATAGAACATCAAATTAACAATACATTTGATAAAAATTTGTAGTGTCCAACTTGAGTTTAATTGAAATAGGCCACGAGATGGTGGGCCACAAGATCTCAAGTGAATCTCCCCAAACACCAGAGGCTGCCAACTAACAAGAAGGGCCTTGGGTGAGTTTGTGGGGAGATTATTCCCTCATAGGATAAAGAATTACACAATGGTAAATATTATATGTAACAAGTAGAGTAAGAATAGAGAAAAATAGGAAAGCAACATATGTATATAAATGATCTAGAATAATAAATAATAACTCCGGAAGTAAAATAGTCATAACATATACTATGATGGTGTCAATTTTTGACACCAAAAGTAAATAAATAGAACTGCAGTGGTACATGGTACAATAATAGACTGCATTCTATCAAAAAATTAAAATAAAAAGCACAAACTACCACAAGACATCTTGAGAAAATCTCATTCTTCTTTCCCTAAAGCTCCATCTAAGATAGAAAGGCAATCAAACATCGGAATCATCTTACTTCCCATTATCCATATCTAAGAGCATAAAGTCTACCCGAGCACCAAATGACACCCAAGCAGGGTGTGAGATATAATCTTAGTAGGCCGGCACACATGGTGTCTAAATTATTCCATTTCATGATGTCGACAAATAATAGTGTTCCATATATAATAAATTCTAGCTATTGAAAAAAACTAAAACAAATATAACATGGTTTTTGTTCCAATGTGGACACCCACCCCATACCACCTGCTTCGACCTATGACAGGAGTCTGAATGAAATACTTTTACATGGAAGAATATATATAGAAGGCCCAAATAACATTTCATACCCAAAATTAGCGTACCGTCAATATTTTTCTTTGGATTTGGGTTTAATTCATGTGTCAAAAATAGGCACGTTAGAAGGCACAAAAGAGGTGTCACAATGCATAAGTAAACTCTATGATGTATCAACAAAATAATCATATGCATTTATATTTCAAATGTAAATTTTCAAGGTGGGTTCTGATCCCATTCCTAAATTATCTCTACGGTACATCCTTTCCAAATATCCAATGCCACTGAGCCCGTCTAATGTGATCCTTTTAAAGTTCCAAGTATCTCTCTAGGTATGCTAAATATAAGTTCATCCAAGGTATCACAAATAAGGGACAGAGTATCAACTGAGGATAGGCATAACCATGTTGCCTTCGAGTTCGTCCTTAGTTACCCCTTATGGTACCTATATCACCCAGTAGTATAATAGGATGGATGGGGAGCCATTTCATGGTGATCCTAAAACATATCTTTCTCGGCGCGTCGGGTTTTGACCTACCATGTATGGAAAGTCCAATTGTGGTTTCTTAATATGGTACCCATGTTCTCTCCCAAACCCAATTACATTTGAAACAACATTCGAGGTATATATATCACTGAACAAGCATGTATGATTTCAAACATTTCATTAACCATTTAATTCCATGTGCTTACTAATTATTCAATCCCAAAAGTCACAACTAATAATAGTAACACAATATTGAACAATACTAGTACTTTATCAGTGTAATAAGAGGGAATTTCATTTAGTAATAGCAAGGCATGACATGAATTATAAAAAATAATTACTTGGGTGAAATCAAATCTAATGGAAAACCCTATGTTATGATTTATGATTCATCCTAAATAATTTATTCCATTTAAAATTTCAAACCAAATTATTGTACATGCACACATAAATGATAAAATAATTAATCAAGGAAAAATTTAAATATACCAATTATGTCGGCACACCCAAAGGGGTGTCTAATGGAACAAAAACAATCCAAGTAGGGGTTTCCCTTAAACAAGGGTCACAAAGATCAAGGACAAACAATTTAATTAAATTAAAATGCATTATTTAGTATTCATTTGTAGGCATCAATTAATGGCCCAATTAGAACACCCCAAGCTTCCACGGTACTTTTCTCTTTGAATAATACAATAGTGTGTGTTGTACACATCTTCGGGTTCTAACACACCACAACCAATCATCTTGCTGTTATGAATGGTAATACCATATTTTTGAAATTTTATAAATTTTTTCTTCCAAAATGGACTACATTTTTAGATTCTAATTATCGAAATTAGCTTAGGGTGAAATTTTTGTATTTTTCTGAAAACTTACAATTTTTGATGAATAGTGAAAAACACTGAGTAATATTTTACAAACAAATTTTTTTTGAAATAATTATTTATTCTATTTAAATTTATTATAGGTAAAAATATATACATAATTATTATATAAGTTCAATGTAATTAATTAGAGTCATTTTATAATAATTTTAGACATATAAAAATTTTATTGAAATTTTACCGTCTTTTACCCACCTCCTAGGAGCATTTACAAATTTACATAAAACATAATTTTACTGCTTCTATGAGTTGAATTTGAAAAACCTGAGACACACGGTTGATATTATTATGTAAAATTTTGTTCAATAAGATTTAAATAATATTTTGTGAATAATAACTTTTTACATTTATTCACCCCAATTAAAAGTAAATAGGGTAATTAAAGGGAAAAATGATATTATTATTACCATAACACATGTTCTAATTCTATCGGATAAGTATAATTCGACCAAAAACAACCTTATGAATAAAATATGATCTTTTAGGTCCACTTGGATTATATTAGGACATTTATAATTATTTAATTTAAATAAGAGTTAAAAGAGTTAAAATCAATATTCTATAACTACAACATTTTTAATATAAGGTTACACATAAGAAAAATTTGACTATAAATATTAAATAGAAAGATAAAAATATTTAATATATAATGGTTTTTTATTTATATTTTTTAGACGTTAAATAATTTAATTTATTTATAACAAAATGATGATGCAGTAATTACCTAATAAATTAAATATTAAAATAATTGATATAATAAATATCAAAATAAATATAATTTGAGACTTTTTATGATTTCAACTAATTTTATAGATTAATATGACATATTAGAGTTGGTTAGACGAATTTCTTTCGAAGTAATAATGCTATTATGAATTTAGCAAAATCAAAATACCAAATAGTGTCAAAATTGACATAATAGAGTTTTTAAAACAAATATTATATAATTAACTCATATTATATTCCTAAAAATATAAGGTTCAGCCAAAAGACTTATATAATGATAGGTGTATCATTAATGTACCACTTGGAGTCTCATGGATGTATATAGTATGTTTATTAACCATATAATATAAAAATACAAAGAGACATGGTAAATGTCAAACTATTTAACTAAGAGTTAAATATAAACATTAGGTTAATATAGTGACCCAAACCAATATACAACCTCTTGGATGAGTGTTTCTAGAAACATACCCATATTATAATTTAAATAATTTATTTTATAGATATTATAAACCGAATGTTATTTTATTATAAAATAATATTTCTAGCTTTTCCAAAGGTGCCCTCACCCCTCTTATAAAAAGTCAGTCTCCCTTCTCTTTAATTCACACCTTAAATGCTTTTTGGCTCGACCAAACTCTACCCAAATACCCTATCAACTATACTACCTTCATCATAGAGGCATTATTTTAGTCATAAAGTCATTATAAGGAGCCCATTTGATCAAATCAAAAAAAAAAAGAACCCGTAGAAGAGGTAAATATTTCATCACCTCTTTCAAGTTCATTTCTTCATCCACTTACTCTTTCTTTTTTGTTTCCACTCTATATTAATAACTCTATTATCATCTATATAATGTGATATTATTATAAATATGGTACAACCATATTCATTATTCTATCCATCCTTTTAATGACATGTCACCATACGTGCGTACGTTCGTCTTACTGTCTCCAAGTCGTAGTGTAATTGTCATTCAATATATTATTATTTGGATGGGTGTAATAATAATGTGTAATTGATGTAAATAATAAATATTACATTATAATTATTCTGTGTATATGATATGCCTTCCAATTATATATTATTTTAATATCAAAAGAATGATATTGTCGCTTGTGCGTACGTACAAATTACCGTCTCACGAACGCGATGAGATTCATTCCCCAACATATCCATCCAAGAATAATTTTTATTTGATGATTAAAAATAATGTTTAAAGACTTTATATCATTTTAGATGTGAATAAGATACATCCCATCCATAAGAAATATGACTCACATAACACAAAATATAAAGGAAAACAAATACTTTAACACCGGAAATGACGATAATACTAAGGTATTATTAACAAAGCTATGTTAAAAGATCTTATATGATATCATATTAATATGATTATTGTATAATTTAATAACATTTATTTCACCATTATATAGGAGGTTAACCTACCCTTAACCAAGGAAAAGTACAAGGTAAGGATTAATTTCACAATCTCTTTATTATCCGAGGTTATTTTTATGTAAGTTTCTACTGGGGCCTCTTTATCATCCACATCCATGTTTGTTAAAAATGTATTCCAAAACATTTTTATAATTTACTATAATATAGGTTAATTTCATTTATACCCTTGTTTGACTTTTTATAAAATGGTTTTGAAAGGAATATTTTCATCGTTTTCCAAACAAGGTACATTATGACCTTTTCGACAAAATAAATGTAAGAATATTTTTTTAACTTATACGGCGGGTGCGGCTATTTTCCACTATTATAACACCGTCGAAGCTTACCTTACAAGATTATAAGAATATTTTAAAAATAATTGTTTTCTTTATAATTATTTGACTCTAAAATGATTTCAAAATATAAAGAGATATTTCTCTAAAAAAGGTTTTGATTTCATCTATGCCAACATCCGTTGAGGGATTTTAAGTTTATTTGAGGTTGATTTATTATAAAACAAAAATTCCATATTGTATTTAAGTTTTTGTGATATGTTTGACTATGGATGTGTTATTGTTATACCATTCATGGTTTATGGATGAAATATTTACATTTCGTATGGGAGTTTTAATAAAAATGTTTATGTTATGTTTAAACCATTTCATATAAGGAATGCATTGGACTTCTTATGTGATGGGTGGAGTATGCTATAGCTCCTCGATGCATCGGTAGGTCTCATGAGACAAAATAGTTTATTGGAACAAGGCCTTGGAAAATTTTATTTTTACTCAGGGCACAAGGCCTTGACTATGTGGTAATGAAAGTCTTCCATTATGCATTACATTATTATGAAAGTGGCTATTGATATTGCATGGGATTATTCGACTAGTAGAATATCAATGTGAGTAAGAAAATGTAATTATTTTGATTTATATTTTCCATATTATGATGAATTTTATGTTGAAAATGCTTTTGTTTTAGTTTTATACATTGCCTTAAATATTTATTATTATTTATAAAAGTTTCCACTATATTGTTATCCTTACTGAGCATCTGAGCTAACCACTTTCTATGTATTATTTTTCCTAGGATGTGAAGAAGTATATTATGAAAGACCTGCAGGGATAGTCTATGGGATCATAGTGTTGTCTATGGAAACAATGCTGTTGTAGTTTTCCATTTTATTATGTAATGTAAACATTATGAATGTATCTAGTACTTCCAAGTCTACTAAACTAATTGTTCTTTTGAGACTTCATATTTTGTGATAATTACAATGATATGTAATAATGCACTAGCTCTTGCACAGATGTACCTATGGGTAAAACTCGAAAATGCCGCCTTGAGCTATACTCAAATGGGTACTGGTGCACGACAACGGGCCTTGATGCACTCTTGGTTACGACACTCCTGAGGGATATTATTAGGATAATTATCATTTTATTTACAAACTATTATGAAGGGTTTATGATTATATAATTCTCAAGGAAAACATTTCTATGAATATGGATTATATCCACAAACTGTTCAATTTATGTTACATGTTTTACAAGTTTGGAAGTATGTATTTCGATTCATAAACTAATCTTGTTTATTCCATTGTTTAGAAATGGCGCCTAGTGGAAGGAATGGAAACCGTATAAAAGCACGCACTCCACATATGGATTTCCCTACAAATCATGATAACTATAGTGGAGCTGGTGATGAAACTGGTGCTGATCAGCTAATCACCATACCAGGACAACCCATTTAGGTTATGAATAATAACTTTACCTGTATGGATAACCTTGATCCGCAACATGGAGGATCAATGTTAGATCACTTTATTCGGAAACAACCATCAAAATTTAATATGGGAACAAATCCATTAGTAGTCCAGAAATGGATAAATTCCTTGGAGAAAATATTCCACGCCATGGGGAGTAGCAAAAGGGAAAAAGTTTTCATGGCAGTTTACTGCCACATTGGAGATGCTTATCAATGATGTTCATTGATTCAAAATACAAAGGAAGATGATGATGTATCAAATATGGAATGGAGGGAGTTTAATGAAATTTTATTTGAAAAATACTTTCCTCATGACTATAGAGTAGATATGTAATGACAATTTCTGAGTCTAAGGAAAAAGGAAGATGAGAGTGTCAAAAATTATGAAGCTAACATTACAAGGTTAGAAAGTCATCCGACAGATTATATACGTAACCTAAGAAGTAATATTGACCATTTATTTGATGGTTTAAAACCATTTCTCTTTCGACCATTAGTATCACAATCCTTCTTATCATACAAAGATATTGTCTCGTGTGCTATCAAGAATGAAAATGAATTTTCTAAGTCTTATGAAATTAAATCAAAGCAAGGGAAAAATAGATCTATTGAAAAATCTGGAAATGGAAATAAGGGGATGAAGGAAAAAGTTGAATATCCATCCTACAGTAAATGTGGGAAGTAACACCGTAGTACTTGTCTCAAGGGAATATGAGTCTGTTACAAGTATAGTGAAAATGGCCACTAAGCTTCTGATTGAAAGGGGAAGAAAGAGGCTATTAATTTTGAATGATACAATTGTAGAGAATGGGGGAATTATGTGAATTAATGTCCTAAGCGTCAGGGGAACATACCTCAGAAAAGTCCAAGGGATCAAGGCCAAGCTTATACTATCACTACTGCTGAGGTTGATGCTTTGAAAGACATCGTGGCATGTAATTTAATGGTTTCCTCATGTTTAGAAAATGATTTATTAAATTATGGATCATCTCATTGTTTCAGATCTTCCTGGTTTACGATGAAAAGTAGATATTTTCCATCTGATTTAACAAGGAAGTTGTCAGTCAAAACTACTAAGCGAAGTATCATTGCTACAATTTTTTTGTTAATAATTCCCCATTAGGGCATATAAATGTTATTTATATGCTGATCTCATCGTCACACCCACGATTGAATTTTATATAATCCTTGGTATGGATTGACTTTCAGACCATGACGCAAAAATTTATTCTAATAAGAAGGAGGTTACTATTTTTGATGATGAAAAAAATAACACCTTATCTTTAGAGCCGAATCGTCAGAACCTAATTCTTATCTAGATCCACCCCCAGTATCTCAACTAAATTCAATTATTAGGGGGGAAGATAATGAAATAACTGTTGGTGAGGAATGGAATGTTCAAATAGAGGATGTACCTATTGTGAAATAATATGTTGATGTGTTTCCTGAAGATTTACATGGACATCCTCCAGAACTAGAAATTGAGTTTTCCCTTGATTTATTTCCTAGATCAAGGCCCATATCGAAGTCCACTTATATAATGGCCATTGTGGAATTAGTGGAACTAAAGAAACAACTAGAAGAATTGAGCAATAAGGGATTTATTAACCCCAGTGTTTCTCCATGTGTAGCCCATATTCTTTTTGTTAATAAGAAAGTAGGATGTATGAGGTTGTGCACCGACTATATGGAAATCAATGCTATAATAATAAAGAAAAAGTATCCCCTACCTCACATTGAGGATTTTTTTGACAAACTTCATAGAGCTCAATACTTTTAAAAGGTGGACCTTCGATTTGGATATCATCAGTTGTGTGTGAAGAAAGAATACATTCCGAAAACAGAATTTTGAACCACGTATATGCATTATGAGTTTACAATAATGCCTTTTGGATTGGCTAATGCACCATCTGTCTTTATGGATCTAATGAATAGGGTTTTCATGGAATATCGTGATGACTTTGTAGTGGTATTTGTTGATGATATATTTGTATACTCCAAAATCAACGTAGATCATGAAAATAAATTGCACAATGTTCTAAAGACTCTTATAAAACATGACTTATATGGGAAGTTTATCAAGTGTGAATTCTAGATTAAGGAGATTTTTTTCTTGGCCATATTGTCTCTAAGTATGGAATCTCTTTTGATCCTTCTATGTCCAAGGAAATCCATGAATGGCCAGCACCGACGAGTATAACTGAGGTACACAGTTTTATTGGTTTAACAGGTTATTATTGATGTTTAGTCCATTATTTTTCCCAGTTGGCTAACCCATTACCAAAGCTTACATGAAAAGGTGTTAAATTGTTTTTGGGAAAAAGGAGTGTGAATAATGTTTTAAGGAATTGAAGATATGATTATTCAATGATCCTATATTTACTCTACCATCGGGGAATGATGGGTTTTCTATTTATAGTGATGCATCAACGAAAGGACTTGGTTGTGTCCTTATGAAAAATGATAGGGCTATTTACTATGCATCACGATAGAAAAAATTCATGAGAAAAACTATCCTACTAATGATATTGAGTTAATAGCTATAATATTTTCTTTGAAGATATGGAGACATTATCTCTATGGTAATAAATTTGAGATATATACGAACCACAAGAGTTTGATGTATATTTTATCCAGAAAGAACCCAACATGAGTCAAGGAAGATGTCTTTAACTACTCAAGGATAATGATTTAATGATACACTACCACCCGGGGAGGGAAAATAAGGTGGAATATTATTTGTGTAGGAAAGATCATGGAGTTCTGAACAAAATGAGAGTTGAAAATGAACCTATATACATGGATATAGTAAATATGGATATGGTAATCACCATAGAAAGTGAAACATAAATAAGTTTTCAAATGGTAGACAAAAAATCTTTACTATAAAGGATAAAGAGTTCTCAGAATGGTGATGAAGAGTTTCAAAAGAAGATTAAAGCTGTGAATGATGGGAGATTGAGTGACTTTATGTATGAAGATGGAATTTTTCAATTTTGGAAGTTACTTTGTGTTGCTAATATACCAGATTTAGAAAGAGAATTGTTGGATGATGCTCATATATCCAGTTTCTATATACACCATGGTAGCACCAAAATGTATACAGATTTGTAGGAACATTTTTGGTGGGGCAACAAGAAGAGGGAGATTGCTGTTTTTGTTTAAAGATGTATGGTTTTTCAACATGTGAAAGCTGGAAGGCAACAACCTAGAAGAGTATTCCAACCTATTACCCTACCAGAGTTGAAATGGGATAATATTATGATGGACATTTTCACGGGAATACCAAAGACTCCTAAAAGGAACGATGCAATATGGGTCATTGTTGATCGTCTTACTAAGTCAGCACATTTTCTTGCTATAAGAGAAGATTTACCATGTAACGGTTTAGAATGATTGTATATTAATGAAGTGGTAAGAATTCATGGAGTACCCCTATTGATTGTTTCTGACCGTGATCCCCATTTTACATCATGATTATGGAAAAGTCTTTAGAAATTCCAGGATACTGAACTTCGTGTGAGCACGGCCTATCAACCCCAAACTGATGCACAATCAGAACGGACGATTCAATCCTTAGAAGCCATGTTGAGATCATTCTCACTTGACTTTATAGTTATATGGGATCAATATTTACCTTTGGTAGAATTTTCCTATAACAATAGAATCCATTCAAGTATTTAGATGGCACCATATGAAGCATTATATGGAAAGAGATAATGCACACCAACATGTTGGGATGATGTTGGTAAAAGAAAACTCGTAGGCCCTGAATTTGTGGAGGAAACAATGGAAAAGATGAATGTAATCCAAAACCACATCGATGCATCTCAAAGTAGGCAGAAGAGCTATGCGGACAATCGAAGGAAGGATTTGGAATTTTAGGTATGAGATCATGTTTTCTTGAAGGTATCTCCATGGAAGGGTGATATACATTTCGGTAAGAAGTGTAAATTGAGTCCTAGGTACTTCGGACCTTTTGAAATTATAGAACAAATTGGGGATGCAAATTACCATTTGATAATTCCTCCATGTCTCTTCAAATTCCATGATGTGTTCCACATATCACTGTTGAGAAAATACATGCCTGACCCAACATATATACTCACCCATGAGAAATTAGAACTAGAACCTAATCTATCTTATTGCAAAGAGCATGTCGATGTTCTTTATACAAGAGAACAAGTGCTGAGAAACCGGACGACTCGTCTTGTAAAAGTTCTATGGAGAAACCATAAGATGGAAGAGGAAACATGGGAACCCTATGAACTTATGATGAAGATCCAACCGAGTATTTTTATGCAATAATACTCTAGAAATTTCGAGGAAGAAATTATTTGAATGAGGGGATAATGTAACACCCCAAGATTTCACGGTATGCTTCTCTTTGAATAATACAATAGTGTGTGTTGTACACAACTTCGAGTTCTAACACACCACAACCAATGAAACTAGCCGTTATGAATAGTAATACACATTTTTTGAAATTTATTTAATTCTATCTTTCAAAATGGACTTCATTTTTGGATTTTGAATATCGAAATTAGCTTAGGGTGAATTTTTGGTATTTTTTAGAAAACATTCAATTTTTGATGAATAATGAAAAACACTGAGTTATAGATTAAAAGTGAATTTTTATTTAAATAATTATTTATTATTTTTAAATTTTTATTGGTCAAAATATATTCATAATACATATATAAGTTCAATGTAATTCATTGGAGTTAGTTTATAATAATTTTAGATATATAAAAATCTTATTGAACTTTTTACCGTGTTTTACCCACCTCTTAAGAGAATTTGAAAATTTATATAAAACATAATTTTACCACTTTTGTGAGTTGAATTTCAAAAATACAAGAGACACGGTTGACATCAGTAAGTAAAATTTGGTTGAATAAGATGAAAATATTTTTTGCTGAATTGTAAATTTTTACTTTTATTTACAACGGTTAAAAGTATATTGGGTAATTAAGGGTAAAAATGATATTATTATTATCCTAACACAATTCCTAATTATATGGGATAATTGTAATTCGACCAAAAAAAACTTAGGAATACAGTTTGATCCATAAGGTTCAATGGGATTAGATTATGAAATTTATTATTATTTAATTTAAAGAAGATTTAAAAGAGTTAAAATCAATGTTTAATAAATAAAACATTTTTAATATAGGGATACACAGAATATAAATTCTACTATAAATATTAATTATAAATCTAAAAATATTTCCAACATAATGGTATTTTATTGATATTTTTTAGACATTAAATAATTTAATTTATTTAGGACGCAATGATGATGTTGCAATTACCTAATTAATGAAATATTAAAATAATTGATATTATAAATATACAAATAAATGAAATTTGAGATTTTTATGAATTCCACTAATTTTATAGGTTAATATGACATATTAGGGTTAGTTAGATGAATTTTTTTCGAAGTAATAATGCTGTTATGAATTTAGAAAAAAAATACCCAATAGTGTCAAAATTGATAAAAAAGAGTTTTAAAAATAAATATTATATTATTAATTGATATTATATTCCTAAAAATCCAAGGTTCTTCCAAATGACTTATATAATGATAGGAATATCATTAATGAACCAATTGGGGTTGTCTTAGAAGTATATAGTATGTTTATTAACCATATAATATAAAAATCCAAAGAGACGTGGTAAATGTCAACCTATTTAACTAAGAGTTAAATCTAAAATATAAGTTTAATATAGTGACCCAAACCTGTATACAACTGATTTGTTGAGTGGAATTCTACAAATACATACTTTAGAATTTAAATAATCTATTTTTGAGCCATTATAAACTGAAAATAATTTTATTATAAAATAATATTTCTAACTTTTCCTAAGGGCCCCTCACCCCACTCATAAAAGGGAACTCCCCCTTCTCTATAATTCACACCATCAAAGCCTTTTTGCTCTGAAAACTCTGCCCAAATACCCTCTAAACTATTCTCCCTTTTTCATAGAGGCCTTATTTTAGTCAGAAAGCTAACTTAAGGAGCCCTTTTGATCAAATCAAAAGGAAGAACCCGAAGAAGAGGTAAATATTTAATCACCTCTTTCAAGTTCCTTTCTTCTTCCACTTACTCTTTCTTTTTTGTTTCTATTATAAAATAATAACTCCATTATCTTCTATATACTGTGATTTTATTTTAAATATGGTACAACCATATTCAATATTCTATCCATCTTTTGAATGACATGTCACCATACGTGCGTACGTACGACTTACCGTCTCCGCGTCGTGATACAATTGTCATAAAATATATTATTATTTGGATGGGTATAATAATAATTTGTAATTGATGTAAATAAAAAATACAACATTATAATTATTATTTATATACAATATACCATCCAATTATATATTATTTTAATATCAATAGAATGGTATTGTCGCTCGTACGTACGTACGGATTACCGTATCCACGAACGCGATGAGATTCATTCCCAATTATATCCATTAAAGAATAACATTCATTTGATGATAAAACACAATGTTTAAAGACTTTATATAATTCTAGAAATGAATATGATACATCCCATCCATAACAAATATTACTCACAAAACAAATACTATAAAGGAAAATGAACTCGTTAACACCCGAAATGATGATAATACTGAGATATTATTAACAAAGAAATGTTAAAAGATCATATATGATATCATATTAATATGATTCTTGTATAATTTAATAACAATTATTCTACCATTATATAGGAGTTTAACCTACCCTCAATCAATTACATTTACAAGTTAATGATTAATTTCACAATCTCTTTATTATCTGAGGTTGTTTTTACGTAAGTATCTATTAAGACATATTTATCATCCACATCCATGTTTATTAAAAATGTATTCCAAAAAATTTTTTCTCTAATTACTAGATTATGTTTTAAATTCATTTATACCCTTTTTTGACTTTTTATAAAATTGTTTGAAAGCAATAATTCCATCATTTTCCAAACAAGGTACCTTATGACCTTTTTGAGAAAATTAAGGTAAGAATGTTTTTTTTAACTTATACGGTGGGTGCGGATATTTTCTATTGTTATAACACCATTGAAGTTTACCTTACAAGATTATATGAATATTTTGAAAATAAATGTTTTCATTATAATTATGTGACTCTTAAATGATTTCAATAATGAAAGAGTTATTTCTCTCAAAAAAGGTTATGATTTCATCTATGCCGTCATATTTAGAGGGATTTTAAGCTTATTTGAAGTTGATTTGTTATGATACAAAACATACATATTACATTGTTGTTTTTTGATATATTTTACTGTGGATGTGTTATTTTTAAACCATTCATGGTTTATGGATAAATTATTGACATTTCGTATGATAGTTTTAATATGAATGTTTATGTTATGTTTAAACCTTTTCATATGAGGAATGCATTGGACTTAGTATGTGACGGGTGGAGCCAGTTATAGCTCCTCGAGGAATTGGTAGGTATCATGAGACGAACTAGTGTCTTGGGACAAGTCCTTGACAAAATATTATTTTTATTCTTGGCACAAGGCTTTGATTATTTGGTTATAAAAGTCTGGTATTATACATTAATCATTATGGAAGTGGCTATTGATATTAAATGTGATTATTTGACTAGTGTAATATCCATGTGAGTATGTAAATGAAATTATTTTGATTTATATTTGCAATATTATGAGGAATTTTAGGTTAAAATGGATTTTCTTTTAGTTTTATACATTTCCTTAAAGATTTATGCTTATTTGTGAAAGCTTCTGCTATATTGTTATCCTTACTGAGCAACTGAGCTCAACCCTTTCTATGAGTTTTTCCTAGTATGTGAAGAAGTATATTATGAGTTACCTACAAGGATAGTCTATGGGATCTCAGTGTTGTCAATGGAAACAATGTTGTTGTATTTTTCCATTTTATGATGTAATGTAAACCATATGAATGTATCTAGTACTTCCAAGGATATTAAAGTAATCGGTCTTTCGAGACATGATATTTTGTGATCATTCCAATGATATGTAATAATGCACCAACTATGGGGTTCTGGGGTCAGATTAGTACAGTTCGTATCCGAGTAATTTTAGTATAAACCTTGGATACTAGATTTAGATAATCTCTGATAAGAGCACATAACCCTAAGATAGACGTTGAGGATTAGTATAGAGGAACTTCCTAGAATTTTGGTATTTTTGGGATTTTGTGAGTTTTCCATGAAATACATCCAATTCTGGATACGAGCAAGTAGAGGTAGCTCTGGCACATATTTAACTAGGGGTAAAACCCGAAAACACCACTTTGAGCTAGACTCGAATAGGAAATGGTGCATGACAACGGGCTTTGCTGCACTCTTGGGTACGAAACTCATGGGGGATATTATTATGATAATTATCATTTTCTTTAAAAACCATTATAATGTGTTTATGAGTATATACTTACTCAAAGAATACATTTTTATTAATATTTATTATATCAATAAACTATTCAATTTATGTTAAGTGTTTTACAAGTTTGGAATTACGTATTTCGATTAATAAACGAATCTAGTTTATGCCATTATTTAGAAATGTGTCCTAGTGGAAGTAAGGAAAACTATATCAATGCACACACTCTATGTAGGGATTTCCCTCCTACTCAAGATTATTATAGTATAGTTGGTGATGAAACTAGTGCTGATCAGCTAATCACCAAACTGGGACAAATCACTCAGGTATGAATAATAGCCTTACTCGTATGTAGCACCCTGATCCATAGCATGGAGGATCAATGTTAGATTGATTCATGAGGAAACAAACAAAAAAATTAATTGGGGGTACAAATCCCTTAGTAGCTGAGCAATGGATAAATTCCTTATATAAAAGATTCCACACCTTGGGGAGTAGAGAAAGGGAAAAAGTTGTCATGGCAGTTTCCCACCTCACTGGAGATGCTGATCAATGGTGGTTATTGATTCAAAACACAAAGGAAGATGATGAAGTATCAAATATGGAATGGGGGGAGTTTAAATAAATTTTCATAGAAAAATACTTTCCTACTGACCATCGGCTAGATATAGAAAGATAGTTTCTGAGTCTGATGAAAAAAGAGAATGAGAGTGTCACAAAGCATGAAGCTAACATTAAAAGGATAGCGAGGCATGTTGTAGATTATAAACGTAACCCAAGAAGTAATATTAACCATTTTTTGGTTGGTTTAAAACCATTTCTCCATAAAAAATTAGTATCACAATCCTTCTCATAATACGAAGATATTATCTCATGTGATATCAAGATAGAAAATTAATTCTCTAAGTCTTATGACATTAAAGAAAAGCAAGAGAAGAAGAGATCTGTTGAACACTCTAGAAATGGAAATGAAGGGAAGAAGGGAAAAGTTGAATATCCATCATGCAGTAAATGTGGGAAGAGACACCCAGGTACTTGTCTAAAGGGAATGGGAGTCTGTTACAAGTGTGGTGAAAATTTCCACCAAGCTCGTGATTTCATTTGGAAGAAAGATGTTGTCGATGTTGAATGTTACAATTGTAGAGAAAGGGGGAATTATTCGAATGAATGTCCTAAGAGTTAGGGGAACTTACCTTAGAAAAGTACAAGGGATCAAGGATGAGCTTATGTTATCACTACTGCTGAGGTTCAAGCTCCGAAAGACATAGTGGCATGTAATTTAATGGTTTCCTCAAGTTTAGAAAATGCTTTATTGGATTTTGGATCATCGCATTGTTTCATATCTTCCAAGTTTTCTAAGAAAATTAGATATTTCCAATTTGATTTAACAATGGAGTTTTTAGTCAAAAATCATAAGGGATGTATCATTGCAACAAAGTTTTTGTGAATTAGTCCCCAGTAGGGAATATAAATTTTCATTATCTACTAATCTCATCGTTATACCCATTATTTAATTTGACATAATCCTCGGTATGGATTAGCTTTTAGACCATGATGCAAAAATTTATTGTAAGAAGAATGAGGTTACTATTTTTGATGACGACGATAACGAACACCTTATCTTTAGAGAAGAAACGTCACCAACTAATTCTTATCTAGATCCACCCATTGTAGCTCAACTAAATTCAATTATTGGGGGTGAAGAGAATAAAATAACTGTGGTTGGGGAAAGGAATGTTCAAATAGAGGATGTACCTATTGTGAAAGAATATGTTTATGTGTTTCCTAAAGGTTTACCTGGAAATCCTCCAGAATGAGAAATTGATTTTTCCATTGATTTAATTCCTGGATCAAGGCCATATCGAAGGCCCCTTATAGAATTGCCACTGTGGAATTAGTGGAACAAAAGAAACAAATAGATGAATTGAGTAATAACGGATTTATTCACCCCTAGTGTTTCTCCATGGGAATCCCCTATTCTTTTGGTAAAGAAGAAAGATGGATCTATGAGTTTGTGTGTTGAATAAAGGGAAATAAATGTTATAACAATAAAGAACATATATCCCCTACCTCCCATTTTTTATTTATTCGACCAACTTCATGGAGCTAAATACTTTTCAAATATTGAACTTTGATATGGATATCATCAGTTGTGTGTGAATAAGGAAGAAATTCTGAAAACAGCATTTCGAACCAGGTACTGGCATTACGAGTTTACAATAATGCATTTCGGATTGACTAATGCACCCTCTGTCTTCATGGATCTAATGAAAAAGTTTTTCAAGGAATATCTTGATGGCTTTATAGTCATATTTATTGATGATATCTTCATATACTCCAAAAGCTACGAAGATCAAGAAAATCACTTGCACATTATTCTAAAGACTCTTAGTAGACATGAATTATATAGGAAGTTTAGCAAGTGTGAATTCTAGATTCAGGAGATTTACTCTATTGGCAATATTGTCTCTATGGATGGACTTTCTATTGACCCTTCTAAGACCATGTCAATCCATGAATGGCCAGCACTGACGAGTATAAACGAGGTACACCGTTTCATTGGTTTAGGAGGTTATTAATGACATTTTGTCTAGAATTTTTCCTAGTTGGATAACCCATTAAAAAAGATTATACAAAAAGGGGATAAATTTGTTTGGACAAAAGAGTGTGTGAATTGTTTTGAAGAATTGAAGAGATGATAAGTCAATGAACGTATATTGACTCTACCATCGGGGAAAGATGGGTTTGTTATTAATAGTGATGCTTCTAAGAAAGGACTTGGTTGGGTCCTTAAACAAAATGATAGGGTTATTGCATATGCATGATGACAGCTAAAAATTCATGATCAATACTATCCTACTCCTGATCTTGAGTTAGTAGCTATAATCTATTCTTTGAAGTTATGGAGATATTATCTCTATGGTGAAAAATGTGAGTTATATACCAACCAAAAGAGTTTGAAGTATATTTTCTCACAGAAAGAACTCATCATGAGGCAAACATGATGGATTTAAATACTCAAGGATTATTATTGCACGATACAATACCTCCCGAGGAAGGCAAATAAGGTGGAAGATTCTTTGAGCAGAAAATATTATGGAGTTTTGAACAAGATGAGAGTATAAAATGATCTTATATACATGGATCTAGTTAATATGGATATGGGAATCACCATGGAAGGTGAAACATCAATACTTTTTCCAATGGTTTCCAAACCATATTTTCTTGAAATGATAAAGTGTTCTCAGACTGGTGATGAATAGTTTAAAAAGAAGAATAAAACCATGAATGATGGGAGATTGAGTGACTTTGTGTATGAAGATGAAATTTTGAAATATGGGAAGAGACTTCGTGTTACCGATTTACCTAATCTAAATAGAGAATTGTTGGATGATGCTCATAGCTCCTATTTCTATATACACCCTGGTAGCACCAAAATGTATAGATATTTGAATGAACATTTTTTTGTGGGACATCATGAAGAGGGAGATTTCTGATTTTGTGTCAAGATGTATGGTTTGTCAACAAGTGAAAGCTGGAAGGCAACAGCCAGGAGAAGTCTTCCAATCTCTTCCCACACTTAAGTGGAACTAGGATAATATTACGATGGACTTTGTCATGGGACAACCAAAGAATCCTAAAAGGAATGATGCAATAGGGGTCATTAATGATCATCTTACCAAGTCAACTCATTTTCTTGCTATAAGAGAAGATTTACCACTTGAACATTTAGCAAGATTGTATATTAATGAAGTGGTAAGACTTCATGGAGTACCCCTATCGATTGTTTCTGATGGTGATCCCCATTTTACATCATGATTATGGAGAAGTCTTCAGAAATCCTTGCATACTGAACTTCGTTTGAAATTTTAGGTAGGAGATCTTGTTTTCTGGAAGGTATATTCGGGGAAGGGTGTTATACATTTCGGTAAGAAGGGTAAATTGCGTCCCAGGTACATCGGAACTTTCAAAATTCTAGAACAAATTAGGGCTATAGCTTACTATTGGACAATGCCGCCCAGTCTCTCCAAAGTCCATGATGTGCTCCACTTATCACTGTTGAGAAAATATATGCCTAACCCAATGTATATACTCAACTATGAGGAATTAGAACTGGAACCCGATCTTTCTTATTGTGATGTTCCTATCAAGGTTCTAGATACAAGAGAACAAGTACTGAGAAACCCGACAACTTTTCTGGTAAAAGTTATATGGAGAACCCATAAGATGGAAGAGGCAACGTGGGAACCCGAGGAACTTATGATTAGAACCACCTGAGTCTTTTTATGTATTAATACTCTAGAAATTTCGAGGAATAAATTATTTGAAGGAGGGGAGAATGTAACACCCCAAGATTCCATGGTACGCTTCTCATTGACTAATACAATAGCGTGTGTTGTACGCAACTTCGAGTTCTAACACACCACAACCAATAAAACTAGCCATTATGAATAGTAATACCTACTTTTTGATATATTCTAAATTCTATCATTCAAAATGGACTTCATTTTTGGATTCAGAATATCGAAATTAGATTAGGGTGAATTTTTGGAATTTTTCTGAAAACATTCTATTTATGATGAATAGTAAAAAAACTTTGAGTTATAGTTTAAAAACGAATTTTTATTTAAATCCAACCTAAGTAGCTGATTTGATAAAATCAAAAGGAATAACCAGAATAAGAGGTAAATATTTCATCACCTCTTTCAAATTCCCTTCTTCTTACACTTCCTCTTTATCAATTTTTTACATTATAAAATAATTACTCTACTATCTTCTATATACAGTGATGTGATTATAAATATTGTACATTCATATTCATTATTCTATCCATCCTTTGAATGACATGTCACTATACGTGCCTACGTACGACTTATTGTCTCCACATCGTGGTGTAATTGTCATTCAATATATTATTATTTGGATGGGTATAATAATAATCCGTAATTGATTTAAATAATAAATATAACATGATAATGATTATGTATATATGATATACCACACAATTATATATTGTTGTAATATCAAAAGAATGATATTGTCGTTCATGTGTATGTATGGATTACCGTCTCCACGAACGCGATGAGATTAATTCCCCATCATATTCATTTAAGACTAATTTTCATTTGATTATTAAAAATAATGTTTAAAGACTTGATATCATTCGGGATATGAATAACATACATCCCATCCATAAGAAATATGACTCACAAAACAATTAATATAAAGTAAAATGAATACGTTAACACCCAAAACAATGATAATACTAAGATATTATTAACAAATCAATGTTGAAAGATCATATATGATATCATACTAATATGATTCTTGTATAATTTAATAACAATTATTTCACCATTTTACAGGATGTTAACATACCCTCATCCAAGTAAAAGTACATGGTAAGGAGTAATTTCATAATCTCTTCATTATCTGAGGTTGATTTTACGTAAGTATCAATTGATACCTCTTTATCATCCACATCCATCATTATTAAAAATGTTTTCCAATTTTTTTTACTATTTACTATAGTATGTGTTAAAGTCATTTATACCCTTTTTTTTACTTTTTATAAAATGTTTTGAAAGGAAACATTACATAATTTTCCAAATAAGGTACTTTATGACCTTTTTGACAAAATTATGGTAAGATTGTTTTTTTATCTTATACGGTGGGTGCCACTATTTCCCATTGTTATAACACCGTCAAAGCTTCCCTTTCAAGATTATAAGAATTTTTTCAAAATAAATGTTTTTGTTATAATTATGTGACTCTTAAATTATTTCAAAATAGAATGATATATTTCTCTAAAAAAGGTTCTGATTTCATCTATACCAACGTCCTTTGAGGAATTTTAAACTTATTTTATGTTGATTTATTATGATACAAAACTTCAATATAGTATTGAAGCTTTTGTGATATGTATGATTGTAGACGTGTTATTTTTAAACCATTCATGGTTTATGGATTTTTTATTGACATTTTTTATGCCAGTTTTAATAGGAATGTTTATGTTATGTTTAAAACTTTTCATATGAGGAACGCATTGGACATAGTATGTGATGGGTGGATCCTGCTATATATCCTCGATGCATCAGTAGGTCTCACGAGACAAACTAGTGTCTTAGAATAAGGTCTGGAAAAAAATCTTATTTGTAGTATTGGCACAAGGCCTTGACTCTGTTGTTATGAATGTTTGGAATTATGCTTTCCATCATTATGAAAGTGGCTATTGATATTGCATGTAATTATTCGACTAATAGAATATCCACGTGAGTAAGTAAATGGAATTATTTTTATTTTTATTTTCCATTTTATGTTGAAAAGGATTTTTTTAGTTTTATACATTGCCTTAAATGTTTATTCTTATTTATGAAAGCTTCTACTATATTGTTATCCTTACTGAGCATCTCAGATCACCCATTTCAATGTTTTATTTTTCCCAGGATGTGAAGAAGTATATTATGAATGACATGCAGGGATAGTCTATGGGATATATGTGTTTTCTATGGAAACAATTTCGTTGTAGTTTTTCATTTAATGATTTATTGTAAACCATATGAATTTATTTAGTACTTCCAATGATACTAAAGTAATCAGTCTTTTGAGATTTGATCTTTTTTTATCATGCCAATGATATGTAATAATGCACCTACTTTGGGATTCTGTGGTTGGGGTATTACAATTGGTATTAGAGGAAGTATAGAATAAACCTTGGAAACTAGATTTTGTTAAACTCTGATTAGAGCACATAGCCCTAAGATAGACTTTGAGGATTTGTATATAAGAACTTCATAGAATTTTGGTATAGTAGAGATTTTGTGTGTTTTCCAAGTAGTACATCTATGTCTGGATACGAGTAGGTAAAGGCAGCTCTGGAATAGATGTACCTAGGGGTAAAACCTGAAAACACCACTTTGAGCTAGACTCGAATAGGAATTGGGGCACGACAATGGGCATTGATGCACTCTTGGTTACGACACTCCTGGGGGATATGCTTAGGATAATTCTCATTTTCTTTACAAACCATTATGAAGGGTTTATGAGTATGTACTTTGTTAATGAATTTTTTTTATGAATATGGATTATATCCATAAACTGTTAAATTTAAGTTAAGTGTTTTACAAGTTTGGAATTATGTATTTCGATTCATAAACTAATCTTGAATACGCCATTGTTTAGAAATGGAACCTAGTGGAAGGAATGGAAAATGTATCAATGCATGCACTCC
The DNA here is from genome assembly GCA_963277665.1 of Viscum album. Classification (NCBI taxonomy): domain Eukaryota; kingdom Viridiplantae; phylum Streptophyta; class Magnoliopsida; order Santalales; family Viscaceae; genus Viscum; species Viscum album. The sequence continues at coordinate 771,577 of CAUJRU010000306.1, read as the reverse complement.
ATGTAGAGATTTCCCTCCTACTAAAGATAATTATAGTGGATCTAGTGATGCAACTGGTGTTGATCAACTAATCACCATACTGGGAAAACTCACTCAGGTTATAAATAATATCCTTACCTGTGTGGAGCACCTTGATCCGTAGTATGGAGGATCAATGATAGATCGCTTCATAAGGCAATAACCACCAACATTTAATGGGGGTAAAAATCCATTTGAATCCAAGCAATGGATATATTCCATAGAGAATATATTCCATGCCTTGGGGAGTAGCGAAGGGGAAAAAGTTGTAATGGTAGTTTACCACCTAACTAGAGATTCTGATCAATGGTGGTCATTGATTCAAAAAAAAAGGAAGATTATGAAGTATAAAATATGGAATAGATAGAGTTTAAATAAATTTTCTTAAAAAAATAATTTCTTCATGACAATCGAGCGGATATAGAAAGACAATTTCTGAGTCTGAGGCCAAAGGGGGATGAGAATGTCACAAAGTATGAAGCTAACATCACAAGGTTAGCGAGGCATGCTTCCCATTATATACATAACCCAAGAAGTAATATTGACCAATTTTTGATGGTTTAAAACTATTTCCCCATCAAGAATTAATATCACAATCCTTCTCATCATACGAAGATACTGTCTCATGTGCTATGAAGAGAGAAAAGGAATTCTCTAAGTCGTATGATGTTAATGCAAAGAAAGAGGAGAAGAGATCTTCTGAACACTTTTGAAATGTAACTAAGGGTAAGAAGGGAAAATTTGAATATCCATCCTACAGTAAATGTGGTAAGAAACACCCCGGTACTTGTCTGAAGGGAATGAGAGTTAGTTACAAGTGTGGTGAAAAGGCCACCAAGCTCATAATTTCAAGGGGAAGAAAGCGGCTGTCGATGTTGAATGCTACCATTGTAGAGAAATGGGGAATTATGTGAATGAATGTCTTAAGAATCAGGGGAACTTTCCTTAGAAAAGGACAAGGGATCAAGGCCAAGCTTATGCTATCACTACAACTGAGGTTGAAGCTCCGAAAGACGTAGTGGAAAGTAATTTAGTGGTTTTCTCAAGTTTAGAAAATTCTTTATTGGATTTTGGATCATTACATTGTTTGACATCTTCCCAGGTTTCTATGAAAATTAGATATTTCCAATTTGATTTAACAAGGGAGTTATCAGTCAAAACTACTAAGGGAAGTATCATTGTAACAAAGTATTGTGAGTCAGTCCCCATTAGGGCATATAAATGTTATTTATCTGCAGATATCATCGTCATACCCATGATTGGATTTAATATAATCTTCAGTATAGATTGGTTTTTTGACCATGATGAAAAACTATATTGTAAGAAGAAGGAGGATAATATTATTGATGATGACGATAATAGACACCATATATTTTGAGCAGAATTGTCACCAACTAATTATTATTTAGATCCACCCCAAGTAACTCAACAAAATTCAATTATTGGGGAGGAATAGAATGAAATAACTGTGGGTGAGGAAAAGAATGTTCAAATAGAGGATATACATATTGTGAAAGAATACGTTGATTTGATTCTAGAATATTTACCAGGACATCCTCCAGAACGAGAAATTGAGTTTTCCGTTGATTTAATTCCCAGATCAAGGCCCATATCGAAGACCCCTTATAGCATGGAAACTGTGGAATTTTTGGAACTAAATAAGAATCTAGAATAATTGAGTAATAAGGAATTTATTGGCCTTAGTGTTTCTCCCTGGGGAGCCCATGTTCTTTTTTTAAGAAGAATAGATGGATCTATGAGGTTGTGCATTGACTACAAGGAAATCAATGCTATAACAATAAAGAACAAGTATCCCCTACATCACATTGAGTATTTATTCGACCAACATCATGTAGCTCAATACTTTTCAAATATTGACCTTCTATCTGGATATCATCAGTTGTGTGTGAAGAAGGAAGACATTCCGAAAACAGTATTTGGAACTAGGTGTGGGCATTACGAGTTTACAGCAATTCCTTTTTGATTGACTAATGTACCCTTTATCTTCATGGATCTAATGAATAGGGTTTTCAATGAATATCTTGATGACTTTGTAATGGTATTTATTAATGAAATCTTGGTATACTCCAAAATCTACTAAGATCATGAAAATCACTTGTGAATTATTCTAAATACTCTTAGAAGACATGAATTATATGGGATGTTTAGCAATAGTTAATTCTGGCATCAGGATATTTCTTATCTTGTCAATATTGTCTCTAAGGATGGAATCTCTCTTGATCCTTCTAAGACCGAGGAAATCGAAGAATGGATAGCATTGAAGATTATAACTGAGGTACACTATTTTATTGGTTCAGTAGGTTATTATTGTCGTTTCATCCAGAATTTTTCCTGGTTGGCTAACCCATTGACAAAGATTACATGAAAAGGGGTTAAATTTCTTTGGGAAAAAGAGTGTGACTAATTTTTTGAATAATTTAAGATAATATTAGTCAATGCTCATACATTGATTCTACCATTAGGGAATGATGGGTTTGTTATTTATAGTGATTAATCGGAGAAAGGACTTGGTTGTGTTCTTATGAAAAATGATAGAGTTATTGCCTATGCATCACGACAGCTAAAAATTAATGAGAAAAACTGTCCTACTAATGATCTTGAGTTAGTGGCTGTAATCTTTTCTTTAAAGATATGGAGACATTATCTCTATGAAGAAAAATGTGAGATATATACTGACCATAAGAGTTTTAAGTATATTTTCTCACAAAAAGAACTCAACACGAGGAAAAGACGATGGCTTGAACTACTCAAATATTATGATTTCATGATATACTACCACCAGGGGAAGGAAAATAAGGTGGTAGATGCTTTGAGAAGAAAAGATCATGGAGTTTTGAACTAGATGAGAGTTGAAAAGGATCTTATATACATGGATCTATTAAAGATGGACATGGGAATCACCTAGGAAGGTTAAACGTCAAAAAATTATCAAATGGTTGCCAAACCATCTTTATAAGAAAGTATACAGAGTACTCAGACTGGTGATGAAGAGTTTCAAAAGAAGATTAAAGTTGTGAATGATGGGATATTGAGTGACTTTGAGTATGAACATGGAATTTTGTAATTTGGAAAGAGACTTTTTGTTCCTGATATACATGATCTAAAAGGGAATTGTTGGATGATGCTCATAGCTCCAATTTTTATATACACCCGAGTAGCACCAAAATGTAAAAAGATTTAAAGGAACATTTTTTGTTGGACAACATGAAGAGGGAGATTGCTGATTTTGTGTCAAGATGCACAGTTTTTCAATAAGTTAATGATTGAAGGAAACAACCTGGAGGAGCCTTTAAACCTCTTCCCATACCTAAGTGGAAATGGGATAATATTATGATGGACTTTTTCATGGGACTATCAAATACTCATAGAAGGAACGATTCAATATGGGTCATTGTTTACCGTCTAACCAAGTAAGCACATTTTCATGCTATAAGAGAAGATTTACCACTAGAACATTTTTCAAGATTGTAAATTAATGAAGATTTAAGACTTCATGGAGTACCTCTATCGATTTTCTTTAATCGTGATCCCCATTTTACATCTAGATTTTGGAAAATTCTTCAAAATGCTCTAGATACTGAACTTCATTTGAGCACTTCCTACCATCCCCAAACTGATGGAAAATTAGAATAGAATATTCAAACCTTATAAGAAATGTTGATATCATGCTAACTTGACTTTAAAGGTACGTGGGATCAATATTTTCCTCGGTTATAATTGTCTTATAACAATAGCTTCCATTCATGTATTTAGATGGCACCATATGAAATGTTATAGGGAAAGAGATGTCACACACCAACCTGTTGGGATGATGTTGGTGAAAGAAAACTTGTAGGCCCAGAACATGTGGAGGAAACGATGGAAAAGGTTAAGGTAATCCAAAACCACATCAAGGCATCTCAAAGTAGGAATAATAGATATGCTAAAAACCGAAGGAAGGACCTGAAATTTTTGGTAGTAGATCAGGTTTTCTTAAAGGTATCTCTAGGGAAGGGTGTTATATGTTTTGGTAATAAGGGTAAAATAAGTCTCAGGTACATCAGACCGTTGGATATTCTAGAATGAATTGGTGTTGTAGCTAACCATTTGGAAAAGCCACCAAGTCTCTCCAAAGTCCATGATGTGTTCCACGTAACATTGTTGAGAAAATACATGCATGACCCAATGCATGTACTCACCTATGAAAAATTAGAACTACAACTCGATCTGTCTTATTGCGAAGATATTTTCAAGGTTTTTGATATAAGAGAACAAGTGTTGAGAAACTGGATGACTCGCCTATTAAAAGTTCTATTGAGAAACCATAAGATGGAAGAGGCTATGTGGGAACCCAAGAAACTTATGATGAAGAACCACCCGAGTCTTTTTACGCAGTAATACTCTAGAAATTTCGAGGACAAAATTATTTGAAGTAGGGGAGAATGTAACACCCCATGTTTCCATGATACGTTTCTCTTTGAATAATACAATAGCATGTGTTGTACGCAATTTTGAGTTCTAACACACCACAACCAATCAAACTAGCCATTTTGAATAGTAATACCCACTTTTTGGAATTTAATAAATTTTATCATTCGTGATGAACTTCATTTTTGGATTTGGAATATCGAAATTAGCTTAGGGTGAATTTTTTGTATTTTTCTGAAATCATTGAATTTTTGATGAATAGTAAAAAACACCGAGTTATAGTTTAAAAACGAATTTTTAGTTTAATAATTATTTATTTTATTTAAATTTATTTAATTTCAAAATAGATTCATAATACCTATATAAGTTCAATGTAATTCATTGGAGTTAGTTTATAATAATTTTAGATATATAAAAATTTTATTGAACTTTTTACCTTCTTTTACCCACCTCCTAGGAGCCTCTAAAAATTTAAATAGAACATAATTTTACCACTTATGTGACTTGAATTTCAAAAACCCGAGAGACATAGTTGATATCAGTACGTAAAATTTGGTTCAATATGATGAAAATAATTTTTTTTTGAATAGTAACTTTTTACTTTTATTTACCACTGTTAAAATAAAATATTGTAATTAAGGGTAAAACTGATATTATTATTAGCCTAAATCATGTCCTAATTCTATTGGATACGTCTAATTTTCCCAAAAACAACCTTAGTAATAATATATGATCCTTTAGGTCAACTTGGATTAGATTAGGACATTTATTATTATTTAATTTAAAGAAGAGTTAAAAGATTTAAAATCAATGTTTAATAAATGAAACATTTTTAATATAGAATTAAACATATGATAAATTCAACTATAAAAATTGATTAGAAATATTAAAATATTTCATATATAATGGTTATTTATTCATATTTTTTAGACATTAAATAATTTAATTTATTTATGACACTATGATGAAGCAATAATTAACTAATTAATAAAATATTAAAATAATTAATATTATAAATATCCAAATAGATGTAATATGTGACTTTTTCTGAATTCCACTAATTTTATAGGTTAATATGACATATTAGTGTTAGTTAGATGAATTTTTTTCATAGTAATAATTCTATTATGAATCTATCAAAAACAAAATACCAAATAGTGTCAAAAGTGACATAAAAGGGTTTTAAAAACAAATATTATATTATTAATTGATATTCTATTCCAAAAAATATATGGTTCGGCCAAAATACTTATATAATAATAGGTGTATCATTAATGAACCACTGGGGGTATTTCTGGAAGTATATAGTAAGTTTATTAACCATATAATATAAAAATACAAAGAGACATTGTAAATGTCAAACTATTTAACAAAGAGTTAAATCTAAAAGATAAGTCTAATATAGTGTCCCAAACCCATCTAAAACCGATTTTTTGAGTGTTTGGAAACCAATACCCACCTTAGAATTTAATTAATCTATTTTGGAGCCATTAGAAAATGAAATTTATTTTATTATAAAATAATATTTCTAGCTTTTCCTAAGGTGTCCGTCACCACTCTTATAAAAGGGCACTCCCCCTTCTCTCTAATTCACACCATCAAAGCCCTTTGGATCGACCAAACTCTTATTTAACACCCTATCAACTATCATACATTAATCCTAGAGGATTATATTTAGTCATAAATCCTTTCTATGGATCCCTTTTTATCAAATTAAAAGGAAGAAGCCGAAGAAGAGGTAAATATTTCATCACCACTTTCAAGTTCCTTTCTTCTCCCAATTCCTCTTTCTTTGTTGTTTCCATTAAAAAATAACAACTCCAGTATCTTCTATATACTGTAATGATATTATAAATATTTTCCAACCATAATCATTATCCTATCCATCTTTCGAATGACATGTCACCATATGTGCGTACGTACAGCTTACCGTTTCCACGTCGTGGAGTAATTGTCAATATATTATTATTTGGATGGTTATAATAATAATGTGTAATTGATGAAAATAATAAATATAAAATGATAATGATTCTGTATATATGATATACCATCCAATTATATATTATTTTAATATCAAAATAATGATATTGTCGCTCGTGCGTACGTACAGATTACCTTCTCAATGAAAGCGATGAGATTCATTCCCCATCGTATCCATTCAAGACTAATTTTCATTTGATGATTAAAAATAAGGTATAAATACTTGATATCATTCTTGATATGAATAAGATACATCCCATTCATAACAAATATGACTCACATAATAATGAATATAACGGAAAAATGAATCTTTTAACACATGAAAGGATGATAATAATAAGATATTATTAACAATGCAATGTTAATAGATCGTATATGATATCATATTAATATGATTCTTGTATAATTTAATACCAATTATTTCACCATTATTAATGCGGTTAACCTACCCTCAATCAAGTAAAAGAATAAGGTAAGGATTAATTTCCCAATCTCTTTATTATCCAATGTTGTTTTGACGTAAGTATCTACTGGGACCACTTTATCATCCACATCCATGTTTATTAAAAATGTATTCCAAATTTATTTACAATTTACTATACTATGGGTTAAAGTCATTTATACCCTTTTTTGACTTTTTATAAAATGGTTTGAAAGGAATCTTTTCGTCATTTTTCAAAATAGGTACCTTATGACCTTTTCGATAAAATTAAGTTAAGAATGTTTTTTTAACTTATACGGAGGGTGCAGTTATTTTCGCTGTTAAAACACCGTCGAAGCATCCCTTACAATCTTATAAGAATATTTTCAAAATAAATATTTTCTTTTATAATTATGTGACTGTTAAATGATTTCAAAATAGAAATTTATATTTATCTAAAAAAATGTTTGGATTTCATCTATGACAACACCCATTGAGGGATTTTAAGCATATTTGAAGTTGATTTATTTTGATACCAAAATTCCAAATTTTATTGAAGTTTTTTTGATATGTTTGACTATAGATGTGTTATTTTTATACCATTCATGGTTTATGGATAAATTATGGAAATTTCATATTCTAGTTTTAATATGAATGTTTATGTTATCTTTAAAACTTTTCATATGAGGAATGCATTGGACTTAGTATGTGACAGGTGGAGCCTGCAATAGCTCCTCGATTCATCGGTAGATCTCATGAGAGAAACTAGTGTCTTGGAACAAGGCATTGCCAAAATTTTATTTTTAGTCTTTGCAAAAGGCCTTGACTATGTGGTTATGAAAGGCTGGCATTATGCATTACATCATTATGAAAGTTTCTATTGATATTGGTTGTGATTATTCGACTAGTAGAATATCCATGTGAGTAAGTAAATGGAATTATTTTGATTTATATTTTCCATATTACGATGAAGTTTATGTTTAAAAGGATTTCATTTTAGTTTTATAGATTTCCTTAAATATTTACACATATTTATGAAAGCATCCTCTATATTGTTATCCCTACAGAGAATCTGAGGTCACCCCTTTCTATGTTTTATTTTTCCCAGGATGCGATGAAGTATATTGTAACTGACCTGCAGGGATAGTCTATGGGATCTCAGTGTTGTCTATGTAAACAATGTAGTTTTAGTTTTCCATTTTATGATGTAATGTAAACCTTATGAATGTATCTAGTACTTCCAAGGATACTAAACCAATCGGTCTTTTGAGACTTAATCTTTTGTGATCATGGTAATGATTTGTAAAAATGCAGCGAATCTGGGCTTCTGGAGTCAGGGCGTTACACCAATGGTTAGAAGTGAATGATGCAATGAAATAATGGAAATAAAATAGATATCATAACTTGTAGTCATAGTAGACACCACATCCTATGAAAACCTTTTATTTGATCCCAAACAGAAGAAATCGAAGGATTCAATAAAAACCCCAATTTCAGGAAAAGGTCATCAATATAAAATTTCACAACGAGTAAAGGATGAAACAAAAAACTAATTGATTCCAATAAAAATACTTTTGAAGAGCTTCCTTATACTTACAATAGAATTGAAATCATAGGTGAATTGGATGTGCAGCATACATTCGATGTGGAAGCAGAGGGAGGGGTACCACCAAAAGGGGGGGATGCACAAGGGGAGAGTAGAGGGGAAAAAGGAAGATAATATAAGAAATAAACTGGAGTAAAAAATGAAGTGAAAATAAATAAATAAGGAAAAATTAACAAAAAATAAAAAAAGGGAGGATAAAAGGGAAAAAAATAAATAAAATGGGTTAAACCCATTTTAATTATTTTCATTTTTCTCATTATGTATTTTTATTTTATTGTTTTGTTATTCATTTTTCATTTATTTTTAATTAATTAAAATTATATTTATTTATTTTGAACCATTTAATTTATTTTAACATGAAACATTGCTCCAGGGCATAGTGTATTGTTTTTCATAAATCCAATGAATCTATAAAAAATCTTCAGCATTGGACCTGCATGAAACCGCGTGGGTGTGTGTCGTGGTTCTCTTTAAGGAATTTGACTAAAAAAATTAAACGGTTTATACCTTTAATAATTTGGGACATTAAAACATAGTTATTTAATTAGTTCATCTTGGTAACCATATCATATATAAATCATAGATACTAGAGCATATAACTACTTACACAATATATTACATGGATAATGTCAAAATCATTAATTTAGTATCCTTAATAATTGTTTTCTATATAAGTGTAACCCAATTAGAATTCTATTAACATGGAACATAAATCCTTGGGTAACCTTCTTAGTTTTTTCCTTATAAAATATTACTTATGAGTTTTCTCCATTAAATAATCTACGTAGTTTACTGATCAAGTTGTTAACTAGTGTCTTCTTATGAAGGAATTTTATAGTTAATAATTTTTTATCGAATTTAATCTCACCATATTATCTCTTGTATTCCCTTTAAATATATGTATATATTAAATTATTTAGTTTATAATTATAATCCAACAACCAAATAAATTTTTTCATGTCGCATTGATGTGTAATTTTATACAAAACACATAGCTTGTGTTACTAACCCAAATTAAAATCTTATCATATTTATACGCATCCAAATGTATCCCATGCATAAGGTACACAAAATCTGTCAATGTCAAGTATTGTAATTATATACAATAAAAAATACCCAAAAACTAATCTTAGAGTGATAAATTGTCAATCCCAGCTTTTCATGACAAAGCATAAGCCTCAAGTAAAGTGAACATTATAACAACTAGTATGTAATACTTGAGAAACATATATGATAATTTTAAGGACACCTTTTTCACTTTAATTTAAAATACACACTTATTAATAATATAAATAATATAACTATGAATAATAAAACAAGGGAATAAACTAAATAAATGAAAAATTAATATATTTAATCATTGCATAAACTATTTATGAATAACTCAGACATAAAACAATTATAAACATTTTATAATTTATCCATGAATTATAAGAATTTAATAATTAAATAAATATAATTAATTTATATTTACTTATAATATTAACTCATTTTTAAACTCATTATATGTAATTTAATTTAAATATAATATTTTTTAAATATAAAAATTATGCATATGAACTGTTCATATATAAAATAATCATTCATAACATTACCGATATAAAATTATTTAAACCTTGATCATAATAATAGTAGAAATAAATTTTTAGTCGGTTTAAATGATCCATCTAATAAGACCTTTAATTTGGAGAATTCAACTTGGTATTTAAGAACAATTCATCACATTTAATATAATAATTTTATATTTTTTAATTAAATTTTAATTTATAAATATTTTATAAAATACCCTTATAATTTATATTTAAAAATATTATATCCTAATTATTATTCATTTCATATAAGTTAATTTTTTAAATTCTAATAATTAATTTTACTGAACATTTATTTTATAAGTTGTTCATGAACATTTAATAGTAAATTATCAATACTTTATAATTAATTAATTAATTAAAATATTATAATTTAAATAAATATCTCAAATCTTAATTTTTAATAATTTATAAATAGTCTATAAATTATGTTAGTCGATTCATAATTGAAATTTATAAAAATAAAATTTTTCCAATGTATTTTTTTAACAATCTCTCATTTTCATAATTCATGATATGGTACAAACCCATATCGCATCTTCTGAATTTTCAATCATACGTTTTCATTGATAGGTTTGAATGATTTTCACGAATAAAATTCTTATTGAAATATCAATTATATTTGATAAAAGATAATTTGACCTGTGATATAACCTTATGCTGCATCCATTCATATTTAACTGTATTCTGATTATAAAAATGATGATATGATATTCCATTATACTTGCACAAATCAATTCTCTATTCAACTAAAACATCATATATTGTATGAAATGAAATTTGGATAACCAAATGAATAAATCTATATCACAATCTGTGATATCCCATGTCGTTTGGTGTAGTCTTGTCATGAAAAATGATAACATATCTCATACTACATGGGAAAAAATGTTCTATTATTTTCAAAAATAAACCATTGAATATATAAACTGATATCAATTTATTTATTTTGAAAAAAAGAATTCATGAATCTTGAAACATGGTAAAGATTAGATACAATTGAAGGATTTAAATGGATCGAATGACACTCTATATAGGTAGAGAAATTTACTAGAAACCTCACCCAATGACCAACCATGTAATGAAAAGAAACCATGTGTAATAAAAAAGGACAAAACTATTGTGTATCATTCACTATTGTGTTGAACTTCCACTAACTTCGTTAACATTATATATGATGATCACATAATGGTAACTATTAGAATACCTCTCCTATTTTTTTTCTTGGGTTTAAAATAAATCATACTTCAAATTGGTATGTACCTCCTCAGTCCCACGATTTACTATTCTCTTAGATGGTATAGTTAAGTGAAGGAAAATTTCATTGGGTACCGGAGAATCAGAAAGCTCGGACTAGAAATGTTCAAACAAACACTATCCCATGTTGATAGGATCTTAATATATCCCTTCAGGAATTCTCGTGTTTCCATGAATTAACACTTAAATTACATAATGTATGAGTTAATACTTTCATCATTCGGGAAATCATTTTAGGAATGAACCATTGGTCCTCCCATGCATTTTATCTGGTGAACTGTCTCAATTGATGATCAACAAGATAGAGAATTTTTGAATGAACACCCTCATCTTTTATCTACCCAAGGAATAATAATATTAAAAATAAATCATAGGTTACAATTCATGAAAAAAATATCCAATGTAGTAACATTTTATGTTACTATATCACATTAAATGATATACCCAAAGCCTTGTAATATATCTTGGGCGTTTTATTATCATACACTATGACACCCATATCTTACATTATTATATACAGGTTATTTGGAATCTCCCCTTCACTAGATATGTTTCCATTTTCCTAGACATGATTTATAAGTGACATGATTTATAAGTGAAATGATTATGATGGACATAATTTCCAATATTGGACAATATATGTGGGGTAAAGTGTCATGGTGGCCTAGTGTCCTCAATAGGGTAGGATAACCCAAGTTGGTTACTTACAAAATTTATATTACCACCTAATTTAATTACCTATATACAATTAAATTATATATTATATAATATATTAGTTATGTGTTTTTTGTTCCCTACTATGTTTTATGCTCACACCACACATAGGCACCATGGTTCACATGAAAAAAATTATTTTTGGTTTTTTGATAACATGTAGAATGGGATATATAGATTAAATATCTGGGTGGAGTATTAGAAGATAGAACCAATGTGGGACTTTATTTTTATGGTTATGTCTCTCGTATATTTATTTCTATTCATATTTATTTATTTATTGGCCAAGTGGGTGATCCCCATTGTATTGTTATGTGATCATCATGTTTATATATTTATATATCACATGATTATTTTTTTATTTTTTATTTGACTTTATACATAATTTATTATGTTTAATCTAATGTTTTATATTAATTATAAATTATTAATTTGTTGTTTTATGTTATGGTTCTGAGATTATAGTCTCCCATATTTTTTATAGAGTCTCACTATTAGTCATTAGTGACAAGCATATAGGGAGGCATGCCCGAGGTCATGTGGAACACCCATTATAGGCTAGAGGATGGTTATCCAGGCTAGGGAGTTACAATATTGGTTGTTTAAAAGTGTCTGTAAAAATTTATAATATACTTTTAAAGTGTATGTTCAATAAAAATGGTTAATTTCATCTATTGGTATCATATAATTGATATTTTAAATTTTATAAGTAAGATACTAGTGAATATTTCATCTCACTCGTGTTTACAACATCATTCATGAATAAAATATTCATAGATATGATGAAAATGATCTACTTAGTCATTTACATTTTAGGTAGGAGATGAATGAGACTCATATTAGATTAAATTACAATATTGAAATAAAATTATAAAAAATTTGGGGATTTTTTTCAAACCCAAATAGGTGGAATGTTTAAATCTCATTGTACTACTGAGAAGAATTATGGTATTATATACTTTCAAAATTGATGATAATTATATGTTTTTATTAGAAATTCATGATTTATTATGGAGATTATATATGTATTAAGGTTATTAATAGAAATTTATATGATTTTATAGAGTTTTTAGAGATGAATATAGATGATTTGGTGACGATTTGAAAAACTTGTTTTGGAAAGTGTCATTTTTATGGTTGTGTTTCAATTTGGGTGACAGTTGAAAAAAATAGTATCCATTTCCTAAGGGAAAAAAACTAAACGAAATTAATAAATATTGCTCCAAGGTAAATGAATTCTAGTAATGGTCATTTCCATTTAAAGGAATATTCATTAAAAAATATTGTCTAAAATTAATTAAATTTTAAACTAAAACCTAGAGATGGAAATGTTGATAAATATTGGATTATAAAATCCCTACCTAAAATATCTTTCCTAAGATATTCTAGTAATGGTGGAAGACATTCCAGAGATAAGTGTTTTTCAAGATCCCTCAAAAAAAGTTGATGTGGATAATGAATTTTATATTGTAAAAAAACAGTATGATTTGAAAACACATTCCATGGTATAACTCATGGCATGTAGGATAAGTCCTATATAAAATAAAGAGATTTAAAAACAATTTCATGTTTACCTAGAGCTAATGACTAAAAAATATTCATTTAAAACAATTCAATTGAAGAACCAAAACTATTCCATGGAAATGGTGATATATATAATCTTAGTAGGTGGAAACTAGTAAGATATTTGGAGTGAAATGATTTACCACAACCAAATATTTTTATTTTGCATTCTCAAATAAAGTGTCATTAGGTTTAGGTGATAACTGAATTTGAAGACAAGGAAGTGAGAACCCCAAAGAACCACCATGAAAACAAATAAAAAATGGGCCATCCAATGAACCCAACACAAGACCAAACCCTCCCAAAAACAATATAAGGGAGTGCGTCAATCCCCGCACCATTTTTTATCCACCTTCCACATGCCCTCATCATGCAAAATCCTAACAAAATTTCTTTGGATCACACTAAATCCAATGAAACCTCGACCAGTGACCCTTTGACATGAAAAATTCCACCACTAATGCTATACAAAACACTAATACCCACCTCACCAACCAAACAGAGCCCTAAAACAAAAGAATGTAATCGAAAACCTTATAAAACCACCTAATTAGTGAGGTGAAAATAATATATTTTATTTAACCATTATGGGTGTGTTGACGCTCCTTTTGTCACAGAATATAAATATTGGAAAGGGAAATGACTTAGCACAAATTGATTCATCCTTTGAAGAAATCATAAAAAATCGATAAAGGCATGGACAAGGCTTCAAAAGCACAAGGGTCGCGCAAGTTCCCTCACGGTCGCGCAAGTATACTTGCACGCCACCTAATGGTCGGGGAAGTGACTTGTGCTCCCTAAAGGATAACCGCTCGGGGTCTTCTCCAGCCTATAAATATACCCCGTGGGCCCCTCATAGAGGAGGAATTTTTTCCAGAAACTCAGATTTAAGCTCCCAACGCCCTAGCCTCTTCTCGAAGCTTCCGAAACACTTCTATGGTAATTTCTTACCTAGAACGGAATATCTAAAGTGGGGGAGGAAGGCCTAAGTGTTGAAACTCATCAACACTTGTGCGCCTGAGTGGCCATCCCTTAAGGGAAAAGGCCGCACTTGCGTTCCACCTTACTCCTTCAATAGAACTTGCGCGCCCCTCTTCTGGAAGAACCTCAAGAGGATTCTAAAGTCTCTATCCAAGAGTCGCTCAAGTATTACCCTGCTGGTTAACCATCACGCAAGTACCCATGTGTCGCGCAGGTATACCTGCGCGCCCCCATAGTACTTGCGCGCCTCTGCCTCCATGGGTTCCCTTCTTGTCCATTTCACCCCTCTTATATCATTCCACCTCTCCTATTCAAGATTCAGTCTTCAAGACACTCATCAACGCCATTTATGGCATGATTTCATGATTTGACATCCTTATCTGAAAACAATTCTGTGGAATAACTCTCAAAATCTAGTGATTTACACATCTTTATGTCACTAAAGATTGATATTTCATTCATTCAAGATCATCCTTTACGATGAGAGAACTCATTAACCTGGGCATCCTCCTTAGGAGTAAGCCCCAGTCTTAATTTCCCTTAACCAGTCCTAATTTACCTTTAATCTGGGATTCCTTTTCAGGAGTTAAACCCAATCATAAGTCCTCCCCAAATCTGGGCATCCTTTTCAGGAGTAATCCCTAAGTTAGAGTATTCAAGACTCCATGAAGAACATATACCTTTATGGACCCTGTTCCTGGATTTCTTCCCTAAAGTAAATCATAATCATCATTTATCTGGGCAGTCATACATACATAATCCCCATATTATTTCTTATGATTACTTCTATCATGGCACAATTGTCTGATTATTACCAATACCTCTTGCTTCTCACATCGAGCATGACTCGTGTAAGCTTAGAGTGTAAAGGTAATTCTGACATCCTTCTTTGAGACATCAATCATAAACATCATACTCACTTACTCGAACTACGTGGGTTTTTATTCCTTTTATAAATAGAGGATATGTAGGTAGCCCATCTGTGGGTTCGATCCCAACTCTGAAATAATTCATGTCCTTATGAATGACAATAAACTTCAAGTGCCCCACTAAGTGGCTTTAAAAACAGTATGGTCATCATAAGGACCAAGAGACTTTTACATATCAAAGGATACCATTGACTAAGAATCACTAACAAATACAGATGATTCTTTATCTGTGAAGAACCTCAAATACATATAAAAGAATTTCTAAATTTCCTACATATCGATCATTGATTGTTAGATCTAAAGGAAAACTCATTTTATACTTGGTAATTTAATAAGGATTCAAGAACATAACTTAAATCTATAAAGAGAGTCCCGGAGTAGACAATAATTCCCCTCAAAAAGGTGTGATGAGTCCGACCTCCCATCCTCTCAACCAATGCAAATTTTTAAGCTTCATCAGTCCACAAACTAATGAGCACCTACCTTTGGAAAGTAGGTCCGAATGGATGTGGAATCATTGGATGTTTCCGGTTCTACGAACAAACCCATTAGAAACCGATCGGAATGTTTGAACCTCCCATCAAAGGAGGTCATCCTCGAAGTCTGAGGGAAACAAAAATGGTGAACCCGACGTGAATCCTTAACCAAGTTAAACTGATGCTTTACCTATTTGATAGGCCCCTATTTAAAACTCGATAAGAGGACTAACAAAAACAATCATTGACATATGTGCTCATCCAAAAGATGTAGTGACTGAATTTATCTTGATTGTGTCTGTTACATCAAATAGGCACTCTTTTCCAACATCTTCTACATTTCTAGAATGGCTGCTCTCAAGTTCACACATGTGAATACTGCTGCTGCAAATGCTACTGCTGCTACTCCTACTAGATCATCTTCCACTCTGAGGATGATATCACCTACTCATCATCTTCAACGTTGGGTATCATATGCACTGGTTAAGGAGTACCGTCAACATGGTACCATTCCAACTCTGGAGGCTTCCGGACAAGCCCTCCAAGTGAACAACTCACACCGGTCGTCCGGACAATGACGACCAGTGTTCAAGAAGTAGGCGGTGCTGACTACCGTCTCTAACCGTTTCGGGCCCTTATCCCCAGAACACAATCACCATTCGCTCCCTTATTCTGGGGAGGTGAATGAGAAGGTCCCTCAGGGCCTTAATTCAAGAAAACAGAAGTCCTTCCTGTGGGCTCCGACCAACAATCGCCGCTAGACTCATGCGATAGTGCGCCCTCAACATGATGAGGGTACCGACTCTAGGGATTCGGATCAGGTTCCTCGAACCTGAGCAGGCAAGACGAATCACCAGAGGCGAAGTCTGGTTAATAGTGAGTAGGTTATCATCTCTGCCATCTCCAAAGAAGTCCACCAACCTAACTTGGTGGCAAGCAACGAGCAGGCACACACACCTGCCCGTTTTAATTCCGTTTTCCAACAGACTCATCTGGCAGCATCACGCCAATCCCACCAGGAAATTCTGGCGGAGTACTATAGGCATGAACATACCCCTGTTTATACATCATCCGCTAGTCAGCAGGCTCATCAGACAACATATGATGGATCTCGTCAACTACGTTCGGCGATGTGTAATCAGCAGGCACATACACCTTCTAGTACTAATCAAGCCTACCAACAGTCTCACTTGGTAGCATTTGTAGAAGTTAGTCAGAATGCCCCGACAACAAATAGAAGGCAGACTCAACTCTCTGCCCCCACAATTGAGTACTTTCAGGATTCACTGACAGGAAAAGGAGGACAGGAGCAGGCACATACACCTACTCCAAGCCCGGAATGGACATATATTCTCGTTCAGGCAGCTGAAGTCACCAAGCATATTCTATCAATGGTGAAAGAGCAGAAGCAAATCAATGCTCATATTCTAGATGCCTTCCGGGATATTATAACAACTTCAACTGCATTTCAGGGAAAGACACATAAATCTATCCCTACCAGTGGAGTGACACATAAAAAATTCACTTCGGAACAGACACACACATCTGTTCCAGTCTAAGAGGGTTGTGGGGCATACTCCCCCATATCATACGGACAACCAAGTCAGGCACATACACCTGATTTGAGTGGAGATCGTCAGCTTAATCTGACCATCTTTCCTGATCAGGCACATACACCTACTCAGAGCAGCCACTTTCATCATCAAGTGGTCTCCAAGGTGAGTAAGAAGGCGTCTATGAAAAAGACCCGCCCAGCACAGTCAGGAGATCAAGAGTCAATCTGTAATAAGGCATTGCTCGATGTTGGAGTTATTGAAGCTCTCAGACAGTTATCTGTTGGAATTAAAGATTCTACTCCCTCATTTCCCAATAGTGGGAACATTATTTCGAAGGTCTTCAATAGACACTTCCTCATGAAGGCTTGCTTCATGAAAATTTGGTCGATCTCGAAGTTTTATCTTCAGATGAGAGCCACAGGAACCCTCTGTGTGGTTAGAAGACCAAGGAGAAAGAGATCTCATCTTTTGCAGTAACCCATTATGGTGTTCCTCCCCATGATGATGAATTTCTTTACGAAAGTCCTCTCTATAGTAGTGATGTACATTGCCCGGAAAATGTTTCAGTGGAAAATGTAGTGCCTAGAAAGCCCTCTTATCATGAGGCACTTGCAAATGCGAAACTAGTCAAGTCTGATGCTTAATCGCTAGAAAGTGAAATACTTTCTCAATCATATGATATCCCAGGGTGTAGGTCATTCTCCGAACCACCCCTAAGTCATGCATCCTCTAGTTTGATCAATGATTTCTCTAACAATCCTGTTGAATCCACTGAAGCAACAAGGAAACACCAACTCTGGTCAAATCAGGTAGAAGAATCTTCATCAAATGATAAAGAGGAAATGCTGAACATGAGAATACAACTAGTGAAAGGTGATGTGCCAGTCATGTTTTGGCCTCTGGCTGACTCTCATTATGAAATTCCAGAAATTTTGACGGAAGATGAAATTCATGATATTTGTCTCAACAAATGGAAAACTCATTGTCAGTTCAAAAATAAAGTGTTATCTTATGATGAATATAAAAATCATCTTAAGATAATAGAAGGGTTACAACGTCAGATTGATTTGAAATCTCTATCAGTCTCTAGATATCCGAAGGCTGAAAAGTAGCAGAGAGCCCTTCAACATTCATGCTTTGGAACACTAAGAATATTGCATCAGTTAATTTCCAATGCCCCAACTAGTATTCATGTCAGAGGATGGGGTGTTCATGGACCACTACATTTCACAGTGCTCTCTAGTCAGCAAAGCCCACCGAAAATGGTCTCATGAAATGTTATTACCCATGGTTGGCCACAAATACCAGGCTTTGTTTGTAATCAAAAGAATGCCCAAGAACAGGCCTCAACTAGTTCCTCTCAAAATCAAGAATACATAGAACAAGTTGTTGAATTACTCATGCATCAAGCAAACAAGAATATTTAACAGGCCTCTCGTATGGAGCAAGCACATCATCAAGTGACAGAAGTGTCGGAAATTATCCAACGGTCATTTGAACCAGGTGATAAAAGTGGATACAGGTTAATGCATACACCTAATTTTCGGACTAAGGTTTGCAAGATCAGGAGATCTTTTAAGAAATTCTCATACATTGCATGTCAAAAGAAACCCCAGCTCGCCAGACTGGGGACTCTTTTAAACCAACTCTCAGAATCAGCAAATAAGATTCGAGATGTTGAGAAAGAAGAGCCCTAGTCAACTGGACTTGGGAATTTTTCAAATCATCAATCCCCTCCTCAGAGAAAGTTGGTCTTTTCTCGATTGGTGAAGAAGCCTCAATAGGAACGAAGATCAAAATTATCAGGAGATTCCCTCCAAATTACAGTTCATCAAGAAGTTCTTGAGGGATAGAATCAACAAAAGAAAATGTATAATCAGATACATGGAAGAAGACAATATCACAAAAATACTAATAGAAGGGATACGACGAGTTATGCATCAATCAATGTCATCAATGCCATTGTTGCTAATCCACCAGATGAGGCTCACTCAGGGGACTCAGATGAAGAGGTTCCTTCTCAAGAAGATGTACGCACCGACACAAATGAAGATGGTGTGCGTACACGAAGTCAAAGGATTACTCAGAACCTAGGTAATACTTCGAGTAACCCACTTCCCCCTCTCCGAAAAGGATCCAACAAAGGGAAGGGAAAGAACCAGGTTACATACCCTTCCTCTGGAGAAGGTCAATCGCTCCCACTAGAGCAAATGTTTTCACAACAAGAGGAAGAAATGAAGGAATTAAGAAGGTTGAATGCAGAACTACATCATAGTAGTCTTCTTCTTAAGCATGTTGGAGTCAGTCAGCCAAAGGAATTTGTTGCAGATACTGAGATGGATCAAGAATATCATCCTCTATCACTACACCCTTACAGGTCTAATCTTACGGGTCTAGTGAAACAATAGTTGGAAGTGCTACCATCAGTTGCAACAACAACCACCACATCTGTCCAAGCTCCTGTCATTGCACCTACCCAAGTCCAAGTTCAACCAGATGTTTCTCAAAAGTTAATAACTACTATTGAGTCATTAACAGCTCGGTTAGAAACCATGGAAGGGAAAAGTGCTCAAGTTCAACCAGAAAAGAAAGTTTACCCTGAATGGGTAGATTCAATATTTCCTCCATCCAGTTTTTGAAACCTTGTATTCCCTATTTTCAATGGATCAGGTGATCCTGAACAGCATTTGACGCATTACGTGTCTTGTTGCGATCCTATGATGGGAA
This sequence comes from Viscum album, assembly GCA_963277665.1. NCBI lineage: Eukaryota > Viridiplantae > Streptophyta > Magnoliopsida > Santalales > Viscaceae > Viscum > Viscum album. The sequence continues at coordinate 751,332 of CAUJRU010000306.1, read as the reverse complement.
CTCTGGAGTAGCAAGAAGCAGTTAAACTCAGATGCTTCGTGTGAACATTTTAAGGACCAGCTTTTTTCTGGTATACAAGCTTGAAATCCCAGTCAATTACCATATGGGAGGATCTTTACCAAAAATTCCTCCTTTAGTTCAGCTCAACATTTCCAATGACAACAGTTTTCGATCTTACAAACTGTATGAAAAGGAAGAATGAAAGGGTCTCTGATTTCATTGCTCGCTAGAAGGGATTAACATATTCCCTATGATTAGAACTCCCTCAAGAAGAATGGTTTCCAATCTGTGTGGAAAATCTGCATGACGAATTACGCATGTCGTTAATCCCTGTGAAATACACAGGAGGGTTTCGAGACCTTACTTCAATCGCTTAGCAGATTGAAGATTCCCTTGTACAGGATAAGGCTAAATCTCATGTAATTCTATCAGCTCCAGGAAACAGGATGGGTAAAGCAGAAACTGCTATAATTATGCTTAAACAAGCACATGTACCTGTTTCTACATCAAAACCTTCATCTTCTTGAAGGGATCCACCTCCTGAGAGCCAACAACAAAGGTCCTTTCGTCCAGACGATCAAAGAGATCAAAGACAAAAACAATTTGAGGATCTAATGAGAAAAACATACTACTTCCAAAATGAACAAGTTCCTGGTTATTTCATTTCAGCTTTGGAAAAAAATTTGGTTCAATTACCAATGCCCAAGAGGCCAAACAAGAAAGGAGATGAAGACCATAACAATTATATCCCTTTTCATCAAATGTTGGGGCATCCCATCCAGGAGTGTTTTGTCTTCAAATACCTCCTTCAAAAGATGGTCGACTCGGGACAAGTCCAACTAAATGTCTCTTCAGCTCAGGTAGCTTGTGTTACTGCTATAGTTCTATAGGAGAAAGGAGAATGGAAAGAAGTCAAAAGCAAAAATGCACAAAATTATAATGATTGGATGGTCAGAAAGACAATCAATCAAACTCATGCTATTTTTCGAACACAATTACAGAAACCAATTGTGTCTTATTCCATGACGGTTGCAGAAAAACCCTCTTCATCAGAGGGAAAGTCCTCAAAGAAATGCCATGATTCAAAGAATGAAAAATAATCAGAAGAAGATGATTATGTGTCAAAGCCTAAGTTGTCTTTGTCTTTGGAGGACTTAATTCCATCTACTTCAAAGCCACGGGCACCACCCCACCCAATGGAACAGCCTAAACAGGCTAATCAGGCAGAGTCATCATCAGACGAAGAGTTAATATTTGGTTTTGTTAATATGATTCAATTAACAGATCCATATACCAGTCACAGTTTCGATTTCAATGTGCCTGAATTCCTTGTATCAAACGAGGGAATGATTGGAAGTTCCAGGGGCTCAGAATACATGGGAAGACATGGATCTTTCGAAATCCACTATTCCAATTCTACCCCTGCTAGAACTGTGTACACAACAGAAACTCGTGGTAGAGCCCTCCAGCGAGCTCAACAAGAACAAGAATGATCTTCTACCAATAGAAAATTCAGTCTTGGCATAGTTATTTCAGAAGACCGGTTGAAATTTCCATCTTCTTCCTCTCAGCAAGTAAATGGATCTAATCGGTCTAATCTTCCAAAACCAGGAATATTGCAAACTCCTATCACGATATAAGATGCATCGACTTGCAAATCATCTGCTTCCAAGGTACCTGCTAAACCACATATTCCTATTGGGAAACGCAGACCTCTGGATCAAAAGTATGATATATTGAAACCCTTGGCCCATTTACCAGCCAAGTTATCAATTCTGGATGCTCTGAATCTGTCAAAAGATCTTCGGGAAGCACTCATCGAGGCTTTTCCATGTTCTCTGGAGTTTGAAACTGAAATTATTGCAGCTGAAGTCTATCACATAGAGAATAATCCTACAAAATTCCATGCAATAATATCTTTTACTAATGAAGATGAAGATGATGTTGTGCAAGGACATATTAGTCCATTGTACTTGTCTGGCAAGGTCAATGTCGTAGACGTCCGAAGAACATTCATTGACAATGGTTCAGGAGTCAACCTCATGCCCATTCGTACAATTTGTCGATTAGGCCTCATGGAATCTAATTTATCTCATTCTACCATGATGTTACAAGGATATGATAAAAATGAACAAGAACCACTGGGCGAAGTTACACTCAGAACTCAGTTTGGAGATCTTGTATCCAATTCAGATTTCATGGTTGTTGATCAAGACTCAGCCATCAACATCTTACTTGGAAGACCCTGGCTACATCAGCATTCGTCTAACCCTTCATCATACCATCAATGTATAAAATATTGTTTCGATGGTCAATTTGGGACATTATATAGTGATAAGGCCCCGTTCAAGACATGTGAGTCTCAATAAATTGAGGCGGAATTCTATCACATGAAGGGAAGGGAGAAATCCACAACAAAGGAGATTACCAAAGTTAATGCTCCACATGGTTTGGAGATAATCCCAGTAAATCCATTTACACATGTGAGTACAAATTATGTGTTTCCTATCGGTCAATTGGCAAGATAGACCCCAATCAAAATACTCTTATGGAAAGATCCATAATGTCATTTATGGAAATCGAGCCAGACAACAAGGGAGAAATTGGTAATCTACCAAGAAGTGATGAAAGCACAAATGGTGATGTCTTTATTTCATCTGCTGAAATCCAACAAGTCTATTCTTTTCCAATTAGGCCAGAATAAGTTATAGCAACATCAGAGGTGAACAATGACATCGATTATCAATCCATCATCTCCTCTTTATTACCCAAAGAAGACCCTTCATCATCAATCGGGTCAGAAATGGAAGCTTCTTCTTCAAGATACTCAAATTTTGACATCTCTTGTGATCATGAAAATTATACTTTATCATCTACTATGATAGTAGAAACGGAAGAAATAATACATGATGAAGAAGAACAAGAAGATCTCATAGATGCTCCTCCAGCATTTGAAGAGGGTATCTCTACTAATGTGGATGAACTCAGAGAAATAAATCTGGGTACAAAAGAATATCCACACCCCACTTTAATCAGTACGGCCATGAATCATGAAGATAAAGAGATGTATATTTATTTTCAAATGTAAAATAGAGATATATTTTACTGGAACTATACAGAAATGCCCGAGATTTATCTTGATATTTCTACTCATCATTTGGGTTTACCAGAAGAACATCGAGGATTTAAGCAAGCCGCAAGAAGAACACACCCAACTTATGCTTCCAAAATTGATGCTGAAGTGGATAAGATTATCAAAGCTAACTTCGTAAGAGAAGTTCAATATCCCAAGTGGTTGGCTAATATTGTCCCTGTAAGGAAGAAGAACAGACAAATTAGAGTTTGCATCGATTTCAGAGATCTTAATCGGTATTTTCCTAAGGATGATTTCCCAATTCCGATTACAGAACTTTTAATTGATGAAACAGCTGTCTATGAAGCCATTTCCTTCAGGGATGGATATTCCAGATATAATTAGATCGGAATGGCCCTAGAGGACGAGTAATCTATATCCTTTAGAGCCCCTCAGAGTGTGTTTTTCTACCGGGTAATTCCCTTTGTCTTAAAGAATGCAGGTGAAACTTATCAGCATGCCATGCATCGTATCTTCAAACCCTTCTTAGGGAAGTTTGTTGAATGCTATGTAGACAATTTGGTAGTTAAATCCAAACAACGTTCTAATCACTTGGCTGATTTGGAAGGCATATTCCGCAAGCTTCGACAACATAATTTGAAGATGAACCCCTTAATATGTGCTTTTGGGGTAACCTCAGGAAAATTTCGCAGCTTTGTTGTACGCCATCTTGGTATTGTAGTCGATCCTGAGAAGACCAAGTCAATCCTTGTTATTTCACCTCCTCAAAATTTGAATGAATTAAGAGGAATTCAATGAAACTTAGCCTATATTCAGCATTTCATTGCCAATTTAGCAGGCAAAAGTTTACCCTTCATCAAATTGATGAAAAAGGGAGTCACTTACTAGTGGACTGAAGAATGTCAAGAAGCACTCTATATTCTAAATAAATACCTCTTGTGTCCACCGGTACTCATGCCACCTGTGGAAGGAAGACCACTTATCCTCTATGTGACAGCTCTAGAGTGATCATTGGGTGCCTTTCTTGCTCAAAAGAATGATGCTGGGAATGAGAACAGCCTCTACTATCTCAGTCGAACTATGATTGAAGCAGAAACCCGATATTCATGTATTGAGATGTGCTTCCTGGCATTAATATTTGCATATCAGAAGTTGAGACACCACCTGCTACATCACGAGGTCCAATTGGTATCTCGCAATAACCCACTCAAATTCTTCCTTAGTCATCCAATTCTTACAGAACGTATGGCAAGGTGGTCAGTTATTTTGCAGTAATTCGACCATCAGTATGTGTCTCAAAATGCGATAAAGGGCCAAGCTCTAGCTGATTTCCTGGATGAACACCCTTTAGTGGAAGATACATATTCCGATATTGAACTCCCTAATGAGGAAGAATTCTCTATTCAAGAAAGTAATCAGGCATGGGAAATGTATTTTTATGGTGCTTCCAGAAGTCCAACAAGGAGGAAAATGGAAAATCCTAAATTCAACAAAGTTGGCTTAGGAATTGTGCTCATTTCTCCAGAAAAGGCAGTGTTACCTTATTCCTTCTTATTGTGGGAAGGTGGTGCCAATAATGAAGCAGAATACCAAGCTCTCATCCTAGGCTTGTAATTAGCACTTCAGGCACAATTGAATCACATAAAGGTGAAAGGTGATTCAGACCTAGTAATCAAACAAGTCAATGGGGATTATGCCATCAGAAAAGAAGAACTAATCCTTTTGTATGATTACGTCAGAGAGTTAATGGCAGAATTACCTTCGGAACCGACATTTTCTTATGTCCCAAGATCACAAAATACACAAGCTGATGCACTGGATAATATAGCCACAGATCTGGCGGATCCAAATCAGGACGAGACAACCATCAGTATTGCCCACCGTCGTGCAATTTCACCTTATGTTTGAATTAGAACAGAGGAAATTAATGAAATTAGTCTCATTCCTAAACCATATGGTTATACTACAGGATGGATGTCACCGATCAGGGAATACCTTCAAAATGGAATACTTCTACCTGATAGAGCTGAGAAAGAAAAAATCTGGCGATGTGTGGTCAATTTTACTCTTTATGATAGCCCAGATCACCTGGAGAAAATTCTCTACAAACATGGTTTTGATGGAGTTATCTTCAGATGCATTGATGGTGAAGAGTCAATGGATAATAGGAAAGAATTGCATTCAAGAGTTTGTGGTGCCCACCAGTCTGGACATAGACTATCTGATCAGATTCTAAGGCTTGGATACTTTTGGCCTTCAATGATACGAGATTATGTCGATTTCATAAAGAAGTGACATTCATGCCAAGTACATGCCATCTTCATTCATCAACCTCCAGAGTTGCTTCAGACAGCTAAATACTCATGGCCATTTGCCACATGGGGAATGAATGTTGTGGGACCTTACCCTTTGGCTACGACCATGCAATTTAAGTACATTCTTACTGCTACTGACTTCTTTCCCAAATGGGAAGAGGCAATAACTCTCAAGGAAGTCAGTTCTAAATGCATTGTTAGCTTCATCAAGTCTAACATCATTACCAGATTTGGTGTCCATCATACCATATTGACGGACAATGGCACCAACTCTTGTTCATCCGAGGTGAAGAAGATGTATGAAAAATACAACATCAAATCCAACCATTCATCTCAGTATCATGCAGTAGCCAATGGCCAGATAGAATCTTTCAACAAGACTCTATCAAATATACTACAAATGATGGTGGATAAAGATAAGAAGTCATGGCCTGATAAACTCTTTCATGATTTATGGGCTTATCAGACTACCACACGCACTGCAACTCGGTCAACTCCATATTCATTGGTATATGGAACAGAAGTAGTCTTTCCAATTGAAATTCAACTACCCTCACTCAGAGTAGCCATTTGTGATGAGTCATCTACAGATGAACAATCTCAAAAGCAATTGAATGAATTGGATCGGTTAGATGAGAAAATATTATGCACTTTGCACCACATGGAAGTCTATCAGAATCGAATAGCACAAGATTTTAACAAAAAAGATCGTCCTTGTTCATTCACTTAGGGAGAATTGGTATTAGATCTCAGAAATCCAATTATACCAGGAAAGAAACCTCCCAAGCTTGATCAAAAATGGGAAGGAACTTACTCAATACATAGGGTTTACTCTAATGGAGCTTATTCATTAATGTCGATGGATGGAGAACTCATCACTACTCCAACCAATGCCAGATTTTTTAAGAATTATTTTGTATAAACACAAAATACATCATAAATGGTCAGGTATAACCTTAAACTACACAACCGTCCAGCAAGACGTTAAACTGCATAAACAATGGTCCATACATACGACCTTAAATTATTTTACTTTCGTCCCACACAACGTTAAACTGGTTAAAAGTTCCCAAACAAGGACCTGTATGACCTTAAACTACATCAATGGTCATGTATGAATTTAAAATACATCATCAATGGTCCATGAATATGACCCTAAACTATTTACAAGTCCTTTACATACAGCAAGACGTTAAACTGTGATGTCCTAACTACATGACGCTAAGCTGTATAGAAGTCCCTTACGTCCTGAAAGACGTTAAAATAGATAATCATCAAAGGTCATGTGTGACCTTAAACTGCACTTTTGTCCAGCATGACATTAAACTGCACCATCCACGGTCTATGCATATGACCTTAAACTATTCGAACTTTCATCCAAAATGACGTTAAACTATAGAAAAAGTCCCCAATGCGTCCAACATGATGTAAAATGGTGTAGTCTTTTGTCCTCACTGCATGACATTAAACTGCACCGTCCCCCTTTCGTCCAGCATGACGTTAAACTATATTTTCCCCATTGTCCTAGCTACATGACGCTAAACTGTACAAAAGTCCTTTAATACGTCCTACATGACATTAAACTGTACATTGTCCTTTATATATGATGTTAAACTATACGTTAATGGTCCATACATATGACCTTTAACTATTTGTATTTCTTTCATCCCACACGATGTTAAACTATGAAAAAGTTCCCTAAATGGTCCAGTATGACCTTAAACTGCAACTAGGTCCTGTATGACCTTAGACTACATCAATGGTCCTGTATGACCTTGAAATGCATCATCAATGGTCCATACATATGACCCTAAACTATTTGCGAGTCCCATACGTCCATCAAGACGTTAAACTGTAATGTCCTAACTACATGACGCTAAACTGTATAGAAGTCCCTTACATCCGGAAAGACGTTAAACTACATAATCATCAAAGGTCCTGTATGACCTTAAACTGCACTTTTGTCTAGCATGACATTAAACTTCACCATCCACGGTCCATGCATATGACCTTAAACTATTCACACTTTCGTCCAACATGACGTTAAACTGTGGAAAAAGTCCCCAATGCGTCCAACATGATTTTAAATGGTGTACACTTTTGTCCTCAGTGCATGAAATTAAACTGAACAGTCCCCCCTTCTTCTATCATGACGTTAAACTATATTGTCCCCATCGTCCCAACTACATGACGCTAAACTGTACAGAAAGTCCATGATATGTCCTACATGACATTAAAATGTACTTTGTACCTACTACATGACATTAAAATGTGCATCACCAATAATCCTAACTGAAAGACTTTAAACTGCATAGTCCCTTTATATGTCCTATATGACATTAAACTATGCATCATTAAGGTTGTTGTTACCTCTTGTTTCTCACACCGAGTATGACTCACGTGAGCTTAGAGAAAACCTCAACCATAACACTCTCTTTGGGATACTAACCATGTGTATGTCCCAAAATCATCATTTTTAGGTCGTTGTACCCATGAAAAACTTGATCATTAATTCATTCTTTAATAGAACTACGCAGAATTTGGTCCTTGCCTTCCAGGATGGGTACGTAGGCAACCTCCCAAGGTTCCAGCCCAAAATCAATCTCTTAACATCGGTTTACCTCCATCTCATATGATGTAGATTCGTGAAACTTCCCCTATAATATATATATTTACATTGGTTCACTTTCGCCATTGCTATACGATGTTAAACTATACTACACTTTTGTCCAGTATGACAATAAACTACAATATTCTTTAATATTCTAACCTGAGATGGAATCATTATTTACATTGATTTTTCAATCATGTTTCATTTCAATGACTATGTGCATACATGGAAACGCCCAAAACTTTTATCTTGGCTTAAACCATCATTGTACTAAAATCCACTTTCACCCTTCACATGTATGAACCAAATTTGTACAAAGGGTATTTCTAGAACTACGTGGGCTTGATTCCCATCCTTATGGAACACGTAGGAACATTCGGGTGTCCCTCAAATCCAGCCCCAAGTCTTTGGGCCTAACCCCAAATTCCACTTTCAGTTCCCTAACAGAAAATTCCCTATGAAAACACACACTGTGTATTTCTTACAATGGTCCAAGCTCTATGACCCTAAACTAAGATCTCTAATCATTGTTTCCCGCATGATGTTAAACTGTAATTTAAGAACTACATACGATCTGGATTCCCATCCTTATAGTATACGTACTGAAGTCCGACATTTCAATTCAGGACTCAGCCACAACATGATTATGGCTTGCATTGATCTATGTATCTCTGTATACATTGAACAATACCCATATTTAGGTGTCATAATCCTAACCTTAAATATTTTAAGATCTTCATAAACCCTTTTCATGACTTCTAGGTCACAAAAATGTCAAATTTCTGAGAATTATTTTTCCTGACTATGCAGCACGTTCCCATAGGGGACCTTGCATAAACAGTCTACATAACAGTCTTGTTAGACAAAATATACTATTATCTGACTATACAGCCAATGCCCTTAGGTGGCCCTGCATAATTCAACCTCTAAATAGGTTTTTTCGGATAGTGTTAACTTCATTCTTGGGAAAAATGCCTCTTTTGTCCTTATTTGTCTTAAATGATAGTATGTAAGGATCCACAAAAACAATCATCCTTAATATATATTTCCCATATCCCTTTTCATGATCTGAAAGTACTCAAGTATATGGTTTATATTCTCCTTCCCTATGTTTGGGTTAGACCGTCGTAGGAGTAATATCTATCCAGTTCTTTGATAATCTTGTTTGGAAATATCTTCTCCATATTCAAGTACCTCTTTCCATATAGAAAACTCTATACTTTGGAAACTTTGAATGTCCATAATCAATCACTGGCTTTTGGCACTAGGAAAGTAAATTTCTAAGAGTTCTTTTGCCTGACTATGCATCACGTACCCATAGGCGGCCGTGCATAAATAGTCTACATAACAAACTTGTTAGCCAAAAGATACTATTTATTTAACTATGCAGCCAATGCCCTTAGGTGGCCCTGCATAATTCAACCCCCTAACGGGTTTGTTAAATAATAGTAACTTCATTCTTGGGAACTACTTCTTATAATTCCTTTTAGCTCTTTTTCATTTCATTCCTCATATTCAAATATTCTTAAGTCATAGCTTACATATTTTACCTTATACTTGAGTATGGTACAATGTTATCAGATGAATTTTCAAGGAATTGAGTCAATTATAATTCATTTGGTCTAAGATATTTTGACATTAAGCATTATCCTTTTTATGTCCGACATGCATGACTTTAAACTTCCAATAACCACAAATATCCTTGGTTTCTCTTTTTTCCTCAGAGTCACATATTCTTTTCTCTCTAGATCCGACTATGAGGGGGGAATTTTGTTGACGCACCTTTCGTCACATAATCTATTGATTGGAAAGAGAAATGACTTAGCACAAATTGAATCATCCTTTGAAAAAATCATAAAAAATCGACAAAGGCATGAATAAGGCTTCAAAAGCACAAGGGTCGCGCAAGTTCCATGACTGTCGCGCAAGTATACTTGCATGCCACCTAATGGTCATGCAAGTGACTTGCGCGCCCTAAGGGATAACTACTCAGGGACTTCGACAGCCTATAAATAGACCTCGTTGGCCCCCTATAGCAGAGGAATTTTTCCCAGAAACATAGATTTGAGCTCCCAGTGCCCTAGTATCTTCTCAAAGCATCCAAAACACTTTTAAGGTAATTTCTTACCTAGAACGGAAGATCTAAAGAGGGGGAGGAAGGCCTAAGTGTTGAAACTCATCAACACTTGCGCGCCTGAGTGGCCAGACCTTAAGGGAAAAGGCCACACTTGCACGCCGCCTTACTCCTTGAATAGAACTTGTGTGCCCCTCTTCTGGAAGAAACTCAAGAGGATTATAAAGGCTTTAACCAAGAGTCGCTCAAGTATTACCCTGCTGGTTAACCGTCACGTAAGTACCCAAGTGTCGCACAGGTATACCTAAGCGACCGGGACTTGCGCGCCCACACAGTACTTGCGCGCCTGCCAAGACTTCCGCGCCTCTGACTCCATGGGTGCCCTTCTTTCCCATTTCACCCCTCTTATTTCATTCCACCTCTCCTATTCAAGATTCATTCTTCAAGACACTCTTCAAAGCCATTTATGGCATGATTTCTTGATTTGAAATCCTTATCTGAAAGGAATTCTGTGGAATAACCCTCAAAATATAGTTATTTACACATCTTTATGTCACTAAATATTGATTTTTCATTCATTAAACCTCAATATTTATGATGAGAGAACTCATCAACCTGGGCATCCTCCATAGGAGTAAGCCCGAGTCTCCTAATCTAGGCATCATCCTTAGGAGTAATCCCCAGTCTTAATTTCTCTTAACCAGTCATAATTTAACTTTGATTTGGGATTCCTTTTCAGGAGTAAATCCGAATAATAAGTCCTCTTCTAATCTGGGCCTCCTTTTCAAGAGTAATACCTAAGTTAGAGTTTTCAAATATCCATAAAGCACATATACCTTTATGGACCCTGTTCATGGATTTCTTCCCTAAAGTAAATCCTAATCATTATTTATCTAGGCAGTCATACATACATAAGCCCCGCATTATTTCTTATAATTGCATCCTTCATGGCACAATTGTCTGATTTCTACCATTACCTCTTGTTTCTCAAATCGAGCATGACTCACGTGAGCTTAGAGTGTAAAGGTAACTATGACATCCTTCATTGAGCCATCAATCATAAACATCATACTCCATTACTCAAACTACATGGGTTCTGATTCCTTTTATAAACAGAGGATACGTAGGTAGCCCTTCTATAGGTTCGATCCCAACTCTGAAATAATTCATGTCCTTCTGAAAGACAATAAACATCAAGTGCCACACTGAGTGGCTTTAAAACCAGTATGGTCATCATAAGGACCAAGATACTTTTACGTATCAAAGGATACCATTGACTAAGAATCTCTAACAAATATAGATGATTCGTTATCAGTGACTAACCTCGAATACATATAAAAGATTCTCTAAATTTCCTATATATCGATCATTTATTGTCAAATCTAAAGGAAAACTCATTTTATACTTGGTAATGTAATAAGGATTCATGAACATAACATAAATCTATAAAGACAGTCCTAGAGTAGACAATAATTCCCCTAAAAATGTGTCATGAGTCCGACCTCCCATCCTCTCAACCAATGCAAATTCCAAAGCCTCATCAGTCAATAAACTATTGACCACCTACCTTTGGAACGTAGGTTCGAATGGATGTGGAATCATTGGATATTTCCGGTTCTATGAAGAAACCTGTTAGAAACCGATCGGAATGTTTGAACCTCCCATCAAAGGAGGTCATCCTCGAAGTCAGAGGGAAACATGGTGGTTTTAATGAACCCCAGTTGGGTGTAACTCAAGAGGAAAAAATAGGATAATATCTTTGATTATCATGTAAATATTTTTAGGAGAGTGAAGTATATATTTTTTATATATTGGATTGATAGAATGGGAAGTTATTATTAGAGAGAATCATGAAGATAAATTTTACGACACACATCTGTAGATATTATGATAAAATAAATATTTGAAATAACATATAGATATTGACATGATGTTTAAGGAGTTAAATGGAAATAAATAATTTGTAATGGTGTATTGGTCACATTAATATATATTATTATAATGGTTTATGATCAAATATATTTTATAATATTATTTAAATATAGATCATGAATATATAAGAAGATCTAGTGATCCTAGGACATGATGGTATACCACTCCAAAAAATTATAAAAATAAATGGTGATTTCAGTGATTATTACTACACTAATATGCTAGTGTGAGAATTATCATTCTATATGTACCATTTGGGTGAAGCAAGATAAATTCTTCTATCAATTTCTTTACATAGTTTATATCGATGTTACGCTTTCATAATTATTTTATATAATATATTCCTAATTTATTCTTAATATAAGAGAAATATACATTCAGAAAAAATATTCTTATCATAATTCACCTCACCCTTAAGGTATTTTAGAAAAGGTTTGTGAAAATAGAAAATATTATTATTATTTTTCACTAGTCTAGGATGGTTATATATTTGGGTTTTGAAAAGTTAAATATTTATATTTATCTCATCATTATTAAAAAAATGATGATATATTTCAATTTCATTATTTTATATATATTTTTTACCTAGGGGACATACATAATGGTAATGATATATAACCTAATTTACATGAATGAAAATTTTATGAAATGATAAAAATAGACAAGGAATCTATTTATAATTTTTTTTATTATTAGTCAATTGTACTAATGGAATTGTTTTCCCTTTATTTTTAATAACATAAATGTCTAAATTTACTGTGTTTACTATGGGTAAGTTGTGCAATATATTGACCTGATTATAATTTCTCAATGTTTGAGATGATATGACACATGTCTAAAGGAATATTCCTGATATGCATTGGATAGCCCAAGTATCAAGGGTATAAAATTTTAAACTTTTAAAATGATGTTAGCCTCTCTAAAAACATAAAATAAATTCTTATATTCTTATCATAAGTCCAACATGAAGTATCCATAGGTTGGTCTCTCCATTTTTTAAGAAATAAATCACAATTTTAATAAACCAAACATAATATGGGATACACATATCCAAGAGCATAAACCCATCAAAATAAATTATAAAACCTAAAAATCTACTAGCATATATTATCACATAAATCATGAAATATAAATAGACATGTATAAATTAATTCTGCAATTATAAAGTAGTCTAAAAAAGAGATGAAGTAGATGACATATATTTATACATATATTAAGAAATTAATAAGAATGAAAGACAATTAAACACCATCACCTTATGACACATGATTATCCCTCATATATCACCACAACTATTAACCTATATGCATTTCTGTGGTATATCATCCAAAAAAAGGAATTACATCCCCTTTCCGAAAAAATGAATAAGTAATATATGTAAACATATGTGTGTTTTTATTGTGAGATAGTATTAACCCCGTAGGATGAAAAAAATATTCATTATATTTTATTTCTGGAGATAAACACAACAATTTAGTTTGGAAATAAATGTAATAAAACTTTTACAATGATAAAAGATGATAATTAAGTTAAAATAATATTTATATAATTTCATATAAATATGGGGGATTTATAAATTCATCACAACTCAAAGCGAAATAAATAAAAAAATACATAGTCAAACATATAGTTTCATTGGAATAAAAAATCATTAATAATAAAATAAATTTTCATGGGATAAAACATTAATTTCTAAAGAAGATATTGTTAGACCCAAAGGTATTTAATGATTGGATTTGATATCAATCAAGATTTATTAGAAATTATTTTGATTCATTTAATAAAATATTGAGGTATCTGGAGTTTGTTCTAGAAGTGTTATATATATGTTGATGTTTTTGAATTTGAATACGAATTCCACAAAAAGGTAATACATACCACAATGTAGTTATTCTTTGAATATTTTGAAAATACATTCACCACGTCTATCCATCCGTAGTAGATTCCAACCACTGTGAGGTATCTATATTATCTTAACAAAATATAGTTCTAGATGGTGGAGGAGGATCATAAATAAAAACATGGACCAACTCTAGGTGGTAGGAAGAATCATGGAATAGGGAATCATCAAGGAGTTGAGTGTCAATATAGTGTAAAACCTGTTAGGTGGTTTTAATATGGGGTGGTACCAAAGTTAGGAAATAATAGGATGTTATTATTCAAGGGTAATAAAATATTTTTCTTAAAAAGATATATATTATGTGGGATTTTGCTAAATTATGCCACACATAAATACATGTTATTATGTTCTAAAGAATAGAGGCTTAATTTCATACATAGAGGGGTTATGCTATATTAAATTGTGTTATATACCACACAACAATGTTTATCTATATATTTATGATATCAGTACATTTTTTAGGGTACCCACATCATGGAGAGTATGCTATTCCACAACTAGATTAAAGATAAAAGGTAGGTGCTGAAGTTCACAACATAAAATCTCTCATGTGATGGGCAGGGTGTTTTTTCATTAGTGAAAGGTTTAATGATATTCACAGACTATATAACTCCAAATGGAGGTGTTATAGGATTTTATATATACAAGATAGATTAAAATTATCCCACACCACCAAAAGTCATTACATCATGGTGGGTCAATTTTTGGCAGTGTGATAGTCCCTGTTTTTACCATGACTGTGGAACTTTTCATCAGGATGGGATTTTACATTCCACTTCATTCATTCTTGTTTAAATTTCAGAATACAAAATCTATCTCATCACAACATATAGAGATATGTTTCACCTTGATTTATGGTTTCTATATAATTTTAATAGGGATACTCATGTGATGAGTAAATAAGGTTTTCTTATGACTTCTCCATTCCTCATGGTTTTATGTTTTGTAAATCTCATACACCTTTTCTTATGTTCTGTCTTTTTCTAATGTTCTGTTTTTTTTCTTAAGATCCGAAATTTTCATTCCATTATACTTACAGATGTATCATTAAGAATTTTCATTTTTTATAATTAAATGATGAATAATTATGATTTTCCATTATTTTATATTTATTGATTATTCATACCATCTTTGTGATACCGATTCTGGTGTATATGTGATACCGTCTTTGCGATACTGATTCTAGAGTATAAGTGATACCATCTTTATGATACTAATTCCAGTGTATAAGTGATACCATCTTTGTGATACCAAATCTAGTGTATAAGTGATTTCGATTTGAGGATTCTGATTCCGGAACAAATGAGATATCGGTTTCATAATCCGATTTACTATTCATTTCTGAATATGTTTTCTTGATAATATTTTTCTTATGAATTCATTTTTATTAATAATGTTAGAGTTGTTCAATGTATCATTCAAATGTTATCAGATTCCATGTTTTCGTACATAACTCTCATCTTTAACTCAACTTCGTTTCATATACTTGAAATGATGTCATATAATCTGTTACAAACTAACTGTTGTATGCTTGACACATGTCCAGGTCCCTCAGAAATTTATGAAAAAATATGACCATTGGAGTGGAGCTATCCATTGGGAATATTTTCCTATAAATACATGCTGATTTTTATGAGCAAAGTACTTCAATTATAATGCAGTCAGTGGATGAACATGACGCATGTGAAAAATATTTGAAGTAATTTCTAGAGAGAAAGTCTCTTTCAAATATTAGAGATTCATGTGGATGTCGTGAACAACTTATTCAGGTGTGAAAAAAATGTTAAGACTTTCTTTGTGGAGTCTCTGATCGTGCTGATCGTGGGATTCGGGGTTTGGAAGATAGAGGTTCTGATTTCCTTCTATATCGAGGGCTTGCGGGGAAAGCAAGACAGATTTTGATCTTCTGATTGAGGGATTACATGGTTTTAGGTAAGACAGCCTTTCTTGAAAGTATAAATCAAGGAACCATTATCCAAGGTTGTTGGATACCCTTCTCTTTGGGTTTAAATAATATTTTTGTTACCTTTTTTCTATTTCAATTTGTTTTATTTCCTCTGTAATCATTACTTTTTTAAATATAGAAAGTAAAACATTCTTATAATTTCTAATTCTGTTTCTCTAATTATATTACAAAGTCTATACAATTTAAGGTAAAATCATTCATTTAAGAAAATATTTCTTAAGATTTTATCTTAAGGTTGAAAATTTTAAGAAAAGGTTTCTTTTAGAGGTGTTTTGTATGTTTGTTTATCTTTGTTAAACTAAACCTTAAAGGTTACAACAATATTTTTAAAGAATACAGTTCACCCCCCTTGTATATTAAACATCTGCATTCATCATTTAAATCATATAATTGGTATCAATGTAAGCATCTGAATTTCTTATATCCAGATATAAGTTTTCATGCTCATGTTGTATTTTTCTTATTTAATTATACACTTTTACGTCTAATAATTTCTGTGGAAATAAATTCCTTTTAGTATGGAAAGAATTAATGTTGGATCTCTAGATAATCTCAACTCTACTAGACCACCAATCTTCGATTGAAATGACTATGAGTACTAGAGAGACAGAATGAATACATTTTTGACAAACACAAGTGTAGAAAACTATATTATGTTAACTGGAGGTTATAAGATTCGTGAGAAGGAACATAGAACCATTAGTAATCAGGAAAAGGTGGAATATCAGCTAAAATTTAAGGTTCATAATAATTTTATTTGTTTCATGATTGAAAATATATATATCCAAATTTTATCTTGTGAAGCTATAAATAGTATCTAGAAGAAGCTTGAAGTAACTCACTTCGGAACATCCAAAGTCATTGAAACTAGAAGAGCTATGCTCAGAGCTGAGTATCATTGTTTATGTGTCCATTATAGAGAACCTGTATGTAAGGTAAAATAATGATTCATGAATATTGTAAACTGCTTATAATCAATGGGTGATAAATGTTTAGATGATGAAGATCTTGTAGACAATATTATATAAATAATTCATAACGAATGGGAATCCAAGAGAACTGCTATAGATGAATATAGAAAAGTTACACAGATTTCTCTTGATGAACTGTTTGGAACCCTTATTCAACATTAAACCAGAATGAAGAGGGATGCTGATAATATTAAGAGGAATAATGAAAATGGAGGTGTTGCTTTTACAACTACTCCAAATCATATAAAATCCAAGACTCCAGAGAGAGTTAAAAATCTAAATCTAAGAAGGTTTTTGTCCAATCTCAATCTAGTGAAAGTGAAACTTTAGAAAATCAGTCAGCTAATATTTCTTGAAGGATGAACAAGATTGTTGGTAAGAAGAGCTTTCAATATATATACAATAAGAAAGATGGAAAATATAAGAAATATAGACAAGTGACAAGTTATTAATGTAGATGAAATGGTCATATAAAACTTGATTGTCCCTTACATACGATAAGAGACAAGAAGGATATTAATTCTGAGATGAACAAGAAGAAGTTCTACAGATCAAATCATAAGAAATTCCTAAAATGCAATGACACTTGGAGTTCCAGTGGAGGATATTCTTCTGATAATTCATCAAATTTTGAATCTTCTGAACAAAAGAATATTGGTTTAACAGCTCGATCTCTATTTCAAAATAAATTTCTTATGGCTAAGGTACGATCTGCTAAATCCTTAACCAATATGTCTTTGAGTGAAAATTTTCCTGATAATGATTTCTCTTTAGATGAAGAATCTTCTTCACCAGATAATAATAATGATTGTCTTCCTATGAGGAATTTTCTAGGTTTTCTAAGTTTCTAGAGATAAAAAATTGTAAAGTTTCTATTAGACATGAAAAAGAAAATTCTAGAAAATTTATTATAACAAAAAAATTTAGATCTTACCAAATATCTTGATAAGAAAAATGTTGTTTTAAAAATTCATTCAATGAAACTTGAGGAAGCCAATTCTGAAAAGATAAGCTTTCTAAAGATCCTAAATATCTTTTTTTTTAAAATATGTTTTATAGGATAAACTTAACCCTAAGTCTATTATTCCAGAGGACAGGAATTTAGTCCTAAGACTAAATTCTGAAATTTTTTCCTTGAAGAATTTTGATGACAAATTTACTTCTGGTAACGAAAATTTTGACAAGATGTATTCTCAGATCCATCCTCATGGTAATAATAATGGATTAGGTTATTCTCAAGAAAAAAAAATTCATAGAAACAACATTATTGCTCCTCCATAAGGCCCTTATTTTACTTAATGTCAAAGTGGGGGGCATTGGAAGAGGAACTTTTCATTAAATTTTGTTCAATATATTTGTTTTCATAAAGATTACTTTTCTAAAAAAATGTGGATACCCAAAATTTTATTATATAACAATCCCATATCCAAACATGTTTGGATTTCGAAAACCTAACTTTTCCTTTTTCTGGTAAATGATTGAAGTACAAACAACATATGGTATATTGATAGTGGATGTTCCCGGAACATGATTGGTAACAAAGACTATTTCAAAAATATTTTAAAGACTAAAGGTGGAAAAGGTACCTTTAGAGATAACACTCAAGGAAAAATTGCCAGTATAGTTAAAATTATTCTTCTCGGAAAATCTTTAATTTCAAATATTTTATTTATTAATGGTCTTAAGCACAACCTCATCATTATAAGTCAATTATGTGATGAAGGATTCCTTGTGAATTTTAGAAATGACAAGTGCTCAGTACACAATTCCAAGGATGAATTTATTCTCTCCTCCCATAGGCAAGAGAATGTGTACAAACTAAACCTAGAAGACCTTATAAGTCATGATATTCCTTGCCTATGTTCAATTGAAGATCAATCTTGGATTTGACATGTATGACTAGGACAATATAACTTAAGGAATCTTAGTAAAATTTATAAGGAAGAACTTGTTAAAGATCTACCAGATCTTAGGATTGATTTTTCAAAACTCAGTGATCCTTGTCAATATGGAATGTAACATAAATCTAGCTTTAAATCTATAAGTGAAGTTAAAAAATCCAATGCCTTATAGTTAGTGCACATGGACTTATTTATTCCAACACAAACTAGATGTATTGGAGGCAAATACTATGTGTTTGTCTAAGTTGATGACTACACTAGATTTTCTTGGGTTTTTTCTCACAAAGAAATATGAAGAATTTTATTATTTCAATGTTTTCAGAGCTCAAGTGAAAAATGAGAAAAACCTTCCATTGATAACTATTCATAGTGATTAGGGGGGATAATTTCAAAATTCTAATTTTGAAATATTTTGTAGTAAAAAAGGTATTACTCACAAATTTTCAGCTCCAATAACTCCTCAAAAGAATGGTATTGTTGAATGAGGAAATCATATTCTTCAATAGATGACTAGAACCACGTTGTGTGAATATTCTATAGCTACAAATTTTTTGGATGATGCTGTATGTTCTACTTTTTATACTATAAATCGAGTTTTAATTAGACCCTTTCGTAATACAACACTTTATGAGTTATGGACTAGATGAAACCCGAAAGTATATTACTTTAATGTTTGTGGTTGAAAAGTATGTATCTTTAATACCATGGATAACATACAAAAAGTTTCACCCAAATCTGATGAAGGAATCTTCTTAGGATACTCCACAAACTCAAAGGCATATAGAGTTTTTAATAAAAACTCATGCGCTGTGGAAGAAAAAGTACATGTTAATTTTGATGAAAATGATCCTTTTTAAAAAAAACACAACTTTTTCCTTATATATTTTCTAAAACTAATCACCAAACATTGATATAAGACCTTTCAGATAAGTATAATGTTCAAGAAAATGTTTCTGAAACATTTACACATGAATATTTTCTACCCTAGGATGATGATCAATTTTTTCAAAATCTAAATCAGTTGTTACTTAAGAATCATCTTCGTGATAATATCATTGGAAATTTTAATCAACCAGTAAGAACTAGAAGTTCATTAAGGAATGAAGTTGAACATGTTTCTTTTCTCTCTCATTTTGAACCAAAGACTCCTGAAGAAGTCTTGGGTGCGGAAAATTGGATAAAGGCTATGTAAGATGAACTCAACGAATTCGTAAGGAATCAGGTATGGATCTTGGTTGAAAAAACCTAAGGAATCTTATGTTATTGGAGTAAAATGGGTTTTTAGAAATAAATGCAATGAAAATGGAGTTATTGTTAGAAATAAAGAAATATTAGTTTCTAAAGGCTATAACCAACAAGAATGCATAGACTATGAGGAAACCCATGATCCTGTAGTAAGACTTGAATCTATTCATATTCTTTTATCCATTAAAAAATTATTTAATTCTATACATTATCAAATGGATATAAAGTGTGATTTTATTAATGGTTATGTACAAGAGGAAGTATATGTAGATCAACCCATGTCTTTGAAGATACCAAACATACTAATCATGTTTATAAACTTACAAAAGATCTGTATGGACTTTAACAAGCTCCTAGAGCTTGGTATGATTGAATTTTAGGATTTTTTCTTCAAGATAACTATGTTAAAGGAACTGCTAATCCAACCCTTTTTATTAATAAAAACAATAAAGATGTTTTTATTGTCCAAATTTATGTTGATGACATCATCATTGGATAAACTCATCACTCTTTAACAGATTGTTTTTAGAATCTTATGAAATCTGAGTTTGAGATGAGTATGATGGGTGAGTTAACCTTTTTCTTGGTTTTCAAATTTCTCAAAAACCAGAGGAAACTTACATAAATCAACATAATTATTTCAAATATCTTCTTAAGGAGTTCTGGAATGATAATTCTAAGAGTATAAGTACTCCTATCAGAATCTCTAATTCCCTTGAGATTGTTGACGCATGGAAACCTATGGATCAGAAATCTTATTGAGGGATAATAGGAAGTTTACTTTACTTAATTGCTAGTCAACCTGACTTAATGTTCTCAGTATTCTTATGTGCAAGATTCCAAGAAAATCCTATAGAATCATATTTAAAAGCAGTGAAAATAATTTTTCACTACATTAAGGGAACTTTAGGTTTGGGACTGTTTTATTCCTATGGAAATATTTTTGACCTTAAAAGTTTTTCAGATGCTGACTTAGGTGGTTGTAAAATGGATAGAAAAAGTAAATCCAGAACTTTTCATTTCTTAATAGATTCCTTAGGTTCTTTTTCATGTAAGAAACAACATTATGTATCACCTCCCACTGTAGAAGCGGAATATGAAGCAGTTGGAAGTTGTTGTGCTCAAGTGTTGTGGATGCAACACACACTCAGAGTCTATGGTATGAGTTTTACTAAGACTTAAATAATGTTTGATAACACAGTATCAATTTCCCTATATATAAACCATGCTCATCACTCTCATGAAAAACATATAGACATTAGACATCACTTTCTTAGGGATCACACACTTAAAGGAGATATTAATCTTCAATTCATCAGAACGCAAGAACAACTTGCTGATATTTTTACATAACCATTATCTTCAGATAGATTTGAATACATTAAAAAAAGGTAGGATTGATCTCTGTTAGGTAATCATTCATATCTACTTCTTTTTTAAATAATCTCCTAACATTATATTATTATTTATTTTAGGGGGAGTACATATTTTTCCCTTTTCTAAAGTGTTTTATTCATCTAAAAATTTTATCTTTCCATAATATTTTTTTCCATCTTAAAATTTATACCTTTATTTATTTATAAATTTTAGTATTGGAAATTTCGGTATTGGAAATTTCGGTATTGGAAATTTTGGTATTGGAAATTTTGGTATTGATATCCTAAAATCCCAAACTTCCAAGAAAATTCTTATTATACAGACAAACTCCTCAGAGTATTCCAAAAGGAAACCTTTCTTACCCATTATTTTCTTATCTTATGTTTAAATTTTTGGTATTTCAAAATTTTCAATTTTTGATAACATTACTACAAAATCTCTGAATTCATATTTTTAATATCCATCCTCAACCATCAGATCCGATCATGTTATGTTCAACCATTTGATTATCTTATAGAAGATGAAAATTCATAGCTATGTATATATAAGGGGTGCCTTGTTTATAAGTGTCTCTCCATATTTACTAATCTCAGTTTTGAAGTTCTATTTCCATCAAATTAATCATTATAATTATTTTGTCCCTTTTATCCTGAATGTCTCCGGAATCCTCCATTGATCAAATGCTAGTTTGGAAGGAAATAAAGGATTGGTCAATATTTAGGGAATGGTTGGTTTTCCCTAAATTCTTTGCAAAATATGATTCCCTTATCTCTAAGGTGATAAGAACCAATGGATGGGAAAGTGTTTGTGTGGATGAGGAGAAAAGTCAGGATTCGGTTTTACCTGATCTGATTATTCAATTCTATGAATTTGTTTCTTTCTTTAAGAAGGATTATAGGGACCTGTTCAAGTTCAAATGTTATTATAAGACATATATAGTCCCCATTAAGAAGGAAAAAAATGTTCTTAACATTTCGTATGAAGGGGATGTTATTCTCTGCTCTCAAAAAAATCCCGAGAAAGAAGGTTCTTTTGAAAAGGTCAAGGATCTGAATTATCTCGGTCTGAAATATTTTAAGAATCTGAAGATTACGAATCATTCAACTAACCACAAGATGGTAGCTCTCTGGATGCAATGATTTTGTATACCCAGAAAATAAGATAAATACTCTCTTAAGATATTTGATATCTTTCTATTGGACTTTCTCAACAACTTGAGAATGATCAACATAGTAAAGTACATCTTCCTCACCAACCTCGCAATAAAAGGTAGATCCATCAGATCTGAAAGTATTTTGTATCCGACAACTATCTCCAAGTTAATTATTATGTGCCTTCCAGAACTGAATGACCTGTGCTGATCATTCTCATAGCCTTTTAAGATCTTGTTGCTTAGTGATGACACTCTTAGGAGGATAAAGATAGAGTTTTTATAGGAATCCATAACTTTTGAAGAAATGGTTGTCCATAAAAAGGGAGATGTTCCGTTATCTTTTAAATCGGTACCCAAGAAAAGGAATCTTGAATAACCAAGCTTGCATGTACCAGTTTCTAATATCCCGACATCAAATCCTCCTGAAAAGAAACCGAAAGCCTATTCTGATGCAACTGTTGCAAAGCAGAGAGAATAGGAAACTACTAGAAAACAATGAGATCCTTCCTTTTGATTAAATCCTACAGAGGATATGGACTTAAAACTAAAGCAATCTAAAAATCTTGTGAATGAAAAGAAGGAAAAGATCCGGAAGAAGAAATTCTTAGAAACTAATGTTTATTAGTCCCTTCTATAAGCTGTAGAAAAGATGTCTCATCAACTTCAGGAACCTCATGTCTTTCATAAGAAATCAGTTTCCACTCTGGAAATCAAGAAATCTACCAATGTCCCAGCTTTATCAGAACCTGTTGAAGAAATGGAAGATCAAATAGTCCATGAAGATGATGATGATGTTTTAAAGGAAGTGGATGATTACGTTGTAACTCTTAAGGATTCAAATTCTAAATCTAGTTGTGAAGATCAATAGATTGAAGAAGAAGATGATGTTGAAGATAAAGAATAAGATGAAGCTGAAGCTGACGAAAAAGACGAAAAAAGAGAAGAGTTTGAACAACAAATTGATGATGAAGAACAGATTCTTGAAGAATAAAGTCTAGAAAGAAGTCAGGAAGAAGATCTTGAAAAACAAGAAGATGAACATGGAGATCTAAATGTTATCCAAGTTTCAGATGAACAATCTCTAGTTTGAAAACCTGTTAAAGGGAAAAGTGTTATGGTTTCCTCATTAGGAGAGTAAATGCCTCAAAAGTCTTATTTAAAAATAATAAAATCAGTTTCCATAACTCCAAGAGGAGCTCAGAAATGAAAAGATTTTTCAAGTTTCTAATCCACATCATCCATAGGAAATGAATTTTTCAAGCTATCTTTAAAAAATTTGATCACCACCATTTCGGTTCTTGCAAATATAGATGCCCGGAGTCAAATGATGCAAGAAAAGTTGAATCAAAAGAAATAATCGACCAATATTCTTATAGAAATGGTGGTCAAGCAAGAAGAAGACTTTAGTAATCTTTTGATTAATTACAATGCTCAGAAGGTGACTTGTAAGAAAGTCATCAACTACACCAAAACTATCATGGAATAGCTATGACAGTATGGTGACTTCATGTATTCAACAAATGGAGCTTTTAATACTTGTGAAATCGAGTTCAACAAGGTCAAGGAATCAATCTCTTATAAGGATAGTCAACTCAATTCCTTTGCTCGATCTGTGAATAGTGAAATGGAAGTTAGATCATAATTAGAGAAAAAGGTGGCAGATAAAGAAGAAATGATCTAGTAATTAGAAAAGAACAGTCAGGATCAGGATATCCTATTGAAGAAGTTTGAGGAAGGTCATAAGGATGTGAAGAAACTTCAAACCTTGATAAAGAAAATGTTGTCTGAGAAGACGTAGTATGGATGATTTTTTTGACATTCTGATTTTTTGTTGTAATCTAAAAATTATTTCCATAATTTCTTTAATATTATTCTTGCATATCGTTCTTTTGTTTTCAAATGTATGCTTTCTTATCCTTATAAGTAAATCTTATTCTTCTTCATCATATTTTCCTCTTTTTGAAAATCACAAAGGGGAAAATTTTATTTGATGGAAGATTTTAATGAAGATCTCTGAGAAGGAGAATCTATTAGAGGGAGCATTGTAAGAAATGTAAATTTCCATGTAAAGGGGATATTTTGATTAAGAAGAGATGTTTATCTAAGGGGGAGATGTTTCCTTAAGAAATAAAATTAGAAGTTAAATATCTATAATACAATCCTTGGGAAACATTACCTAAGGGGGAGTTAGTCATATTCATTCTAATTTTCTTTCAAAGGGGGAGATAAGTTTTTCATACTTGTTTATCTAAGTCAATATATTCTTCCTTAGAAAATTTGTTGTGCTTTCCAAAAAGGGGGAGATTGTTGATTCAATAATGTTATCCTATGAATTCTCCATTCCTTATGGTTTTATGTTTTGAAAATCACAAACACATTTTCTTAACTTCTTTCTTTTTCTTACGTTTTGTTTTTTTCTTAAGATCTGGAATTTTCAGTCCATTATACATATAGATGTATCATTACAAATTGTAATTCTATTATACTCTCAAAATTTATTATTACGATTTTATATTCAGTTATATTTATAGATTATTCATATCTTCTCTGTGACACTGATTCCAGGGTATAAGTGATACCGTCCTTATGATACTGATTCCGGTGTATAAGTGATACTGTCTTTATGATACCGATTTCGGTGTATAAGTGATGCAGTCTTTGCGATACCGATTCTGGTGTATAAGTGATACAATCATTATGATACCAATTCCAGTGAATAAATGATATTGTCTTTGTGATATAGAATCTTGTGTATAAGTGATTCCAATTTGATGATTCCGATTCCGGAACAAATGGGATACCAGTTTTGCAATCCGATTTAATTTTTTTTATAAATCTATTTTCTTGATAATTTATTTCTTAAGAATATTTTTTTATTAATATTGTTAGAGTTTTTTGATTTATTATTCCAACTTTATTGGATTCCATGTTTTCTTAAATGACACTCATCTTTAACTCAACTTCATTTCTTATACTGGAAACGATGTCGTACAATATGTTACAAACTAACAGTTGTATGTTTGACACATGTCCAGGTCCCTCTGAAATATAAGGAAAAATATGACCATTGGAGTGGTGCCAACCATTGAGATGATTTTTCAATAAAAACAAGTTCATTTGAACTAGCAAAGTACTTCGACTATAAGGCAGAGACTCGATGAAACTGACGCATGGGAAAAAATTTTGAAGTGATTTCTCGAGATAGATAGAGGATCTTTAAACTCTCAGTGTTTCATTTAGATGTCATGAACAACTTTTTCGGGTGTGAACAACTTGTTCTGACATGCTTTGTGCAGACTCTGATCATGCTGATCATGGGCTTCTAGGTTTGGAAGACATAGGTTCCAATTTCCTTCTAAATCGAGGGCTTGTGGGGATAACAGGACAGATATCAATCCTTGGATTGAGGGCTTACCTAGGTTTGGGTAACATAGAATTTCTTGAAAGTATAAATCAAGGAACCTTTATCCAAGGTTGTTGGATACCCTTCTCCTTGGATTAAATAATCTTTTTGTTAGTTGTTTTCTTATTTCATGTTTTTTTATTTCTGATGTAATCTTATCTTTGTTAATGATAGAAATTATAACTTTCTTATACATTAAAATTCCATTACTTGGATTATATTACAGATTCTATGTGACTTAAGGTAGAAAAAATAATTTAATAAAATATTTCTTATGATTTTATCTTAAGGTTGAAATGTTTAAGAAAAGGTTTCTTTTAGAGCTGTTGTGTATGTTTTTTTAACATTGTTAGACTAAAATTTAAAGGTTACAAAATAATTTTTGAAGAATAAAATTCACCCCTCTTGTACTGGACAATTGATTGTTTTCTTTTGAGACTAAGCTATGTTTCGAATTAATCCTTTTACCCTTAAAATTAGTGAATGGAATTGAGTAAGAGACCACATATCTTGGTAGATATGTGGTAAATAACTAAATATTTAATGAAATACTAACGAATTAGGGGCTAATCGGAACATGATAACATCATTGGTATGTGATCCTTGGAGTATCTATTTAGAATTTATCCAAGTAAAATAATTGTTTTTAAGATCCGTATATTATTTAATTTGGTTTTCATTAAAAATAATATATAATATTTAATTTCTAGTATAAATACAAGATTTAGAATAATCTAAAGCAGAAAATAAAAATTTTCACCCAAATTTACCCCATCAAAGGATGTAAAATGGGACAAGGGTATAATAAGTGGTATCATAGCTTGGTTATTTATTTTATTATTTAACTGATATCTAGAACACTGGTGAATATTGTTAATTCAAAGGGTTTACCCTTATTTGATTGGTTAAATAAATTTATTTGGAAGAAAAAGATGGTATTATGATAGCCTACTTACATGAACATCTAATTTTAGGAATTAAAGATAATATTTCAGTAAAATACATTCCTAAGACCATTTGGGGTAATATTTTTAGAGAAATAAAGGAAAAAATAAACTTACAAAACCAATGTATTTTTTACCCAATGAACATTTTTTCCACAATATAATAAAAAACATCTTCGATAAAAATTATTCAAAATATCCCACAAATAATCTACATATGTTACTGATAAAAATAATATTTTTTTTGAATATGTTATTAATAACAAATGAAAAATTTCCTCAGATTGTGTGAAATATGTTTATTTATAAAATATTTAGAATTAGATCATTCATTAAACAATTTGATTAAAATTCCAGTTTCACCCTTTTAAAATTAAATTTATTATTTCAAACATATATATTTTAATATGACTTATTTGAACTTATAAATTTTAACATTGTTCCTCACTTAATTTTCTGCAGCTTTTTTTTCCGGACAATAGAGCTAAAGAGTGAATTTGGATGGAGTAAATGGGCCATTAAATCAATTGTGGTCTAGACATGCCAGATTGGACATCACTTTAGTGGTTGGGCCATATCTTCTATATAAAGGCAAGTATTGAGCCCAAATGATGAGAGGAGATTGAAATGCCAATTTATCACATATTATAATTATGGAAGGATATATAATTCATGTGTTTTGGTGGTCAATAAGGTGGTGAATGTGGGATTAACATATTTGGAAGAATCTTCCCATTCACACTTGAAACAACATTTAACCTTGCCTCCCATCCACTCTATTAATATGAATTTTTCTCATTTTTAAATGGTGGGAAGTTAATTAAGAGATTATAATAAGAGGAAAAGTGGTTCTATACCATTTCAATTAACAATTGGTCAAGGGAATTTTCTGAGCTAGGATCTCCTCCAAAATGATCTTATTTTCCTCTTATTTGTTTGTAATGTTGTTGTTTTTTCATTAGATTCTTAGTTTCTCTTCCATTTCCTATGTTATTTTAAATTTTCATAGAATCTTAATATTCCGATTTTGGAATGAATTCAAAAGTAGAAAAAATATTGTGTTATACCCATTCAATCTCCTTGCAAATGCAAAATGTTACTATGATGACTACACCGCCCATGGAAGAGTAGGGTTTTTAGTAATCGATCTACCTATTACCCAATTCATTAATTTATTTTGAATAAATGAGCTAATTAAATTAAATTAATATGATTAATTAAGTGAGTTTTTTTAATTAGAATAAACTATGTAAGAAATTGAACAAGTAACACAAAAACACACGAGGTCAAAAGTTGTTTAAATTGTGAGAGTGGAATCATATTCTGTAATAAAAGACCACACAGGATGAATTTGTAGAGTCAATTATATTCTATAAACTCAATTAATCTTCATTTACATAGTGGATTTGTTCTCTAATTAACCACTGACCATAAGCTAACCTATGAACATCATTCAAAGTAGGGTGTTGTGATTTAATGTTCTGAAACAACCCTAGGGTTTAAGTAATTTCATCTTTGAGGTTAAGTTAAATACCATAGGGTTTGAGGGTTAACAAAGTAGGGGATTATAATTATGTGGATGTTAATTAAAATTATAATGATAAATAATTGGGTGAATAGGTATAGTTATATCGATTACCCCTTTTAAAATAATTTCTAAAAAACATCTTCTTGTTGTGTCATTTTAATGAAACTTAATATCAAAAATAAAAACAAAACAAAACAAAATATTATTCCAAAAAACTTTTTCTAGATTTATAGACAATAAAAAAACCCCATCCTTTTAATTAGAGTTCTTATTTCCTTTTAATTTATTTTCAATATACCTTTAATATGTTGTTAAATTTACATCCACTTTTGAGAGACAACCTTGGTCAGCCACTTTACTTCACCTAAGTACCCAACAATCACATATCGTTTGAAAGAGACCATGACAACGCCTTTCAAATTTGGTCCATTTTTAGAGAGGCAGGTAATTATTACAATTAATTAGAGGTATTTATTTAATTTTATATTTTATTCTCTTCTTCTCTTCTTTATTCCGTCTTTACCCAATCTAAATTCTTTCTTCATCGTTGATTTTATTCGGTTTCTTTTTTGGACCATCATCGTAAACATAAATTTTTTTATTATGGCATAGTTTAATTTATTTTATTTTTATATGATTTATGACATGAATTAATACTGCTGATCTTTTATATCTTTATAATAAGTTTGAACATATATTTCTGGATCGAATCAGACATTCTCAATGTATGAGAAGTTTCAATATTCAAACAGTTGGAGAATTCCACCATTGTAGTAACATTGAAATTAGATGTAATTCAAATTCAAACATAAAAGAATAACCAATGGATGAAATAAATAACAGTGAACATAATATAACCATTCGAGAATTGGATGCACCAGATATTAATTATCAACCAAATTGCATTGCATACCGAAATCACAAATTAAACATTGAACTGAAATATGGGTTCATTCACATTCTTCCAATGTTTCATGTCTTATCTGGTGAGGACCCAAACAAACACCTTAAATAATTTTATGTGTGGTTTTCCACCCTTAAACCAAGTAATGTCTCTGAATATCCATACAAACTAAGGTCATTCCCATTTTCACTTGATGGAGTTGTAAAAGACTGGATGTGTTATTTACAACCGGAATACATAACAAGTTAGGATGATATGAAACTTCTTTTCATGCAGATATTTTTTTCAACATCAAGGAAAACATCCATTCGTAAGAAGATATAAGGGATCAAGAAAGCCCAAGGGGGTCAGTGTATGAGTACAGGGAGTGATTCAGGAAGTTGTGTGCAAGATGCCCACCTCACCAAATCAGTGAGAAACTCCTCATCCAATAATTATATGAAGGAATCACACCTATACATAGGATCATGGTGGATGTCTTGGCTAGAGAACCATTGGTGGACAAGACACCAGTAGCTTCACGTGCATTGATTGAAAAAATGGGCCAAAACTCCCAAAAATTTGGCGATCGAGGTATTCAACATGTCAGGGGAGTACATCAGGTAAGTAATTCTTCTTTTGAGAGTTATTTAATTGATACCAAGTTAGACGAATTGACTACTATGGTGAGGTAGATTAATTTCGATAAAAATAAATTCCAACCCACACCTTCAAGGCCTTGTGGAATTTACATTGAGACAAGCCACCCACCAGACTGTTTCCCCCAACTACATGAAACAGAATATTGTGCAGCAATATTTCCTAGGAGACCATATCCGCAGCAACAACCATATCCTCAAAAGAATCTTGATTCCTTTTCTCCAATATACAACCAAGGGTTGAATTATCAATCGGACCTGAGGTAAGGCTCTGAACAACGACATAGTCCTCATTTTAAAATAATACTTCAAATATCCTCTACCTTACCAGTAAGTTTTCCAACAAACCCAAAGGATATTTGAATCTAAAGCATCAACAAGACAACAATAAGGGAATTCTCAACCAATGGTAGATTCTAATACTGATGATATTTTGAAAAAAATTGTTCTTAATCAACTAAATGAGCTAAAGAGTCATGGTTCAGATCTGAGGGAGTTGAAGACTCAAATGAGCAAGATTTCCACTTCCCTCCATGAAATGGTAAGTAATAATTATGGAAATCCACTTTCCCAACCTACTAAAAATCCCAAGGGGATTGTCAGTTCCATCACATTGAGAAGAGGGAATAAAACAAATAATACATCTGCACCTACCATTCCACCAGGATTCACCTCAACTTTGAAGGAGCCCTATTCTAGAACAAGTGATGAGAATCCCACAGAGGAAGAAAAATGTAAGAAAAAGGTCGATGATGTTCCTAATAAAACCATTCCCCTTCGAAACAGGGTTGTACAATCCAATAAGATGGCCAGGGAAGCAATGGAAAAAGCAGGTTTGGACACAGTCAAGCATGTGGAGATATATATCTCTTTACTTGAAGCCATTAAATAAATAAAAAGGTATTCCAAATTCTTGAAAGAACTTTTTACCAATCGTAGAGGGCTCAAGGGAAATGAGAGATTAAATTTGAGAAGGAATTTGTCAGTACTCTTTACACCAACTCTAGCAATGCTAACAAATTGTAAGGATTCTAGGACCCTCAAATCCCATGTACCATCGGAGAGTTTCACTTTTATGATTCTGTTTGTGATTTAGGATCTTCCATTAATATAATGCATCACTCGGTATTTTCTTCTTTACAGGCTGGTGTGATGAAGCCGACAATAGTAGTGGTGTAGTTGGAGAATAGAGCTACAAAATATCTTTGGGGAGTCCTTGAGGATGTAATTTTAAGGGTAAGATACATGATCTTAACAATAGATTTCTACATGCTTAACATCGAGGATGATCAGGTAAGTTCTCTTGCTCCCATTATCTTAGATAGACCCCTCCTCAAAACTGCAAAAAACTACCATAAATGTCAATGAGGGTACACCTTCCATGGAATTTGGAGATGAAGTTGTTATATTTAATGTTATGGACTCCATGAAGTACCACTCAGAGGACCATTATTCATTTTTTATCTCCCATTTATACCACCAAATAAAAACCCCAGGGAATTTGATTGTCCTATTCTTAGGGAGATTATGAGTATTGGTTCTAGTTTGATATATAAGAGCTCCTACACACCTTTTATAATGCACAATACTCAAGTAGATTTTATTTTAAAATGGATCCACATTCTGATTTTGATCATATTGAATCTGATTATGACATGGTTATTAATTATACTGATGGATTTGATGTTTTATTCTTTGATTATGAAGATTTATATTCTAATATTGGTGCTCTTTGTGAACATATTTCAATTCCTTAAATGTCTCCATCTATACACCACCCCCTACACCGGAACTCAAGCCATTTCTACCACATCAAAAATACTCATACTTGTTAAGTGGCGAGAGATTACCTGTTATAATTGCTAATAATACACCTTTTGAAAATAGAAGAAACCTTTTCAATATTTTGAGGGGGAATTTCAGGGAAATCAGGTGGACCATGGATGACATGTCAGGTATTAGACCCTCCATTTTCATGCATAGGATTGTTTTGGAGGATGGGGATAAATAAGTAAGGTAGTCAAAAAGGAGACTCAATACAACCCTTATGGATGTTGTTAAAAAAGAAGTTGAAAAATTTCTCGAGGCATGTATAATCTGTCCCATTTCAGATTCCCAGTAGGAAAGTCCTTTTCATGTTGTTCCTAAAAAAAGTGGTGTTATTGTCGTTAAAAATGATATAGATGAGTTAGTTTCAATGAGGGTGCAAAACAGTTGGTGTGTGTCTATAGATTATATGAAACTAAATCAGTCGACTAGGAATGACCATTCCCCCTCCCATTTATTGATCATATTCTTGAGAGACTAGCTAGGAAAACACACTATTGTTTCTTCGATGGATTTTTTAGATATTTTTAGTTTCTTATTACTCTAGAGGATTATGAGAATACAATAACCACTTGTCTGTTCAACACATTTTCCTATCGGAGGATGCCATTTGGACTTTCTAATACCTGAGGTACCTTCCAAAGATGCATGGTGAGTATTTTTTAAGATTTTATTGAGACCTAGATAGAGGTATTTTTGGATTATTTTACAATATAAAAGTCTTAATTTGATGATTTTATGTTTAGTTTTGGAATGTTTTTGAATAGTTGTCTTGAGAAGAATTTGGTCTTGAACTTTCAAAAGTGTCATTTTATGGTAGATCATGGTATTGTCTTAGGGAATTTAGTATCAAAACATGGGATAGAGGTTGATAGATCCAAGGTAGATAGTATTTCATCCTTACCATATCCTTCATGTGTGCATGATGTTAGATCTTTCCTAGGTCATGCCAAATTTTATCGATGCTTCATTAAGGATTATAGTAAGATTTCTTTTTCTATGTCATGATTACTTCCAAAAGATTATGATTTTGTGTTTGATGATTCTTGCATGAATTAATTTGATGATATAGATATGTTTCTGACCACTCCACCGATCATACATCCCATATGGTTGGATCTTCCTTATGAGTTTATGTGTGACACCTCCAACTTCGTGGTAAGAGTTGTCTTATCTCAGATGGTGGAGGGACATTCACTTGTGATTGTATATGTATCAAGGACATTGGATTCATCCAAATCAAACAACAAAAACATAAAAAAAGATTTTCTTACTATTATATTTTCATTAGATAAATTCTATTCATATTTATTGGGTTCTAAAGTAGTTAGTTTTTCTAAACATGAAGCTCTGAGGTACCTCTTGATGTAGGTAGATGCAAAGCCCAGGAAAATCCATTGCATGCTCCATCTTAAAGAATTTTACATTGAAATAAAGGACAAGAAGGGGTCATAAAACCTTGTGGAGGACAGCATTAGTAGTATTACTCACACACTAGAGGATGACACCTTGGACCCGGTTCCACTTCGGGAAACATTCCATGATGAGAATCTTTATTCTATCTCAGGTATGCATACTTAGTATGATGATTTACTTAACTACATTGTTTCCTATGAAATTCCTTCAAATTTAAAGAAAAGTCAAGTCCAAATGTTAAAGAGTGACTCTAGATTGTATGTGTCGGATGATCCCTACTTATGACACATGTGTAGTGACCATGTTATTCAGAGGTGTGTTCATGATCATGATTTTGAGTCTGTTCTGAAATTCTATCATACACTTGATTGTGGTGGACACTTTGGACCCATATGGATAGCTAGGAATGTTTTGGACTCTGTATTGTATTTTCTTAGTTTATTCCATGATTCTCATTTGTTTTTAAGTTCTACTAATGTTTCAATCAAAATGGTAATATTTCTAGGAGACACAAAATGCTCCAACAACCCATATTATTTTGTGATATTTTTTATGTATGGGGAATTTATTTTATGGGTCATTTTCATAATTCTTTTGTTTTTTTTGTATATTTTGGTTTCATTTGATTATGTGAGTAAATGGGTGGAGTCTAAGGCCACCATGGCTGATAATTTTCATTTTGTAGTGTATTTTTTAAAGACATGGTTTTTTTGCAGGTTTGGAGTACCAAAGACCATGAAACTCTCATATTATGGGATAATGATTAAGAGTGGAAGACGAAGAAAAATTATTATATAAAAGATATTAAATAAAAGTTTCAAACATTTAATAACATATGAAATCCACACAAATTCAACACAAAATATACTCATACATGCATATTTGAGACCTCGAGTTTGAGTTCAGTGATGGTGTGTTCCTTAATACATCATCATGGAATAAATTCATGAGGCCTGGAAAGAATTAAAATATTAACCCTAGATAGATCATCCCCTTTGAGATAATGGTCACAAAAAAGTAGTGTATGATCAAATAGAACTCCTAAATAACATATCTCAAGTACATGATGTGTTCTATGTATCCCTCTTAAGTAAGTACATACAAAACCTATCACATATACTAAATCCGAAGGTTGTTCCAATGGAAAATGATCTTTATTATGTGGAGAATCCAGTTAAGATCGTATTGTAGAGACAAATTCGTACGAAACAAGAAAAATCACATGGTAATAGTATTATGAGGGAACCATGAGTTTGAGGGAGTGACATATGAATCATAAGAGATAGTGAAACAGAAGTACCTGTTCTAATTTTAGAGTATGAAAACAAATCTGGGATGAAATTTCTAAAGGGGGGAATAATGTAATGACCTGAACTTTTATAAATTAAATTCCCACTCTTTTAATTTTTTAATTCATTACTAAGTACCAAATTTATTGAAAAAACATGCACTACTTTGGCTATTTTTAAATGTTATTGGTTTTTGAAATTTAAAATAATGTAATTTATCATAACCATTGATAATATATCCATTTTATAATGACCATTTAGATTATTAATTTAATGGTTGTGATAAAATCCAATTAATATATAGGAAATAAGTTATGCCCTCGACCAGAAGGATCATACCCTATGATGCTAATTTATTGCAGCTTCTGAGGGAGATGATATGACTAGGATTTTTCCTTGGACAAGCCCAACATGAGATTTAACAACTTAATTAAAAGAGAAACCATTTAGGGGTGACCATAAAGCTCATAGAGATCATGAACGAAACCATAATTTCTAAATCACCCAATGAGAACCACACCATTTGTAACTTACCCTTAGGGAATTTCTGGGTGTAATAAACATCTATGAATCTAGACATAGAAAGTATGAATATTTTTAATAAAATAATGATCAAATTTTACATTATTATTATTACTTTTTAAATGATTATATAATGAATGTGATTAAAATAAATATTTTTTATGATAAAACATAAATTGTATTTCTTGGGAAGTGTATCAACTCGATCAAGACACACTATTTTTAAAAAATTAATTTTTTAATAATTTAATTTTTTTAATAAAATTATTATTAAATAATTATTATTGACTATAGATGATAATATAGTTTTTTATGTTTAAAATATTTTTTATAAGGGTAAGAAAACTATTATTGTAAAAAAATAAAAAATTTCAATAAATGTGGATTTTTGAATAAGAATAAAAAATTATAAAACATAGTTATTTACATGTATCAAATAAATATCTATTTTTATCTCAAAATGTTTAAATTGCCCCATGGAGACTTTTCATAATTTTTCATAGATTATCAAATTTTTTTTCAAAATTAAATACAATATAAATAAATAGTGTGTATTATGAAATCATAATGAAATAAAAGTATTATATTATATTCCATAAAAGGTATACATGATTAAATATATATTTATCCTTTAATATAATGTGTTTTTTAGTTTCTTTTATAAATTTTATGAATGCTTAATGAATATATAGAAATATATATTATATTTTTTTGTTTTAAAATAAATTATTTAAAAACATGACTCAATTACACATAAGCAAGTGGATTATTTTAATGTTTTTGGTTAAAAAACATATAAAATAATGAAAACATAACCACTTTTGTATAAACCATGGGAAAACCATACGATGGTCTATCGTTTTGATTACATTATCATGCATAATCCAAAACCTATGTTTTGGAAATTAATAAAGAATTCCTCTCTCATTTCAAATATAAACCCACAAAAAATCATGTTACTCTTCACTAAAAACCCTTTAAGCATGGAATTACTCTATAATTCTCTCTTTAGAGTCCCCCAAGGTTCCCCAAACCACATAATAATTTTCTCCCAATCTTTTAGATGAGACCTCTCATGGTTAAGGAATATCTCCTTCTCCTCTTTATTCAAGTACCTCCTATATATTATGATTTTTTTTCAAATTATTCATGTGGGGCTATTATTTAACACAAAAATATTACTACAATTATGATTTAAAATTTATGATATACCCTTTCACTCTCATTAGTCACTTTTATGAACATATATGTACCCTTGTTATGCTAGTTGAATTATCCTACAATTTTTTCATGCCACACATTTTTTCGTGAATACCCATACATTTATCTACTCAAGGGTATTCACAAAAATGTAAATATAATTAATTAAGTGGCGAATTAATGTATATAACCCTAAATCCTTGATCTTTGGTTAAAAATTAATGAAATTCATCTTTATATTGTGTGATTCATGTGGAAAACTAATGAATATACGTTCTATGAAAATTTTAGATGTTCCCAATTAGCACTCTAATACATTGCATAATGTTTTTGACTCTTGAGAAATCATCTATGGGGTTAGGGAGTAAACATAATCCCTTACAGGAATTTATCCACTCTATTACGATTTCATGTTAGATAGCCATTATAGAAGATTATAATTCCATGTTTAATGTTGTTTGCACCTTCCTATGTTTCATTTATGTTGTCAAGTTATATCATGGCTATTTTTTCATGACTCTAATTCCCACTCCACTTATATTACCTTGATATTCCCCTTGGATAACATGTACTACTTTACCTTATGATATTATTTTTCTATTCTATTATAGGTCTTTGTATATCACCCCTTTCATATGTATATCCCAAGGTTATCCCAAGTGGTTTTAAAAGAATGATGTAATTTTAGGGGCATGTTATGGAATTTTTCATTAATGTCAATGCATCCCTATTGTATATTCTTATGTTTTGTAACTAATTTCTTAAAAAACTAGCCTTCATAATCGTCTTGGATTTTTTAATTTTGATTTTATGTAACAACTCATGAATTAAGGTTTATTAAATATATAGGTTGTCATATAATTGTTTTTAATAATGTCCGAAAAGTCATATTATTCGAAAAAATGGAATATTTCACTATTCTTCTAAAGAATCCATGTTTTTAAAAAAATGAAAAAAATTATACTAATATTTTTTTGAAACTAAAAATGATGTTTATTTTTTCAATTTACAATTATAATAAAAATAAATTTAACTTTTATATAAAATTATATTGTAAAATGGTTTATAGGAAAATAAAATTTCAAAATACGAGTTTTTCTTATTTTTAACTTCTATAATAAAATAATAACTCTATAATTAATTAAGAAAATTATATGATATTAATATAATCAGATAAAAATAATATAATATATTTTTTTTTATTTTATAAAAAGTTAGTCGTATAAAATGATAGATTCATAAACTCAATAATGAATCATTTAAAATTTTATAAATAACCATTTTATATAAATAAATATTGCTATACATCAAAATTTAGTTACTCCTATTAATATATACTAATTCCAAAACATTATTTGATATGTACAATTATTATTTATTTTATGTATATATATATATATTATGGTTTCATTTTAGTTTCATGTTGTATGTAAAAAAAATTATCCAACATATTTGACTTAATTAGGAATAAAACGTATAATAAACCCTCACTTCATTTCTAAGAACAAATATTATATCTCTTATCCAAGATTTTTACTCAAATAAAATTCGTGGGATTCATTACAATGATCCTATAGGTATGTTAATGACAGATTCTAATAAAAATATATTTAATGATGATGATAGGGCTCAGTCTGATTTATTAGAAGAATTGTCCAATTATATTTATAGGAATGTAATGGATTATTTAATGGAAAAATTTATTTATGATTATTATTCTAATATTTTAGAAGGTGACACAAAAGTAAATTATGAAAAGATAAAATTATAAAAAAAATGGATATGATGATCTAAAGATGAGTCCATATGAAAATATCAATGGTTTCTTTTACCTTTTTACTAGATTTATTTGTTAAATTTTCCTATTTGGTTATGAAATAAATGGTTCCTACATATTAAATAATATTATCATAAGAATACCATCAATGTTCAATCCAAATGTATTTTATATTTAATATATGTATCATGTTGATTTATCTCCAAAATACATACACAATAAGAGATTTTCATATGAAATACTAACGAAAACTAAAATATCATTAGAAAATTAATATTGAGAGATTATATTCATGGTAGATAAGAAGAATAAATTTATATATGATAAAAATAATTATGTTGGAGGTGGTGACACTTAATCACTTATAGAAAAATTGTTTAAATTAAGAAAAGACATATTTGAGGGGAAGATTACTCTAGAAAATTTTTGTTGTTGGAAGGATGGACACATCGCTTAATGGTTTCCAAAGAGATTTTATGATAGCGCGGTGAGTATAAATTCTATCCAAAATAGATGAATAAATTATATCATATAAGGAATTTTAATTTTATAAGTTTTTGAGGTAGTGATTTTCAAAGGAACGTGCTTGTTAGTAAATAATAAGAATTTTTTAGAAAGATCCCTTAAATGGTATTGAATTTGAATTTTTCTTAGATATAGAATATATAATGATGGATTAATTTGGGTATTATAAAACTAAAATAATGTAAAATGATACACAATATGGATCTTTATACAATAAATAGTAATTATAAGGATGACTTCATGATCTTGATTTATAAAGAAAGAAGAATAAAAATAATTGGTGGTTTTTATGGAAAATTTAAGGTATGATGATAAATTGAATCAAAAACTAATTTTATTAAGAATATATATGACCATTAAAAGCGTAAAAAATCATGTGAAGAAAAAAATTTATTTACCCATGAGAACTTATCAACATTCATGAATCCATAGAAAAATATATGGATATATTGAGAGGTGATAACAATATGTTCTTTTGTTGAATAAATGATAATTTTTTGGTTTTCTAAGTCAAATGATATCTCATTATAGTGAAGTTGAAATATATAAAAGAGTAAAAACAATTTTAATCCATAAAAAGTGATTTGGAAAACACTCTAAATATCTAGATTTTTTTTTTATTGTTACTCTTTTTATTATTCAAATTTTGGACACAAAGAAGATGATTACATGAAATGAAGAAGATTATATTTTTAAGAAATTTAGTTGAAAGTATATCCAAATAAGTATCAATCTATTACTTTGAAAAACCATGTTTTACTCACTTAAATAAGATGAATTTGATCTTATTTATAATATTTAAAATAATGATAACAGACTAAAAAATCAAATCATTTTAGATTATCTTGGATGGAAATGTAGAAGGATGATAAAACAAACTCTGATAAAATTTTATTATAAGAAAAAAAATTAATAGAAACACTTATATTCAGGATAGCGGGTGTTTATCTCATATAATAGAAAATATAACTATTTTAAAGAATATAGAGGGTAGATTTTATAGAAAAGTTCCCATTGGAAATAATGGCGATTTAAAGAAACAATGAAGTGTAAAGTCTTGGATCAATATTGATTAGTTAAATAAAAATGATACACAATATATTAATGTAATTATTCAAAATTTCTTGAGTGTTTTCGGCTATATGACCCTGTTTTGGAAGTCCTATTCATTTAAAAGGGACTCAATATCAAAGGTAAATATTATAAATCAATGATGGAAGATTGGGGAACTAATTATAATATATTTTATGGTTTATTACATGGTAAAAAATTATACATATACAATGTGATAAGAACAAAGATTTTTTATCAAAGGAATGTCCATTTAAATAGAAAAATTATATAGAACATATCAAAATTTAGAGCTAATATTGACATTCCTAACTTGAAGAAATATCCAGAAAATATTTCCCTATCTTGAATTTGAGGAATTATTATTTGAAATATGCATCCTCCAAAGAATAAGATAGTGTATGGTTTACTATATATAATAAAAACCAAATTATATTTCTCAATTAGCCAATTTAGAACATATGCTCAATGGTATTTCATCATATTTGTTAATTATTATAGCACTATGGGTTGTTCTATGTCCATTTATTAAAAAATAGAAGTGTTGGATTTCATAAAAATGTTTTAAGAATATTTCAAAATGAAACTTGATGAAATTTGGAAATTTTGATATTAGAAAATGGATTGGAGTACATATCTTATTAGGTTCAATATTATCTTGAAAATCATTATATTAAACATCAATTGTCATCTATAGGGACTCCAAAATATAATAAGTTAATGGAAATGAAAAATATAATGGTCTATAATATGGAATATATATTGTTTATATATAGTGAAATTTCATGCCACTACCAGAATAATGTTATTAAGGTGGTTTATTATAAACAAAATAGTTTATTAATTAGTCCTTAGGTAGTGGACAAACCACATGAAAAGTGAAATTGAAGTAAATTTTCTTTAAATCATCTGAGATAATTTATAACAAATTTTTCCATCTAAAATAATTTATAATTTAATGAAATAATTGTCATGTAGTAGATGAATGTATTTTATTAGGATACTAAACAAAGAGAAAGGCCTATAAATATTTCATTGAGAGGATTTACAATATTTTTTTGAGATATGGCATAAATATTGTGGATAATGAGGAAAAATAACAATATAGAATTTAAATCGTGAAGAATGGTTTTTCATAGAATCTAAAAAAATAAATACAGATGTGGGAGAATCCCAAAATCATCCTGCTATATATTCTAAAACTGAATTAGTATACGAGAAAATTTAAGGACTTGAAGGGCCCGAACATAGTGGAAGAACTGTATGGGGAATTCCCAATATAGAGTTTTATTTCAATAGATTATTTATATGATACATTCATGAAGATAAACATTTTGATCATGGAAAACTAGCCAAAAAATAATAGTTGATTAATCAACAAAACCAAGAAGCAAGATCAACACAAATGATTTGTAATTAATTTAAACAATTATTTCATTCACTTGAAATTACTTTTGTATTCAGTAATGGATCGGAAAACTTCTATATATCATACCATCATTTAATTATTGGAATAAAATGTATGTTCCCTCCATTGGTGGTCCACACATTATACATAATCCTATGAATGTTTTCATAGGAATGTTTAGGCGATATCATAGTAGATCCTGATGATTGAATTGTTCACTATTGTTCACCTTGAGAATAAATTGAATTAATATTCTATTTCATCTTTCTGACTCATGAGTGGTGGTGGAGGAGAATTAATCTTAATTATTGAGATTGTTCTTGGATGGGGAGTTCTCTAGGTCTTTGAGAGAATTCTCTCTAAATATCATTTTGCACAAGAAAGCGAAATTGGGAACCATAATGAAATACTATAATTGTTTTTATATACTACTAGGGTTCGAAGATAATAATTGTACATGTGACATTATTATTATTAATTATTTTGGAACAGGATTTCAATAATAATTATAATTATATAATTATTTTTTGACATGTGAAAGCCAAAAAATTAAATTAAATATTATTAATTAAAAATATATAAATTATATTATTTCACACCAAACCATTGAACTAAGACTTCCATTCCTATATAATATTTATTGAGCATTGAATAATTAATCTTAAATTTACAAATAAATATAATTTCATTAATCTCCAACAAATAAATGACTATTATATCAACTAAATAGAAAATAGATACATAATAAATATTCATCTCACAAAATGTCCTCTCAAATAACTTCTAACAGAATATATGTGATCAAGAAAACTGAAAAAATTATTAAACAATCATTAGGATAAATATTTAGTTTAATTTATATCTCGTATATAATAAAATTACTTAACTGACGGTTTGGATACCCTCAGTGTGTGATCCTTTAGGCGTCCCTCTCAGTGGAATTTGGTGAAACATACCAAATACCAAGAATTAAATATAGCATCATCCCAAGGGAAAAAAAGAGAAATAATTTAATTTTGTAATGAAAA
Organism: Viscum album; assembly: GCA_963277665.1. Lineage (NCBI taxonomy): Eukaryota > Viridiplantae > Streptophyta > Magnoliopsida > Santalales > Viscaceae > Viscum > Viscum album. The sequence goes on along the minus strand of CAUJRU010000306.1, from coordinate 709,313 downwards.
AATAAAACCAATTGATGCTTACTATGTAATATAATCCATTTACCTCGATATATATAATCAATAAGGATCTGTGTTTGTTTCATCAACCTTGGTGCATGATATCTTATTACTTGAATTTCAAAAAATTAAACAATCATATAGAATAGGATTTCCACTGATTTATTTAGGATATATCATTTCCATCAAATGGCCTAAGATATAAATTTCCATTAATGAACAGTACTGAAAAATCATTTCCATCATTATACATTAATGAAATATTTCTCATGACGCACATAACCATTCGTAATTTGTTGTGAACATATGTTGTTGCAGTTTTCATTAATACATCAAATTATGTGACTCATGGAATATGTTAATAATAATTTTAATATATAAATTTCAATCCACACATCCAAATAAAAGAACATCCATTGAAACAAATAAATTTGGATTTCCTACCGACGGGTCTCGTTCTCATAATTTCCTACACTAGGAATTAACAAGGGCATAGACCATGAGAAGGTTCCTCAAAGTCTTATGAGTCTCCACCCCTTATAGACTATATCATTTCTGTCCCTAAAAATATTTTATCAAGCTATATAACATATATCTAATCATACGATCATGGAACGTCTTATTCAACAACATTGTGGGGAACTACTATAATCCTTCTCTGTGATTCATAATCTTAGGTAATTATCACATACAATGTTACACATAATAAAAAAAATTATTTGATAATGGTTTTATTAATATTAAAAAAATAAATATATTTTACCGTAAAGTACAATGAATTTGGTTCCAGTTAAATAAACTGACTCCAAATTTCACTAGATCTAGCTTTTAAAAGCTATTAGTCCGCTAGCTCACATATATTACTCATTCTTCAGCAAAGATAGAACAATAGTCAAGGGGTCTACCATATTTTCTTCCAAATAAATTATTATTACTAAAAAATCACCCATAATAGAAAAAATTATCCATAATTTATAGATATAGAGTATATTGTTTATTCTTTATTTTGGACTTGGATATTTCTCAAGATCCACAACTACTGTATTATCACAACACAATGTTATATGGTGTTTAATTCTAGGTTCCATGTCAATATCCTGAAAAAAGAATTAGTATCCATATTGATTCTTTTTATGTATTATATATGTTAATATATTCTACCTTCACTATATAATTAGTGAAAAACAGTTAATTTGGAAACTTTAAGCTCACATATCCACCATTGAGACAAAAACAATGTCCTAAATATTACTTCTGATCATTATGATATGTTTGCAAATCTAGAATTAGTATAACCCCTGATGAATAACTCACCATCTCTTATATACACTAGGAACATTTCCTTGGTTTTTATTATAAACTTATGGATAGCCTTGAAAACATGCCAATGTTGTTCTCCTGGATCAACATGATATATTCCTACCAAGAACAATACATAGAAAACATGATGTCTAGTACTAAACATGGAACACATGATTGATCTTATCACTAAATAATATGAGGTATTATTGATCCTCTCTTTCATTAGTTGTTCTTGATGACACATTTTATTGAAAATATTTATACTATGTGACACTAGAATCAATCTAATATTTGATCACTCTATACTAAATCTCTTTATTATATAGTTAAATTATATATTTTTAATTAGTCCAAGTAACCTCTTAGATATATCATGAATGATCTTAACCCCAATAATGTAGGATGATTCACCTAAGTCCATCAAGTAGAAATACATACTTAAACTGTCTTCAACAGACCATAATACTAGTTTTTCATTTCCAACATGTAATATGTAATCAACATCTAATAATAGGATTATGAATGTATTCTCACTAAAACTGCTTTCAACTTAAGGATCACAATCATTCTTAATGAAACCAGAATATTTTATATATTTATTGAATTAAATTTTCCACTACCTGGATACATTCATCAATGAATAAATGGATCTTTACGAATTGCATATCCTTTTAGTGGCACCTTGAGTAAAAATCCTTATAGTTGTTTCATGTAGGAATATTAATAAGGGTTCCCATGAAGGGAATATATTTGAAATATATTTCTAGATTTCTTAGTCATGGTAATATTCTATATAAAGAATAATTTTTATGGATTTAACAATGGAAACTAGTGAGAAGACCTACTCATAGTCCATTCCTAATTTTTTTAAACCCTTTATCCACTTTCATTTCATTATAGGTATTTGATATTCCTTATATTTCCATATTTATCTTGAATACCCTTTTTCAACCTATATTATTTTCAAAAATGGATTTATTGAATAGAACCCAAACATGGTTCTCATATATGGAGTCTATTTTAGAATTCATTGTATCTTTCCATCATGTATCTTTGAATATCAATACAACCTCTTTACAAGAGATATGTTCATTATCATCAACCAATAATGATTAACCAACTTTGATGACTATAAATCCATATCTCGATAGTCCTTTTACATTTCTAGTGATTCTACATATTAATTTTGTTTTAGGAACAACTTCTTCCATATAGACATATAAAATATGTTCACATACCATATCTTGTGTTTCTTGAGAATAAAATTTATCTAAATCAGTCTTACTAACCCTATTATTATTTATTGTGTTCTCCCTCATAAAAAAGATATCTTTTATAGAATTATCCAGATTCTTTTATGATGGTTTTTATGGGTAGTATCCCATTTTTTTTAGGTTACCCTAAAAAAATACAATTTGTGCTTCGGGGTAAAATATTGTTCCCTGAGAATGCCTTATTCAATTATATGAAATATTTTACATGTATATGTGATAGAAAATGTTTTTTACACTCTATAAATCAAAGGGAATTACATTTTCTACTTTAGTTGGTACTCAGTTTAGTGTGTATACTTAAATTTGTAATGCGTATCTCCAAAATCAAAATAGATGATCTGTATGAATTATCATCAACCTTAAAATGTCACTAAAGGTATGATTCATCATTTCTATTATACCATTTCACATTTGTGTGTAATGTGGAGTTAGTAAAGATAGAATTCAAAAATCTGATATAAATTTGATAAACTATTAGTTAAGATAATCACCAACACGATCTGATTAAAGTGACATTATCTTCTTTTCAAGTTGATTCTCAACTTCATTCATAAATTACTTAAATTTTTTAATTTATGCCAACTTATAAATCCTCAAGTAGACATATCCATATCCATTCATGTCATCAGTAACAAGAAATAAGTAAGAATAACCACAACTAGCTTCTACTAGAAATGATACACCCACATCAGTGTTTATTAATACTTTAAGCTATTTATCCCATTCACCACGTCCAATAAATGTTTTTTAGTTATTTTTCTTTATAAACAATAATGAAATATCTCATGTAGTTTGAACACATAATATTCTACCATCTTGAAAAAGCTCTATCAGATGTATCTCATTTATACGACTAGGTTGGGGATGCCAAAACTGGGTGTCATATGAGTCATGAAAACATGATTCATTATAAATCTATAATACTAGGTTTTCAAAATTTAATACATAACGACCAATATTTAAATTTGGTATACTATAGAATATGTCATATTTATAAAAGAAATACATTTTATTTATTAATTTTAAAATAAAATCATGTATATCTACGAATTATACATAAATTATGTTCTTGGTATTAGTTGATACATATTAAAAATATTTTAAAATTTGTATCATTTTTGATGTAAATGAAAGGTAGTAATCCCAAATGGATATAAAGGTTATCCCAACACCATTATAAATTTTCAAATTCACCTCTCCTTTAGTAATCATTCAGAATGTTCTTGGTTCCTATATGTTGATGAAAATGGGAGCAACAGAATCTATTTATAATTACCAATGTGTATGTTGAAAGATTTTGCTCAATAATAAACATACATTTATCACCCCATTAATTTTATGTGTTCTTTTTATTCCAGTAGCCTTACTTACACCATGAAAAATATACCACTTCATTTCCCTATCCCTACCTTTGTATCTCTGGCTTCATGAAAGGATGGTTCTTCAGAGCTTTATAATTTTTAGGATTTTAGGCCCCCTTTACATTTTATTCCCTTTCTTATTCACCATAAGGAATACAAGTTTGTTAAACCCCATGTCCTTGTCTACATGGGTTATGATAGTAAGTATTTCTAAAAAACTATTTTCACTGTTTCTCATATTTTAATTGAAAATAATACAAGATAATGTATTGGGTAGTGAATAAATTATTTGATCTCTTCACAACTAATCTAGGAATGTAATACCTAAAATGTATAATAATTAATTATATCCAATAATCTTAACTACAAACGGTTCAAATGGAACCAACATTCTAATATTGGTTGTAAATATAGTATTGGAGATCTAATATCTCTTTTGTATTTCCTTCTCTAGATAGATATCTTTAGTGATACATAATTCTATATGCCTCCTTTTCCTCAAGTATCCTCACAATATCATTGGTCATGGATGATAACATGAAACACTAAAATCTATTGAATTGTTCAAATGTTTATTATATAGAGGTAAATCGTCATCACTAACCACATTACCACATACTTCTTGAAATTTTTTTCACGAACATTCTATTTCCTTTCATGAAGTAGGATGATGCTTAATCACCATTTCCACTCAAGGAAACATTTTCATGTGAGAAGATTATCCTAACCAATTTTAGATCATAGTGATATGTTTGAAGTAATATTTATTTCAATTTCTAAAAATAATAAAACCATTATTTTATCACTGTATCTGATTAAATTATACAAATCAATAATTGTAATAATTTTTAATCTCCCTATATTTTATTTAAACTAAAAAGTCTTCACCATCACATTCCAAAAATGTTGTTTCCTAGAATCTTTATTGAAAGGGGTCTATATTCCACTTATAATCACTCTAAAATTATCTTATTAATAAATTTTAATGGTTTTAGGTGGGAATTAAGAATACCAATATCATTAACTCATAGTTCCTTGATCTTTTGAGTGGTATCGAAATTCCGGAAATCCTAAACTTTTATTGCCTCAACCTTCTGATCATAGTTACACCATGTCCTCCTTTGGTAGTAATCCCTTGATGAAAACTAAGTTAAGCCAGCCGAAAACATCAAGATAGAATTCCATGATAATTGGATGCACCTCAACATTATTCAAAAAAATTAACTATAGCTTGATTTTAACATATGTCGGGGAAGACAATACTGACTTAATATATATAGCTAACAGATTTTATATTTTTGTATTTATTTAAAATAGTATCCTTATTAAACACTTTTTAATATTTATTAGATTTAATTACATTATAAACAATTTATTATGAAAAATTAATGCATAAGATAATTTAATTTGGTTCTATCTTATATGCTCATTAAATCATTAATTCATGTGATCATGACAAATCATCCAAAATGAAATAACCATAAAAAGAAAAAAAAAATATAGTGGTATGGTCATGATATTTTTCTAATTTTTTGTTTATATATTGTGTGAAAAACAAACTTTTGATGTAAGAAAAAAACCATGAACCATTTTATGTTTTTTGTTGATGATTTCAACATGTTTACCCATGCACCTATCCGATTGGTTTTTGCTTGGCAACAAACACAAAACACCTACACTATCTTGGGAGCTTCATCCATTACATACACTTTTACTCGCATATATTTGAGGGGAAGATAAATATTGGATAAGGGGTTTACATAAAAGAAACAATGAGCCTAAATTTCGTAACATTACATTAGGAATGATGACCCAAAAGCCAACAATTTAATTTCATAATAATTTTAAAAGAAAAAAATCAATACAAAAGTCTATTATATGATCATGATCATCCACATACATGCAAAAAATTTCACATTTAATAAAAATATTATCCCATTATAATAATTTCTATTTAAAATAGATCGCATTAGAATCAATTAATTATTTTCTTTAATTAATAAATTTTTTATTTGAATTTTCATTGGAATTTTTCAGGATATTCTCATCTGTCATAATTTTAGAGAAATTAAATAAATTTATTCAATATTAACAGTGTACAAAAATATAACATGGAGGTAACACTATGAGAACACATCCAAATTAACCAATGTTTATTATATTTATATATTGTTTACTCATTAGACATGTTGTATACACTTCTTAACACACAGTTTCATGGAATGTACTATTATCTTAATTACCACATAGAACACACGATATTTTTGTAACATGTTATGTTTCAACGCGTGTAGAGTAATGACTATATTATGACTTTTATATAATATGATGTTTCAAAAATTACACATAAATTAATTACACATTAAATATAAATATATATATATATATATATATAACCTACTACATGGTAGGTACTACCAACTTAATGGACACATGAAACACATGTATATAAGTTTTAATAAGTATAAAAAAATGTTTTGATTTTTTGTAATTTGGTATTATAAATGATGTGTATAATCCTAATACATAGTGTTTATTTTTTTTTACAACAATCTATTGATTGAACATGCGTAGAAACATGGTGTAGAAATGTAACACAAAATATATTAGTGCAAAGGGTGTTTACATGGGATACACGTTGTGTGGTCTCTATGTAACAAAGTCACAAGTCATGTAGGTTGTGTATGGAAATTCACATCACAACTTTGACTAATAATCTAAATCCCATGTATAGATAGAACATAGTGTGTAGTCTAGGAGAATGTGCACAAGGATGGTCTAGTCAACACGTGGTTTATCTAAATACAAAATTCATGTAATAAATTCATACAATTGGAATAAATATGAATTATTTTTTGGGGAATTGAACACGGGTACACAACATGTACCAATGCGCTACATGACATGTACTCTTGTGTTATCTGGGGAGAATCCATGGATCCACCTAGTGTGTTATTCAAATGTATGTTGTTTATAATATTAATTGATCTAATTATATTTTTGATAATGTATAAGAAGAAGATCAGATCTCACGATTCATATTATATAATGATTAAATCATAATTGAAAACTAATGATAAATTAGTAAATCAATAAATAATCTTTAAATAATTAAAAAAAATTATATCAACCCTTTGAAACCACTTATTGATTGTTTTTTATAGTAGAAGAGTCGGACAGGGATTCCCAACATCGATTTTTATCATATTCTATGATTAATATAATTATTTAATGAAGATAAATTTCATGATAAATAAATATGAACCAAAGAATTATTCATTATTTAATGCCAGAACCAAGCTGCAGGATCATCACATATTATTTAAAATTATTTTAAATAATTAAATAATTACATTACAATTAATTTTTTCTTTATTGATTGATCTAACAATGTATCGATGTCATTGCTGCATTATGTTATTGGAATGAAGAGTATATTCCCTCTTAAGGTAATCCACATGTATTCCATGAACCTCTAAACATCGCCAAAGGAATATCCTTGTTCTATAAAATTAGATCCTAATGCATATTTCACTCACCATCAATCTCATCGAGAATCGCTTTGAGAGGGACTATTTTTTAACTCTCTAGAATCAATAGTGGTGATGGATGAATATCACTCTCCATTATCCAAAGTGTTCCTGTAGAGGGAGCCCTCTAGTGCTTCCATAGAATTATTTCTCGATGTCTTTACGCACAACAGAATCAAATCAGACACCCTATATAAATAATATAGTAGAGATTATATACTTATAGGGTTAGAAATAATAATTTCACATTTCCCATAACTCATTTTATTATTTCATTCAAAACCCCAGGTCTAAAATAACAATATTTATCATTATTTCTTGATATGTTCAAAGATATAAAATTAAATTACATATTATATATTCAAATAATAATCAATGTATATTATTTCTCACAGGAAAATTAAACTATTTCTAAAATTCCTATAAAATATTTAATATACGTTTAATAATGACTACATATTTAATATAAAATACCACTACATTATTATAAAATAAATGAATAAATATTATATTCACTAAATATAAAATAAATATTTTTTTAATAGTCACATCACAAAATATTGCTTTCAATAACTGGTGATAGAATATATGTGATCAATAAAACATGAATAATTATTAAACCATTTATAATATTAATATTTATTAATCTTTTGAAATAATAAATAATATTATTATTTAACTTAGATTTAGTAAAAAATTAGAGTTTGGCCCACTAGGCCTCTTTCTCAGTGGCATTAGATGAAGAAACCAAAGTCTAATGATAGCATATTAAAACATACCAAATAACCCATATAGAAATAAATTAATGTTTCAATGACATATAACCACATACTGAAACTTACTGTGTAATATAATCCCTTTATCCTGATATAAATAATCATATAGGTTGCATTCTGGTTCCATCCCCTAATGTGTTTGATGTATCTTTATTTGAGCTTTTTTGGAAATTGAACATTCCTACAGAACACCGTGGACATGGATTTATTTAGGATATATCAAATCCATAAAAGGTACTTAGATATCAACCATTATTAAATAATATAAGTTAAAAATCCATTCTCTCATTTTTCATTAATGAAATATTAATCATGATGCACCCGACATATCCTACTTCACCATGAAATTATGTCATCATGCATTTCAAAAATATATCAAATTACATGAAACATAAGTATAATTAATAAAAATATTAAATTATAAGTACCAATATATACATCGATAGATAGGAACATCTAATAATACATATAAACATGGATTTCCTTTTAGTGTGATTTGTTCTCATAATTTCCTGCAGTGGAAATTACCAATGAAATACACCATGAAAAGGTTCCTCAATATCCTATGATTATCCAACAAATATATTCTATATCATTTTTCCCTCAAATGATTTAATTCCTCCATAGAAAATATAATTAAAACTATAATTTGGGATCTTAATGGTTCTCATCAGAGTGGTAAAATAGTTTGACCTTTCAGGGCGATAACTACTCTAAGGGCATTATCACATACAATGCATCATAGAATAACAATTATGATGTAATATTGTGTTCAAAAATATTCAAAACAATGAATACTAGTTATAATAATTTACACAAAATTTGGTTCTATGAATCCAACTTCAACAGGAGTGATTCAAAAGGGGACTCTAACAATAAAGATAAGGGTACAAGTTGATTCAGGTAATAATATTGGAGATGAATAAAATTTTATAAAAAAAATGTATAAATATTATAGGGATTACTTGTAACACCACATGCTTCCATGGTACGTTTCCCTTTGAATAATGCAATGTCTTGCATTGTACACAAGTGCGAGATTCTAGCACACCACAACCAATCAAACTAGCCATTATGAATAGTAATACATACTTTTTGAAATTTAATACATTTAATAATTCAAAATGGAATTCATTTTTGGATTCGGAAAATCTAATTTAGCCTAGGGAGAAATTTTGGTACATTTCGGATAACTTTTATATTTTGATGAATAGTGAAAATTACTAAATTATAATTAAAAACAACTTTTTTAATCAAAATAATTAATGGTGATAACTTATGAATTTGAGTGGTTTTAATGTATATTTCGAATATATTTTTACCAATTAATACAATTTTTATCGTTGGACATAAAATTACAATTAAATTGGACATAAACAAGTGTCAATCTTTTGATAGTTATTATATCTTAAAGACACGTTTTTTTATAGCGGGAATTAAAATGTACAGCACCAATAGTCCTAACTGAAAGACTTTAAACTGCATAGTCCCTTTATATTTCCTACATGACATTAAACTATGCATCATTAAGGTTGTTGTTAACTCTTGTTTCTCACACCGAGTATGACTCACGTGAGCATAGAGAAAACCTCAACCATAACACTCTCTTTGGGCTACTAACCATGTGTATGTCCCAACAACATCATTTTTAGGTCGTTGTACCCAAGAACAACTTGATCATTAATTCATTCTTTAATAGAACCACAAAGACTTTGGTCCTTGCCTTCCAGGCTGGGTACGTAGGCAACCTCCCAAGGTTCCAGCCCAAAATCAATCTCTTAACATCGGTTTACCTCCATCTCATATGATGTAGATTCGTGAAACCTCCCCTAGAATCTATATATTTACATTGGTTCACTTTCTCCCTTGCTATATGATGTTAAACTATACTACACTTTTGTCCAGTATGACAATAAACTAAAATATTCTTTAATACCCTAACCTGAGAGGGAACCATTATTTACATTGATTTTTCAATCATGTTTCATTTCAATGACTATGTGCATACATGGCAACGCCCAAACCTTTTATCTTGGGTTAAACCATCATTGTACTAAAATCCCCTTTCACCCTTCACATGTACGAACCAAATTTGTACAAAGGGTATTTCTAGAACTACGTGGGCTTGATTCCATCCTTATGGGATACGTAGGAACATTCGGGTGCCCCTCGAATCCAGCCCCAAGTCATTGGGCCTAACCCCAAATTCCACATTCAGTTCCCTAACTGAAAAGTCCCTATGAAACCACACACTGTGTATTTCTTATAATGGTCCAAGCTCTATGACCCTAAACTAAGATCTCTAATCCTTTTTTCCCGCATGATGTTAAACTGTAATTTAAGAACTACGTATGAGCTTGATTCCCATCCTTATAGGATACGTAGTGAAGTCCGACATTTCAATTCAGGACTCAGCCACAACATGATTATTGTTAGCATTGATCTATGTATCTCTGTATACATTGAACAATACCCATATTTAGGTGTCATAATCATAACCTTAAATATTTTCAGATCTTCATAAACCCTTTTCATGACTTCTAGGTCACAAAAATGTCAAATTTCTGAGAATTATTTTGCCGGACTATGCAGCACGTTCCCATAGGCGGCCTTGCAGAAACAGTCTACATAACAGTCTTGTTAGACAAAATATACTATTATCTGACTATGCAGCCAATTCCCTTAGGTGGCCCTACATAATTCAACCTCCAAATGGGTTTTTCAGATAGTGGTAACTTCATTCTTGGGAATAATGCCTCTTTTGTCCTTATTTGTCTTAAATGACAGTATGTAAGGATCCGCAAAAACAACCATGCTTAATATATGTGTCCCATATCCTTTTTCATGATCTGAAAGTATTCATGTATATGGTTTATTTTCTCCTTCCCTACGTTTGGGTCAGACCTTCGTAGGAGTAATATCCATCTAGTTCTTCGATAATCTTGTTTCGAAATATCTTCTCCATATTCAAGTACCCCTTTCCATTCAACAAACTCTATACTTTGGAAAATTTGAATGTCCATAAACATTCACTGGCTTTTGGCACTAGGAAAGTAAATTTATGAGAGTTCTTTTGCCTGACTATGCATCACGTGCCCATAGGAGGCCGTGCATAAATAGTCAACATAACAGACTTGTTAGCCAAAAGATACTATTTATTTAACTATGCAGCCAATGCCCTTAGGTGGACCTGCATAATCCAACCCCCTAACGGGTTTGTTAAATAATGGTAACTTCATTCTTGGGAACTACTTTTTCTAATTCCTTTTAGCTCTTTTTCATGTCATTCCTCATATTCAATTATTCTTAAGTCATAGCTTACATATTTTACCTTATACTTGAGTATGGTACAATGTTCTCAGATGAATTTTCAAGGAATTGAGTCAATTATAATTCATTTGGTCTAAGCTATTTCGACCTTAAACATTATCCTTTTTATGTCCGACATGCATGACTTTAAACTTCAAATAACCACAAATATCCTTGGTTTCTATTTTTCCTCAGAGTCACATCCTCTTTTCTCTCTAGATCCAACTCTGAGGGGGGACTTTTGTTGACTCTCCTTTCATCACATAATCTATTGATTGGAAAGAGAAATTACTTAGCACAAATTGATTCATCCTTTGAAAAAATCATAAAAAATCGACAAAGGCATGAACAAGGCTTCAAAAGCACAAGGGTCGCACAAGTTCCATCACTGTCGCGCAAGTATACTTGCATGCCACCTAATGGTCATGCAAGTGACTTGCGCGCCCTAAAGGATAACTACTCAGGGACTTCTACAGCCTATAAATAGACCTCGTTTGCCCCCTATAGCGGAGGAATTTTTTCCGGAAACTCATATTTGAGCTCCCGGCGCCCTAGTCTCTTCTCAAAGCATCCCAAACACTTCTAAGGTAATTTCTTATCGAGAACGGAAGATCTAAATAGGGGGAGGGAGGCCTAAGTGTTGAAACTCATCAACACTTGCGCGCTAGAGTGGCCAGCCCTTAAGGGAAAAGGCCACACTTGCACGCCACCTTACTCCTTCAATAGAACTTGTGCGGCCCTCTTCTGGAAGAACCTCAAGAGGATTATAAAGGCTTTAACCAAGAGTCTCTCAAGTATTACCCTGATGGTTAACCATCGTGTAAGTACCCATGTGTCGCACAGGTATAACTGAGCGACTGGGACTTGCACGCCCACACAGTGCACTGCGCGCCTGCCAAGACTTGCGTGCCTCTGACTCCATGGGTTCCCTTCTTGCCCATTTCACCCCTCTTATTTCATTCCACCTCTCCTATACAAGATTCATTCATCAAGACACTCTTCAAAGCCATTTATGGAATTATTTCTTGATTTTACATCCTTATCTGAAAGGAATTCTGTGTAACAACCCTCAAAATATAGTGATTTACACATCATTATGTCACTAAAGATTGATATTTCATTCATTAAACCTCATCATTTATGATGAGAGAACTCATTAAACTGGGCATCCTCCATAGGAGTAAGCCCCAGTCCCCTAATCTAGGCATCCTCTTTAGGAGTAATCCCCAGTATTAATTTCTCTTAACCAGTCATAATTTAACTTTGATTTGGGATTCCTTTTCAGGAGTAAATACCAATCATAAGTCCTCTCCTAATCTAGGAATCCTTTTTAAGAGTAATCCCTAAGTTAGAGTTTTCAAATATCCATGAAGCACATATACCTTTATGGACCCTGTTCATGGATTTCTTCCCTAATGTAAATCCTAATCATTATTTATCTAGGAAGTCATACATACATAAGACCCGCATTATTTCTTATGATTGCATCCTTCATGGCACAATTGTCTGATTTCTACCAATACCTCTTGTTTCTCAAATCGAGCATGACTCGCGTGAGCTTAGAGTGTAAAGGTAATTGTGACATCCTTCTTTGAGCCATCAATCATAAACATCATACTCCCTTACTCGAACTACATGGGTTCTGATTCCTTTTATAAACAGAGGATACGTAGGTAGCCCATCTGCGGGTTCGATCCCAACTCTGAAATAATTCATGACCTTCTGAATGACAATAAACATCAAGTGCCACATTGAGTGGCTTTAAAACCAGTATGGTCATCATAAGGACCAAGAGACTTTTACGTATCAAAGGATACCATTGACTAAGAATCTCTAACAAATACAGATGATTCTTTATCAGTGAAGAACCTCGAATACATATAAAAGATTCTCCAAATTTCCTATATATCGATCATTTATTGTCAAATCTATAGGAAAACTCATTTTATACTTGGTAATGTAATAAGGATTCAAGAACATAACTTAAATATATAAAGACATTCCCAGAATAGACAATAATTCCCCTAAAAAAGGTTTGATGAGTCCGACCTCCCATCCTCTCAACCAATGAAAATTACAAAGCCTCATCAGTCCATAAAATAATGAGAACCTACCTTTGGAAAGTATGTGTGAATGGATGTGGAATAATTGGATATTTCCGGTTCTATGAAGAAACCTGTTAGAAACCGATCAGAATGTTTGAACCTCCCATCAAAGGAGGTCATCCTCGAAGTCCGAGGGAAACAGGGTGGTTTTAATGAACACCAGTTGGGTGTAACTCAAGAGAAAAAAATCGGATAATATCTTGGATTATCATGTAAATATTTTTAGGATAGTGAATTATATATTTTTTATATATTGGATTGGTAGAATGGGAATTTATTATTAGAGATAATCATGAAGATAAATTTTACAACACACATCTGTAGATATTATGATAAAATAAATATTTGAAATAACATATAGAGATTGACATGATGTTCAAGGAGTTAAATGGAAATAAATAATTTGTAATGGTGTATTGGTCGCTTTAATATATTTTATTATAATGGTTTATGATCAAATATATTTTACAATATTTATTAAATATAGATCATGAATATATAAGAAGAGCTAGTGATCCTAGGACATGATGGTATACCACTCCAAAAAATTATAAAAATAAATGGTGATTTCAGTGATTATTACTACACTAATATGCTAGTGTGAGAATTATCATTCTACATGTACCAATTGGGTGATGCAAGATAAATTCTTCTATCAGTTTTTTTACATAGTTTATATCGATGTTACGCTTTCATAATTATTTTATATAATATATTCCTAATTTATTCTTAATATAAGAGAAATATCCATTCAGAAAAAATATTCTTATCATAATTCACCTCACCAATAAGATATTTTAGAAAAGGTTTGTGATAATAGAAAATATTATTATTATTTTTCACTACTCTAGGATGGGTATATATTTGGGTTTCGAAAAGTTAAATATTTATATTTATGTCATCATTATTCAAAAAATGATGATATATTTCAATTTCATTATTTTATATATATTTTTTTACCTAGGGGACATGCATAATGGTAATGATATATAACCTAATTTACATGAATGAAAATTTTATGAAATGATAAAAATAGACAAGGAATCTATTTATAATTTTTTTTATTATTAGTCAATTGTACTAATGGAATTGTTTTACCTTTATTTTTAATAACATAAATGTCTAAATTTAAGGTGTTTACTATGGGGAGGTTGTGTAACATATTGACCTGATTATAATATATCAACGTTTGAGATGATATGACACATGTCTAAAGGAATATTCCCGATATCCATTGGATTGCACAAGTATCAAGGGTATAAAATTTTAAACTTTTAAAATGATGCTAGCCTCTCTAAAAACATAAAATAAATTCTTATATACTTATCATAAGTCCAACATGATGTATCCATAGGTTGGTCTCTCCATGTTTTAAGAAATAAATCACAATTTTAATAAACCAAACATAATATGGGATACACATATCCAAGAGCATAAAACCATCAAAATAAATTATAAAACCTAAAAATCCACTAGTATATATTATCACATAAATCATGAAATATAAATAGACATGTATAAATTAATTCTGCAATTATAAAGTAGTCTAAAAAAAGAGTTGAAGTAGATGTCATATATTTATACATATATTAAAAAATTAATAAGAATGAAAGACAATTAAACACCATCCCCTTATGACACATGATTATCCCTCATATATCACCACCACTATTAACCTATATGCATTTCTGTGGTATATCATCCAAACAAAGGAATTACATCCCCTTTCCGAAACAATGAATAAGTAATATATGTAAACATATGTGTGTTTTTATTGTGAGATAGTATTAACCCCGTAGGATGAAAAAAAATATTCATTATATTTTATTTCTGGAGATAAACACAACAATTTAGTTTGGAAATAAATGTAATAAAACTCTTACAATGATAAAAGATGATAATTAAGTTAAAATAAGATTTATTTAATTTCATATAAATATGGGGGATTTATAAATTCATCACAACTCAAAAATAAATAAATAAAAAAATACATAGTCAAACATATAGTTTCATTGGAATAAAAAATCATTAATAATATAATAAATTTTCATGGGATAAAACATTAATTTCTAAAGAAGATATTGTTAGACCCAAAGGTATTTAATGATTGGATTTGATATCAATTAAGATTTATTAGAAATTATTTTGATTCATTTAATAAAATATTGAGGTATCTGGAGTTTGTTCTAGAAGTGTTATATATATGTTGATTTTTTCGAATTTGAATACGAATTCCACAAAAAGGTAATACATACCACAATGTAGTTATTTTTTGAATATTTTGAAAATACATTCACCACATCTATCCATCCGTAGTAGATTCCAACCACTGTGAGGTATCTAGATTATCTTAGCAAAATATAGTTCTAGATGGTGGAAGAGGATCATAAATAAAAACATGGACCAACTCTAGGTGGTAGGAAGAATCATGGAATATGGAATCATCAAGGAGTTGAGTGTCAATATAGAGTAAAACCTGTTAGGTGGTTTTAATATGGGGTGGTACCAAAGTTAGGAAATTATAGGACGTTATTATTCAAGGGTAATAAAATATTTTTCTTAAAAAGATATATATTATGTGGGATTTTGCTAAATTAGGCCACACATAAATACAAGTTATTATGTTCTAATGAACAGAGGCTTAATTTCATACATAGAGGGGTTATGCTATATTTAATTGTGTTATATACCACACAACAATGTTTATCTATATATTTCTGATATCAATAAATTTTTAAGGGTACCCACATCATGGAGAGTATGCTATTCCACAACTAGATTAAAGATAAAAGGTAGGTGCTGAAGTCCACAACGTAGAATCTCTCATGTGATGGGAAGGGTGTTTTTTAAGTAGTGAATGGTTTTATGATATTCACAGACTATATAACTCCTAATGGAGGTGTTATAGGATTTTATATGTACAAGATAGATTAAAATTATCCCACACCACCCAAAGTCATTACATCATGGTGGGTCAATTTTTGGCAGTGTGATAGTCCATGTTTTTACCATGACTGTGGAACTTTTCATCAGGATGGGATTTTACATTCCACGTTATTCATTCTTGTTTAAATTTCAGAATACAAACTCTATCTCATCACAACACATGGAGAGATGTTTCACCGTGATTTATGGTTTCTATATAATTTTAATAGGGATACTCATGTGTTGAGTCAATAATGTTTTCTTATGACTTCTCCATTCCTCATGGTTTTATGTTTTGTAAATCTCATACAATTTTTCTAATGTTTTGTCTTTTTCTAATGTTCTGTTTTTTTCTTAAGATCCAAAATTTTCATTCTATAAATCTTACAGATGTATCATTACGAATTGTCATTTTTTATAATTAAATGATGAATAATTATGATTTTCCATTCTTTTATATTTACTGATTATTCATACCATCTTTGTGATACCGATTCTGGTGTATATGTGATACCGTCTTTGCGATACTGATTCTAGAGTAAAAGTGATACCATATTTATGATACTGATACCAGTGTATAAGATATACCATCTTTGTGATACCTAATCTAGTGTATAAGTGATTCTGATTTGATGATTCTGATTCCAGAAGAAATGAGATATCAGTTTCACAATCTGATTTACTATTCATTTATAAATTTGATTTCTTGATAATATTTTTCTTAAGAATTCATTTTTATTAATAATTTTAGAGTTCTTCAATGTATCATTCAAATGTTATTAGATACCATGTTTTCTTACATAACTCTCATCTTTAACTCAACTTCGTTTCTTATACTAGAAATGATGTCGTATAATCTGTTACAAACTAACTGTTGTATGCTTGACACATGTCCAGGTCCCTCAGAAATTTATGAAAAAATATGACTATTGGAGTGGATCTATCCATTGGGAATATTTTCCTATAAATACATGTTGATTTTTACGAGTAAAGTACTTCAATTATAATGCAGTGAGTGGATGAACATGACACATGTGAAAAATCAATGAATTGATTTCTAGAGAGAAAGGCTCTTTCAAATCTTAGTGCTTCATGTGGATGTCATGAACAACTTATTCAGGTGTGAATAAAATGTTAAGACTTTCTTTATACAGTCTCTGATCGTGATGATCATGGGATTCCAAGTTTGGAAGATAGAGGTTCTGATTTCCTTCTAAATCGAGTGCTTCTGGGGAAAGCAAGACATATATCGATCTTCTTATTGAGGGATTACATGGGTTTAGGTAAGACAGACTTTCTTGAAATTATAAATCAAGGAACCATTATCCATGTTTGTTGGATACCCTTCTCTGTGGGTTTAAAGAATATTTTTGTTACATTTTTTCTATTTCAATTTGTTTTATTTCCTCTATAATCATAAATTTTTTAAAGATAGAATGTAAAACATTCTTATAATTTCTAATTCTATTTCTCTAATTATATTACAAAGTTTATACAATTTAAGGTAAAATAATTCATTTAAGAAAATATTTCTTAATATTTTGTCTTAAGGTTGAAAATTTTTAGAAAAGGTTTCTTTTAGAGGTGTTTTGTATGTTTGTTTAACTTTTTTAAACTAAACCATAAGGGTTACAACAATATTTTTAAAGAATACAGTTCACCCCCCTTGTATATTAAACATCTGCATTCATCATTTAAATCCTATAATTGATATCAAAGTAAGTCTCTGAAATTCTTATATCCACATATAAGTTTTCTTTCTCATGTTTTATTTTTGTTATTTAATTATACACTTTTACTTCTAATAATTTATGTGGAAATAAATTCCTTTTAGTATGGAAAGAATTAATGTTGGATCTCTAGATAATCTCAACTCTACTAGACCACCAATCTTCGATTGAAATGACTATGAGTACTAGAGAGACAGAATGAATACATTTGTGACAAACACCAGTGTATAAAACTATATTATGTTAACTGGAGATTATAAGATTCATGATAAGGAACATAGAACCATTAGTAATCAGGAAAAGGTGGAATATCAGCTGAAATTTAAGGTTCATAATAATTTTATTTGTTTCATGATTGAAAATATATATATCCAAATTTCATCTTGTGAAGCTATAAATAGTATCTAGAAGAAGCTCGAAGTAACTCACTTCGGAACATCCAAAGTCATTGAAACTAGAAGAGCTATGCTCAGAGGTGAGTATCATTGTTTATGCGTTCATTATAGAGAACCTGTATGTGAGGTAAAATAATGATTCATGACTATTGTAGACAGCTTATAATCAATGGGTGAGAAACGTTTAGATGATGAAGATCTTGTAGACAATATTATATAAATAATTCCTAACGAATGGGAATCCAAGAGAAATGCAATATATGAAAATAGAAAAGTTACACAGATTTCTCTTGATGAACTGTTTGGAACCCTTATTCAACATGAAACCAGAATGAATAGAGATGCTGATAATATTAAGAGGAATAATGGAAATGGAGGTGTTGCTTTTACAACTACTCCAAATCATATAAAATCCAAGACTTATGAGAGAGTTAAAAAATCTAAATATGAGAAGGTTTTTGTTCAATCTCAATCTAGTGAAAGTGAAACTTTAGAAAATCAGTCAGCTAATCTTTCTTGAAGGATGAACAAGATTGTTGGTAAGAAGAGCTTTCAATATAGATACAATATGAAAGATGGAAAATATATGAAAGATAGACAAATGTAAAGTTATTAATGTAGATGAAATGGTCATATAAAACCTGATTGTCCCTTACATACGATAATAGACAAGAAGGATATGAATTCTGAGATAAACAAGAAGAAGGTCTACAGATCCAATCATAAGAAATTCCTAAAATTCAATGACACTTGGAGTTCCATTGGAGGATATTCTTCTGATAATTCTTCAAATTTTGAATCTTTTGAACAAAATAATATTGGTTTAATAGCTCGAGCTCTTTTTCAAAATAAATGTCTTATAGCTAAGGTACGATCTGCTAAATACTTAACCAATATGTCTTTGAGTGAAAATTTTCCAGATAATGATTTCTCTTCAGATGAAGAATATTCATCACCAGATAATAATAATGATTGTCTTCCTATGAGGAATTTTCTAGGTTTGCTAAGTTGCTAGAGATAAAAAATTGTAAAGTTTCTATCAGACATGAAAAAGAAAATTTTAGAAAATTTATTATAACAAAAAAATTTAGATCTTACCAAATATCTTGATAAGAAAAATGTTGTTTTAGAAATTAATTCAATGAAACTTGAGGAACCCAATTCTGAAAAGATAATCTTTCTAAAGAACCTAAAAATCTTTTTTTTAAAAATATGTTTTATAGGATAAACTTAACCCTAAGTATATTATTCCAGAGGATAGGAATTTAGTCCTAAGACTAAATTATGAAATTTTTTCCTTGAATAATTTTTATGACAAATTTACTTCTGGTAAGGAATATTTTGACAAGATGTATTCTCAAATCCAACCTCATGGTAATAATCATGGATTAGGTTATTCTCAAGAAAAACATATTCTTAGAAACAACATTATTGCTCCTCCATAAGGCCCTTATTTTACATAATGTCAAAGTGGTGGGCATTGGAAGAGGAACTTTTCATTAAATTTTGTTCAATATCTTTGTTTTCATAAATCTTAATTTTCTGAAAAAATGTGGTAACCCAAAATTTTATTATCTAACAATTCCGGATCCAAACAATTTTGGATTTCGAAAACCTAACTTTTCCTTTTTCACGTAAATGATGGAAGTACAAACAACATATGGTATATTGATAGTACATGTTCCCGGAACATGATTGGTAACAAAGACTATTTCAAAAATATTTTAAAGACTAAAGGTAGAAAAGGTACCTTTAGAGATAACCCTCAAGGATAAATTTCCAGTATAGGTAACATTATTATTCTCGGAAAATCTTTAATTTCAAATATTTTATTTATTAATGGCCTTAAGAACAACCTCATCATTATAAGTCAATAATGTGATGAAGGATTCCTTGTGAATTTTAGAAATGAAAAGTGCTCTGTACACAATTCCAAGGGTGAATTTATTCTCTCCTCCCATAGGCGAGAGAATGTATACACACTAAAACTAGAAGACCTTAGAAGTCATGATATTCCTTGCCTAAGTTCAATTGAAGATCAATCTTGGCTTTGAAATGTATGACTAGGACACTGTAACTTAAGGAATCTTAGTAAAATTTATAAGGAAGAAATTGTTAAAGATCTACCAGATCTTAGGATTGATTTTCCAAAACTCAGTGATCCTTGTAAATATGGAATGCAACATAAATCTTTATTTAAATCTATAAGTGAAGTTAAAACATGCAATGCCTTACAGTTAGTGCACATGGACTTATTTGTTCCACACAAACTGGATGTATTGGAGGTAAATACTATGTGTTTGTCTAAGTTAATGACTACACTAGATTTTCTTGGGTTTTTTTCTCACAAAGAAATCTGAAGACTTTTATTATTTCAATGTTTTCAGAGCTCAAGTGAAAAATGAGAAAAACCGTCCATTGATAACTATTCATAGTGATTTGGGAGGATAATTTCAATATTCTAATTTTGAAATATTTTGTAGTAAAAAGTTATTACTAACAAATTTTCAGCTCCAATAACTCCTCAAAAGAATGGTATTGTTGAATGAAGAAATCATATTCTTCAATAGATGACTAGAACCATGTTGAGTGAATATTTTATAGCTACAAATTTTTTGGATGATGTTGTATGTTCTACTTGTTATACTATAAATCGTGTTTTAATTAGACCCTTTCTTAATACAACACCTTATGAGTTATGGACTAGATGAAACCCGAAAGTATCTTACTTTAATGTTTGTGGTTGAAAAGTATGTATCTTTCATACCCTGGATAACTTACATAAATTTGCACCCAAATAAGATGAAGGAATATTCTTAGGATACACCACAAACTCAAAGGCATATAGAGTTTTTAATAAAAAATCATGCACTGTGGAAGAAAAAGTACATGTTAATTTTGTTGAAAATGATCATTTTTTTAAACAAACTGAACTTTTTCCTTATATATTTTTTAAAACCAGTCACCAACCATTGATATAAGACCTTTCAGATAAGTATAATGTTCAATAAAATGTTTCTGAAACATTTACACATGAATATTTTCTACCCTAGGATGATGATCATTTTTTTCAAAATCTAAATCAATTGTTACTTACGAATCATCTTCGTGATAATATCATTAGAAATTTTAATCAACCAGTAAGAACTATAAGTTCATAAAGGAATGAAGTTGAACATGTTTCATTTCTCTCTCATTTTGAACCAATGACTCCTGAAGAAGCCTTGGGTGAGGAAAATTGGATAAAGGCTATGTAAGATGAACTCAATGAATTCTTAAGGAATCAGGTTTGGACCTTGGTTGAAAAAACCTAAGGAATCTTATGTTATTGGAGTAAAATGGGTTTTTAGAAATAAATGCGATGAAAATGGATTTATTGTTAGAAATAAAGAAATATTAGTTTCTAAAGGCTATAACCAACAAGAATGCATAGACTATGAAGAAACCCATGATCCTGTAGTAAGACTTGAATCTATTCATATTCTTTTATCCATTACAAAATTATTTAATTCTAAACTTTATCAAATGGATATAAAGAGTGATTTTATTAATGGTTATGTACAAGAGGAAGTCTACGTAGATCAACCCATGGCTTTGGAGATACCAAACATCCTAATCATGTTTATAAACTTACAAAAGATCTGTATGGACTTTAACAAGCCCCTAGAGCATGGTATGATAGACTTTTAGGATTTTTTCATCAAGATAACAATGTTAAGGGAACTTCTAATCCAACCCTTTTAATTAATAAAAACAATAAAGATGTTTTTATTGTCCAAATTTAGGTTGATGACATCATCATTGGATCAACTCATCACTCCTTAACAGATTATTTTTATAATCTTATGAAATCTAAGTTTGAGATGAGTATGATGGGTGAGTTAACCTTTTTCATGGTTTTCCAATATCTCAAAAACCAGAGGAAACGTACATATATCAACATAAGTATTTCAAATATCTTCATAAGAAGTTATGGAATGATAATTCTAAGAGTATAAGTACTCATATCGGAATCTCTAATTCCCTTGATATTGTTGAAGCATGGAAACCTATGGATCAGAAATCTTATAGAGGGATAATATGAAGTTTACTTTTCTTAATCGCTAGTCAACCTGACTTAATGTTCTCAGTATTCTTATGTGAATGACTCCAAGAAAATCCTATAGAATCATATTTAAAAGCATTGAAAAGAATTTTTCACTACATAAAGGGAACTTTAGATTTGGGGCTGTTTTATTCCTATGTAAATATTTTTGACCTTAAAAGTTTTTCAGATGCTGACTTAGGTGGTTGTAAAATGGATATAAAAAGTAAATCCAGAACTTTTCATTTCTTAGGAGATTCCTTAGGTTCTTTGTCATGTAAGAAACAACATTATGTAACACCTCCCACTGTAGAAGCTGAATATGTAGCAGCTGGAAGTTGTTGTGCTCAAGTTTTGTGGACGCAACACACATTCACTGACTATGGTATGAGTTTTACTAAGACTAAAATAATGTTTGATAACATATGATCCATTTCCCTATGTAAAAACCATGCACATCACTCTCATGCAAAACATATAGATAATAGACATCACTTTCTTAGGGATCACACACATAAAGGAGATATTAATCTTCAATTCATCGGAACGCAAGAACAACTTGATGATATTTTTACAAAACCATTATCTTCATATAGATTTGAATACATTAAAAAAAGGTAGGAATGATCTCTGTTAGGTAATTATTCATATCTACTTCTTGTTTAAATAATCTCATAATATTAAATTATTCTTTATTTCAAGGGGAGTACATATTTTTCCCTTTTCTAAAGCGTTTTATTCATCTTAAAATTTTATCTTTCCATAATATTTTTTACCATCTTAAAATTTATACCTTTATTTATTTTTAAATTTTAGTATTAGAAGTTTCGGTATTGGAAATTTCGGTATTGGAAATTTTGGTATTGGAAATTTCGGTATTGATATCCCAAAATCCCAAACATCCAAGAAAATTATTATTATACAGACAAACTCCTCAGAGTATTCCAAAAGGAAAATTTTCTTACCCATTATTTTCTTATCTTATGTTTAAATTTTTGATATTTCAAAATTTTCAATTTCGGATAACATTACTTCAAAATATCTGAATTCATATTTCCAATATCCATCCTCAACCATCAGATACGATCATGTTATGTTCAGCCATTTGATTATCTTATAGAAGATGAAAATTCATAGCTATGTATATATAAGGGGTGCCTTGTTTATAAGTGCCAATCTATATTTACTGATCTCAGTGTTGAAGTTCTATTTCCATCAAATTAATCATTCTAATTCTTTTTTCCCTTTTATCCCGAATGTCTCCTGAATCCTCAATTGATCAAATGCTAGTTAGGAAGGAAATAAATGTTTGGACAATATTTAGGGAATGGTTGGTTTTACCTAACTTCTTTGAAAAATATGATTCCCTTATCTCTAAGGTGATAAGAACCAATAGATGGGAAAGTGTTTTTGTGGATGAGGAGAAAAGTCAGGATTCGGTTTTACCTGATCTGATTATTCAATTCTATGAATTTGTTTATTTCTTTAAGAAGGATTGTAGGGACCTGTTCAAGTTCAAATGTTATTATAAGACATATATAGTCCCCATTAAGAAGGAAAAAAATGTTCTTAACATTTCGTATGAAGGGGATGTTATTCTCTGCTCTCAAAAAAATCCCGAGAAAGAAGGTTCTTTTGAAAAGGTCAAGGATCTGAATTATCTCAGCCTCAAATATTTTAAGAATCTGAAGATTACGAATCATTCAACTAACCACAAGATGGTAGCTCTCTGGATGCAATGATTTTGTATACCCAGAAAAGAAGATAAATACTCTCTTAAGATATTTGATATCTTTCTATTGGACTTTCTCGACAACTTGAGAATGATCAACATAGTAAAGTACATCTTCCTCACCAACCTCGCAATAAAAGGTAGATCCATCAGATCTGAAAGTCTATTGTATCTGAAAACTATCTCCAAGTTAATTATTAAGTGCCTTCAAGAACTGAATGACCCATGCTGATCATTCTCATAGCCTTTTAAGATCTTGTTTCTTAGTGATGACACTCTAAGGAGGATAAAGATAGAGTTTTTATAAGAATCCAAAACATTTGAAGAAATGGTTGTCTATAAAAAGGGAGATGTTCCGTTATCTTTTAAATAGGTACCCAAGAAAAGGAATCTTGAATAACCAAGCTTGCATGTACCAGTTCCTAATATCCCGACATCAAAACCTCCTGAAAAGAAACCGAAAGCCTATTCTGATGAAACTGTTGGAAAGTAGAGAGAAATGGAAACTACTAGAAAACAATGAGATCCTTCCTCTGGATTAAATCCTACAGAGGCTATGGCCTTAAAACTAAAGCAATCTAAAAATCTTGTGAATGAAAAGAAGGAAAAGATCTGGAAGAAGAAATTCTTAGAAAATCATGTTTATTAGTCCCTTCTATAAGCTGTAGAAAAGAAGTCTCATCAACTTTAGGAACCTCATGTCTTTCATAAGAAATCAGTTTCCACTCTGGAAATCAAGAAATCTACCAATGTCCCAGCTTTATCAGAACCTATTGAAGAAATGGAAGATCAAATAGTCCATGAAGATGATGATGATGTTTTAAAGGAAGTGGATGATTACGTTGTAACTCCTAAGGTTTCAAATTCTAAATCTAGTTCTAAGGATCAATAGATTGATGAAGAAGATGAAGTTGAAGATAAAGAAGAAGATGAAGCTGAAGCTGAAGAAAAAGACGAATAAAGAGAAGAGTTTGAACAACAAATTGATGATGAAGAACTGATTCTTGAAGAAGAAAGTCCAGAAAGAAGTCAGGAAGAAGATCTTGAAAAACAAGAAGATGAAAATGGAGATCTAAATGTTATCCATGTTTCAGATGAACAACCTACAGTTCGAAATCCTGTTAAAGGGAAAAGTGTTTTGGTTTCCTCATTAGAAAAGGAAATTCCTCAAAAGTCTTATTTGAAAATAATAAAATCAGTTTCATTAACTCCAAGAGGAGCTCAGAAATGAAAAGATGATTCAAGTTCCTAATCCACACCATCCATAGGAAATGAATTTTTCAAGCTATCTTTAAGGAAGTTGGTCACCACCATTTCGGTTCTTGCAAATATAGATGCCTGAAGTCACATGATGCAAGAAAAGTTGAATCAAAATAAATAATCGACCAATATTCTTATAGAAATGGTGGTCAAGCAAGAAGAAGACTTTAGTAATCTTTTGATTAATTACAAAGCTCAGAAGGTGACTTGTAAGAAAGTCATTAACTGCACCAAAACTATCATGAAATAGCTATGACCGTATGGTGACTTCATGTATTCAACAAATGGAGCTTTTAATACATGTGAAATCGAGTTCAATAAGGCCAATGCATCAATCTCTGATAAGGATAGTCAACTCAATTCCTTTTCTCGATCTGTGAACAGAGAAAGGGAAGTTAGAGCATAATTAGAGAAAAAAGTGGCTGATAAAGAAGAAATGATCTTGTAATTAGAAAAGAACAGTCAGGATCAGGATATCCTATTGAAGAAGTTTGAGGAAGATCATAAGGATTTGAAGAAACTTCAAACCTTGATAAAGAAAATGTTGTCTTAGAAGACGTAGTATGGATGATTTTTTTGACATTCTGATGTTTTGTGGTAATCTAAAAATTATTTCCATAATTTCTTTAATATGCTTCTTGTATATCTTTTTTTTGTTTTCAAATGTATGCTTTCTTAACCTTATAAGTAAATCTTATGCTTCTTCATCAATTTTTCCTCTTTTTGAAAATCACAAAGGGGAAAATTTTATTTGAAGAAATATTTTAATGAAGATCTCTGAGAAGGAGAATCTATTAGAGGGAGTATTATAAGAAAGGTAAATTTCCATTTAAGGGGGGTATTTTGATTAAGAAGAGATGTTTATCTAAGGGGGAGATATTTCCTTAAGAAATAAAATAAAAATTTAAATATCTATAATACAATCCTTGGGAAACATTGCCTAAGGGGGAGTTAGTCATATTCATTCTAATTTTCCTTCAAAGGGGGAGATATGTTTTTCATACTGGTTTATCTAAGTCAATATATTCTTCCTTAGAAAAGATGTTGTGCTTTCCAAAAAAGGGGAGATTGTTGATTCAATAATTTTATCCTATGACTTCTCCATTCCTTATGGTTTTATGTTTTCAAAATCACAAACACATTTTCTTAACTTCTGTCTTTTTCTTATGTTTTGTTTTTTTTATGATATGGAATTTTCATTCCATTATACATACATATGTATCATTACAAATTGCAATTCTGTTATACTCTCAAAATTTATTATTACGATTTTATATTCAGTTATATTTATAGATTATTCATATCTTCTCTGTGACACTTATTCCCGTGTATAACTGATACCGTCCTTATGATACTGATTCTGGTTTATAAGTGATACTGTCTTTATGATACCGATTTCGGTGTATAAGTGATGCAGTCTTTGCGATACCGATTCTGGTGTATAAGTGATAAAATCATTATGATACCAATTCGGATGAATAAATGATATTGTCTTTGTGATATAGAATGCTGTGTATAAGTGATTCCAATTTGATGATTCCAATTCCGGAACAAATGGGATACCAGTTTTGCAATCCGATTTAATTTTTTTTATGAATCTTTTTTCTTGATAATTTATTTCTTGAGAATATTTTTTTATTAATATTGTTAGAGTTGTTTGATTTATTATTCCAAATTTATTGGATTCCAAGTTTTCTTAAATAACACTCATCTTTAACTCAACATCATTTCTTATACTGGAAACAATGTCGTACAATATGTTACAAACTAACTGTAGTATGTTTGACACATGTCCAGGTCCCTCTAAAATTTATTGAAAAATATGACCATTGGAGTGGTTCCAACCATTGAGATGATTTTCCTATTAATACAAGTTCATTTGAACGAGAAAAGTACTTCGACTATAAGGCAGAAACTCGATGAAATTGACGCATGGGAAAAAATTGGGAAGTGATTTCTCGGGAGAGATAGAGGCTCTTTAAACTCTCAGTGTTTCGTTTAGATGTCATGAACAACTTGTTCGGGTGTGAACAACTTGTTCTGACTTGCTTTGTGCAGACTCTGATCATGCTGAACGTGGGCTTCTAGGTTTGGAAGATAGGGGTTCCAATTTCCTTCTAAATCGAGGGCTTGTGGGGATAACAGGACAGATATCAATCTTTGGATTGAGGGCTTACCTGTGATTGGGTAAGATAGAATTTATTGAAAGTATAAATCAAGGAACCTTTATCCAAGGTTGTTGGATACCCTTCTCCTTGGGTTAAAATAATCTTTTTGTTAGTTGTTTTCTTATTTCAAGTTGATTTATTTCTGATGTAATCTTATCTTTGT
Organism: Viscum album; assembly: GCA_963277665.1. NCBI lineage: Eukaryota > Viridiplantae > Streptophyta > Magnoliopsida > Santalales > Viscaceae > Viscum > Viscum album. Next base: position 681,202 of record CAUJRU010000306.1, on the reverse strand, counting down.
TAATGATAGAAATTATAACTTTCTTATACATTCTAATTCCATTACTTGGATTATATTATATATTCTATGTGACTTAAGGTAGAAAAAATCATTTAAGAAAATCTTTCTTATGATTTTATCTTAAGGTTGAAATGTTTAAGAAAAGGTTTCTTTTAGAGCTGTTGTGTATGTTTGTTTAACTTTGTTAAACTAAAATTTAAAGGTTACAAAAGAATTTTTGAAGAATAAAATTCACCCCTCTTGTATATTGAGCATCAACATTCATCATTTCGATCCTACATCATCTGTCTATATCTTAGTGGTTTAGTGGTTAGTTAAACAAATTAAACTAAAAAAATCAATATAATTTTGGAAATTTATCTTGAAAACAATCCAAGGGAAATTTTTAAATCAGAATTTATAATTTTTTAAATTTCAATTATGAAATTCAAACACTCTATTGATATAAAAAATGTTGTTGTCTCACAAATTAAAAAAACATAATAACTTCTTAATGATCTAGAATTAAAGGTAAAATATGGATATTAATAAACATAATGAATTATTTGTAAATTATAGAAAGTTTGGAGTTTCACTGTATAATAAGAGTAAAATATAATATTATTTTTCATTTTAGAGGTAATTGGTTATTAAAGGATGAATCCTTATGGTGAAAACCCATTTCAATTAGGTACTGGATCATTGATTGTTTTCTTTTGAGACTAACCTATGTATCGAATTTATCCTTTTACCCTTGAAATTAGTGAATGGAATTGAGTAAGAGACCACAGATCTTGGTAGATATGTGGTAAATAACTAAATATTTAATGAAATACTAAAGAATTAAGGGCTAATCGGAATATGAAAACATCATTGGTATGTGATCCTTGGAGTATCTATTTAGAATTTATCCAAGTAAAATAATTGTTTTTATGATCCGTATATTATTTAATTTTGTTTTCATTAAAAATAATATATAATATTTAATATCTAGTATAAATACAAGATTTAGAATAATCTAAAGCAGGAAATAAATTTTTTCACCCAAATTTACCCCATCTAAGGATGTAAAATGGGACAAGGGTATAATAAGTGGTATCATAGCTTGGTTATTTATTTTATTATTTAACTGATATCTAGAACACTGGTGAATATTATTAATTCAAAGGGTTTACCCTTATTTGATTGGTTAAATAAATTTATTTGGAAGAAAAAGATGGTATTATGATAGCCTACTTACATGAACATCTAATTTTAGGAATTAAAGATAATATTTCAGTAAAATACATTCCTAAGACCATTTGGGGTAATATTTTTAGAGAATAAAAGGAAAAATATTAACTTACAAAACCAGTGTATTTTTCCCCAATGAACATTTTTCCCCAATATAATAATAAACATCTTCGATAAAAATTATTCAAAATATCCCACAAATAATCTACATATGTTTCTGATAAAAATAATATTTTTTTGAATATGTTATTAATAAAAAATGAAAAAATTTCCTCAGATTGTGTTAAATATGTTTATTTATAAAATATTCAGAATTTGATCATTCATTAAACAATTTGATGAAAATTCCAGTTTCACCCTTTTAAAATTAAATTTATTATTTCAAACATATATATTTTAATATGACTTATTTGAACTTATAAATTTTAACATTGTTCCTCACTTAATTTTCTACAGCTTTTTTTTCAGGACACAAGAGCTAAAGAGTGAATTTGGATGGAGTAAATGGGCCATTAAATCAATTGTGGTCTAGGCATGCCAGATTGGACATCACTTTAGTGGTTGGTCCATATCTTCTATATAAATGAACGTATAGAGCCCAAATGATGAGAGGAGATCGAAATCCCAATTTATCACATATTATAATTATGGAAGGATATATAATTCATGTGTTTTGGTGGTCAATAAGGTGGTGAATGTTGGATTAACATATTTGGAAGAATCTTCCCATTCACACTTGAAACCACATTTAACCTTGCCTCCCATCCACTCTATTAATATGAATTTTTCTCATTTTTAAGGGTTGGGAAGTTAATTAAGAGATTGTAAGAAGAGGAAAAGTGGTTCTATAACATTTCAATTCACAATTGGTCAAGGGAATCTTCTGAGCTAGGATCTCCTCCAAAATGCTCTTATTTTCCTCTTATTTGTTTGTAATGTTGTTGTTCTTTCATTAGATTCTTAGTTTCTCTTCCATTTCCTATGTTATTTTAAATTTTCATATTATCTTAATATTCCGATTTTGGCAGGAATTCAAAAGTAGAAAAAATATTATGTTATACCCATTCAATATCCTTGCAAATGCAAAACGTTACTATGATGACTACACCGCCCATGGAAGAGTAGGTTTTTTAGTAATCGATCTACCTATTACCTAATTCATTCATTTAATTTGAATAAATGAGCTAATTAAATTAAATTAATATGATTAATTAAGTGAGTTTTTTAATTAGAATAAACTATGTAAGAAATTGAACAAGTAACACAAAAACACATGAGGTCAAAAGTTGTTTAAATTGTGAGAGTGAAATCATAATCTGTAATAAAAGACCACACGGGATGAATTTCTGGAGTCAATTATATTCTATAAACTCAATTAATCTTCATTTACATAGTGGATTTGTTCTCTAATTAACCACTGACCATAAGTTAACCTATGAACATCATTAAAGTAGGGTGTTGTGATTTCATGTTCTGAAACAAGCCTAGGGTTTAAGTAATTTTATCTTTGAGGTTAAGTTAAATCCCATAGGGTTTGAGGGTTAACAAATTAGGGGATTATAATTAAGTGGATGTTAATTAAAATTATAATGATAAATAATTGAGCGAATATGTATAGTTATATCGATTACCCCTTTTAAAATAATTTCTAAAAAACATATTCTTGTAGTGTCATTTTAATCAAACTTAATATCAAAAATAAATACAAAAAAAATTAATATTCCAAAAAACATCTTCTAGATTTATAGACAATAAAAAAACCCCATCCTTTTAATTCGAGTTCTTATTTCCTTTTAATTTATTTTCAATATACCTTTAATATGTTGTTAAATTTACATCATCTTTTGAGAGACAACCTTGGTCAGCCACTTTACTTCACCTAAGTACCCAACAATCACATATCGTTTGAAAGAGACCCTGACAAAGCCTTTCAAATTTGGTCCATTTTTATAAAGGCAGGTAATTATTACAACTAATTAGAGGTATTTATTTAATTTTATATTTTATTCTCTTCTTCTCTTCTTTATCCCTTCTTTACCCAATCTAAATTCTTTCTTCATCATTGATTTTATTCGGTTTCTTTTTTGGACCATCATCTTAAACTTCAAATTTATTATTATGGCATAGTTTAATTTTTTTTATTTTTATATAATTTATGACATGAATGAATACTGCTGATCTTTTATATCTTTATCCTAAGATTGAACATATATTTATGGCTCGAATCAGACATTCTCAATGTATGAGAAGTTTCAATATTCAAATATTTGGAGAATTCCACCATTTTAGTAACATTGAAATTAGATGTAATTCAAATTCAAACATAAAATAATAACCAATGGCTGAAATAAATAACAATGAACATAATATAACCATTCGAGAATTGGCTGCACCAGATATTAATTATCAACCAAATTGCATTGCATACTGAAATCCCAAATTAAACATTGAACTGAAATATGGGTTCATTCACATTCTTCCAATGTTTCATGTCTTATCTGGTGAGGACCCAAACAAACACCTTAAATAATTTAATGTGTGGTTTTCAACCCTTAAACCATGTAATGTATCTGAATATCCATACAAACTAAGGTCATTCTCATTTTCACTTGATGGAGTTGTAAAAGACTGGATGTGTTATTTACAACCTGAAGACATGACAAGTTAGAATGATATGAAACTTCTTTTCATGCAGATGTTTTTTCCAACATCAAGGAAAACATCCATTCGTAAGAAGATATAAGGGATCAAGAAAGCTTAAGGGGGTTAGTGTATGAGTACAGGGAGTGATTCAGGAAGTTGTGTGCAAGATGCCCACCTCACCAAATCAGCGAGAAACTTTTCATCCAATAATTATATGAAGGAATCACACCTATAGATAGGAGCATGGTGGATGTCTCGGCTAGAGAACCATTGGTGGACAAGACTCCAGTAGCTTCACATTCATTGATTGAAATAATGGTCCAAAACTCCCAAAAATTTGGCGATCGAGGTATTCAACTTGTCAGGGGAGTACATCAGGTAAGTAATTCTTCTCTTGAGAGTTATATAATTGATACCAAGTTAGAAGAATTGACTACTATTGTGAGGTAGATTACTTTCGATAAAAATACATTCCAACCCACACCTTCAAGGCCTTGTGGAATTTACATTGAGACAAGCCACCCACCAGACTGTTTCCCCCAACAACATGAAATAGAATATTGTGCAGCAATATTTCCTAAGAGACCATATCTGCAGAAATAACCATATCCTCAAAAGAATCTTGATTCCTTTTCTCCATTATACAACCAAGGGTTGAAGTATCAATCGGACCTAAGGTAAGGCTATAAACAACAACATAGTCCTCATTTTAAAATAATACTTCAGACAGCCTCTTCCTTACCAGTAGGGTTTCCAACAAACCCAAAGGATATTTCAATCTAAATAATCAACAAGACAATAATAAGGGAATTCTCAACCAATGGTAGATTCTAATACTGATGATATTTTGAAACAAATTGTTCTTAATAAACTAAATGAGCTAAAGAGTCATCGTTCTGATCTGAGGGAGTTGAAGACTCAAATGAGCCAGATTTACACTTCCCTCCATGAAAAGGTAAGTAAGAATTATAGAAATCCACTTTCCCAACCTACTAAAAATACCAAGGGGAATGTAAGTTCCATCACATTGAGAAGAGGGAATAAAACAACTAATACATCTGTACCTACCATTCCACCAGGATTCACCTTAACTTTGAAGGAGCCCTATTCTAGAACAAGTGATGAGAATCCCATAGAGGAAGAAAAAGGTAAGAAAAATATCGATGATGTTCCTAATAAAACAATTCCCCTTCCAAACAGGGTTGTACAAACCAATAAGATGGCCAAGGAAGCGATGGAAAAAAGCAGGTTTGGACATAGTCAAGCATGTGGAGATAAATATCTCTTTACATGAAGCCATTAAATAAATAAAAAGGTATTCCAAATTCTTAAAAGAACTTTTTACCAATCGGAGAGGGCTCAAGGGAAATGAGAGATTAAATTTGAGAAGGAATTTTTCAGTACTCTTTACACCAACTCTAGCAATGATAACAAATTGTAAGGATTCGAGGACCCTCACCATCCCATGTACCATCAGATAGTTTCACTTTTATGATTCTGTTTGTGATTTAGGAGCTTCCATTAATTTAATGCATCACTCGGTATTTTCTCATTTACAGGTTGGTGTGATAAAGACGACAAGAGTAGTGGTGCAGTTGGCGAATAGAGCTACAAAATATCTATGGGGAGTCCTTGAGGATGTAATTGTAAGGGTACGATACATGATCTTAACAATAGATTTCTACATGATTAACATGGAGGATGATCAGTTAAGTTCTAATGCTCCCATTATCTTAGGTAGACCCCTCCTCAAAACTGCAAAAAACTACCATAAATGTCAATGAGGGTACACCATCCATGGAATTTGGAGATGAAGTTGTTATATTTAATGTTATGGACTCCCTGAAGTACCACTCAGAGAACCATTATTCATTTTTTATCTCCCATTTTTACCACCAAATAAAAACCCCATGGAATTTGATTGTCCTAGGCTTAGGGAGATTATGAGTATTGGTTCTAGTTTGATATATAAGATCACCTACACACCTTTTTCTAATGCACAATACTCAATTAGATTTTATTTTAAAATGGATCCACATTCTGATTTTGATCATGATGAATCTGATTATGACATGGTTATTAATTATACTGATGGATTTGATGTTTTATTCTTTGATTATGAAGATTTCTATTCTAATATTGGTGCTCTTTGTGCACATATTTCAATTCCTTAAATGTCTCCATCTATACACCACCCCCTACACCGGCACTCAAGCCATTTATACCACATCAAAAATACTCATACTTGTTAAGTGGCGAGAGATTACCTGTTATAATTGCTAATAATACACCTTTTGAAAATAGAGGAAATCTTTTCAATATTTTGAGGGAGAATTTCAGGGAAATAAGGTGGACCATGGCTGACATGTCAAGTATTAGACCCTCCATTTTCATGCATAGGATTGTTTTGGAGGATGGGGATAAATAAGTAAGGTAGTCAAAAAGGAGACTCAATCCAACCCTTATGGATGTTGTTAAAAAAGAAGTTGAAAATTTTCTCGAGGCATGTATAATCTGTCCCATTTCAGATTCCCAGTGGAAAAGTCATTTTCAGGTTGTTCCTAAAAAAAGTGGTGTTATTGTCGTTAAAAATGATATAGATGAGTTAGTTTCAATGAGGGTGCAAAAACGTTGGTGTGTGTCTATCGATTATATGAAACTAAATCAGTCCACTCGAAATGACCATTCCCCCTCTCATTTATTGATCAGATTCTTGAGAGACTAGCTAGGAAAACACACTATTGTTTCTTAGATGGATTTTTTAGATATTTTTAGGTTCTTATTACTCTAGAGGATTACGAGAATACAATAACCACTTGTCTGTTCAACACATTTTCCTATCGAAGGATGCCATTTGGACTTTCTAATACCCGAGGTACCTTCGAAAGATGCATGGTGAGTATTTTTTAAGATTTTTTTGAGACCTACATGGAGATATGTTTTGATGATTTTACAATATACAAGTCTTCATTTGATGATTTTATGTCTAGTTTGGGAAAGTTTTTGAATAGTTGTATTGAGAAGAAGTCGGTCTTGTACTTTCAAAAGTGTCATTTTATGGTAGATCATGGTATTTTCATAGGGAATTTATTATCAAAACATGGGATAGAGGCTGATAGATCCAAGGTAGATATTATTTTATCCTTGCCATATCCATCATGTGTGCATGATGTTAGATCTTTCCTAGGTCATGCCAAATTTTATCGATTCGTCAATAAGGATTATAGTAAGATTTCTTTTTCTATGTCATGATTACTTCCAAAAGATTATGATTTTGTGTTTGATGATTCTTGCATGAATTAATTTGATGAGATAGATTAGTTTCTGACCACTCCACCGATCATGCATCCCTTATGGTGGGATCTTCCTTATGAGTTTATGTGTGACACCTCCAACTTCATGGTAAGAGTTGTCTTATCTCAGATAGTGGAGGGACATTCACATGTGATTGTATATGCATCAAGGACATTTGATTCATCCAAATAAAACTAAACAAACATTGAAAAAGAGTTTCTTACTATTATATTTTCATTAGATAAATTCTATTCATATTTATTGGGCTCTAAAGTAGTTGTTTTTTCTAAACATGAAGATTTGAGGTACCTCTTGAAGTAGGTAGATGCAAAGCCCAGGAAAATCCATTGCATGCTCCATCTTCAAGAATTTTACATTGAAATAAAGGACAAGAAGGGGTCATAAAACCTTGTGGCGGACACCATTAGTAGTATAACTCACACACTAGAGGATGCCACCTTGGACCCGGTTCCACTTCGGGAAACTTTCTGTGATGAGAATCTTTATTCTATCTCAGGTATGCATCCTTAGTATGATGATTTACTTAACTACATTGTTACCTATGAAATTCCTTCAAATTTAAAGAAACGTCAAGTCCAAATGTTAAAGAGTGACTCTAGATTTTATTTGTGGGATGATCCCTACTTATGGTGCATGTGTAGTGACCATGTTATTCAGAGGTGTGTTCATGATCATGATTTTGAGTCTGTTCTGCAATTCTATCATACACTTGCTTATGGTGGACACTTTGGACCCAAATGGATAGCTAGGAATGTTTTGGACTCTGTATTGTATTTTCTTAGTTTATTCCATGATTCTCATTTGTCTTTAAGTTCTTCTAATGTTTCAATCACAATGGTAATATTTCTAGGAGACACAAAATGCTCCAACAACCCATATTATTTTGAGATATTTTTTATTTATGGGGAATTTATTTTATGGGTCATTTTCATAATTCATTTGTTTTTTTTGTATATTTTGGTTGCTTTTTATTATGTGAGTAAATGGGTGGAGTATAAGGCCACTATGGCTGATAATTCTCATGTTGTAGTGTACTTTTTAAAGACACGGTTTTTTTGCAGGTTTGGAGTACCGAAGACCATGAAACTCTCGTATTATGGGATAATGATTAAGAGTGGAAGATGAAGAAAAATTATCATATAAAAGATATTAAATAAAAGTTTCAATGATTTTACAACATATGAAATCCACAAAAATTCAACACAAAATATACTCATACATGTATATTTGAGACCTCGAGTTTGAGTTCAGTCATAGTGTGTTCCTTAATACATCATCATGGAATAAATTCATGAGGCCTGGAAAGAATTAAAATATTAACCCTAGATACATCATCCCCTTTGAGATAATGGTCACATAAAATTAGTGTATGATCAAATAGAACTCCTACATAACCTATCTCAAGTACATGATGTGTTCTATTTATCCCTCTTAAGTAAGTACATACAAAACCAATCACATATACTAAATCCGAAGGTGGTTCCAATGGAAAATGATCTTTATTATGTGGAGAATCCAGTTAAGATCGTATATTGTAGAGACAAATTTGTACAAAACAAGAAAAATCACCTAGTAATAGTATTATGAGGGAACCATGAGTTTGAGGATGTGACATATGAATCATAAGAGATGGTGAAACAGAAGTACCTGTTCTAATTTTAGAGTATGAAAAAAAATCTGGGATGAAATTTCTAAAGGGGGGAATAATGTAATGACCCAAAATTTTATTAATTAAATTCCATCGCTTTTAATTTATGAATTCATTACTAAGTACCAAATTTATTGAAAAAACATGCACTACTTTGGTTATTTTTAAATGTTATTGGTTTTTTAAATTTAAAATAATGTAATTCAACATAACCATTGATAATATATCCATTTTATAATGACCATTTAGATTATTAATTTAAAGGTTGTGATAAAATCCAATTCATATATATGAAATAAGTTATGCCCTCGACTAGAAGGATCATACCCTATGATGCTAATTTATTGCAGCTTCTGAGGGAGATGATATGACTAGGATTTTACCTTGGACAAGCCCAACATGAGATTTAACAACTTAATTAATTGAGAAACCATTTACGGGTGAACATAAAGCTCATAGAGATCATGAACGAAACCGTAATTTCTAAATCACCCAATGAGAACCTCACCATTTTTACCTTAACCTTAGGGAATTTCTGGGTGTAATAAACATCTATGAATCTAGACACAGAAAGTATGAATTTTTTAAATAAAATAATGATCAAATTTTACCTTATTATAATTACTTTTTAAATGATTATATAATGAATTTGATTAAAATAAATATTTTTTATGATAAAACATAAATTGTATTTCTTGGGAAGTGTATCAACTCGATCAAGAAAAACTATTTTTAAAAAATTAATTGTTTTAATAAATTAATTTTTTTTAAAAAAATTATTATTAAATTTTTTTTATTGAATATAGATGATAATATAGTTTTTTGATGTTTAAAATATTTTTTATAAGGGTTAGAAAACTATTATTGTAAAAAAACTAAAAAAATTCAATAAATGTGGATTTTTGAATAATAATAATAAATTATAAAACATAGTAATTTACATGTATCAAATAAATATATATTTTTATCTCAAAATGTTTAAATTGTCCCATGGTGACTTTTCATAATTTTGCAGAGATTATCAATTTTTTTTTCAAAATTAAATACAATATAAATAAACAGTGTGTATTATGAAATCATAATGAAATAAAAGTATTATAATATATTCCATAAAAGGTATACAAGATTAAATATATATTTATCCTTTAATATAATGTGTTACTTAGTTTCTTTTTTAACTTTTATGAATGCTTAATGAATCTATAGAAATATATATTATATTTTTTTTGTTTTAAAATAAATTATTTAAAAACATGACTCAATTACACATAAGCAAGTGGATTATTTTAATGTTTTTGGTTAAAAAACATATAAAATAATGAAAACATAACCACTTTTGTATAAACCATGGGAAAACCATGTGATGGTCTATGGTTTTGATTACATTATCATGCACAATCCAAAACCTATGTTTTCAAAATTAATAAAGAATTCCTCTCTCATTTCAAATATAAACACACACAAAATCATGTTACTCTTCACTAAAAACCCTTTAAGCATGGAATTACTCTATAATTCTATCTTTGGAGTCCCCCAAGGTTCCCCAAACCACATAATAATTTTCTCCCAATCTTTTAGATGAGACCTCTCATAGTTAAGGAACATCTCCTTCTCCTCTTTATTCAAGTACCTCCTATATATTATGATTTTGTTTCAAATTATTCATGTGGGGCTATTATTTAACACAAAAATATTACTACAATTATGATTTAAAATTTATGATATACCCTTCCACTCTCATTAGTCACTTTTATGAACATATATGTACCCTTGTTATGCTAGTAGAATTATCTTACAATTTTTTCTTGCCACACATTTTTTCGTGAATACCCATACATTTATATACTCAAGGGTATTAAAAAAGATGTAAATATAATTAATTAATTGGTGAATTAATGTATATAACCCTAAATCCTTGATCTTTGGTTAAAAATTAATGAAATTCATCTTTATATTGTGTTATTCATGTGGAACACTCATGAATATACGTTCTATGAAAATTTTAGATGTTCCCAATTAGCGCTCCAATACATTGCATAATGTTTTTGACTCTTGAGAAATCATCTAAGGGGTTAAGGGGTAAACATAATCCATTACAGGAATTTATCCACTCTGTTACGATGTCATGTTAGATAGCCTTTATAGATGATTATAATTACATGTTTAATGTTGTTTCCACCTTCCTATGTTTCATTTATGTTGTCAAGTTATATCATGGCTATTTTTTCATGACTATAATTCCCACTCCACTTATATTACCTTGATATGCCCCTTGTATCACATGTACTACTTTACCTTATGATATTATTTTTCTATTCTATTATAGGTCTTTGTATATCACCCCTTTCATATGTATATCCCAAGGTTATTCCAAGTGGTTTTAAAATAATGATGGAATTTTAGGGGCATGTTATGGAATTTTTCATTAATGTCATTGCATCCCTATTGTATATTCTTATGTTTTGTAACTAATTTTTTTAAAAAACTAGCCTTCATAATCGTCTTGGAATTTCTAATTGTGATTTTATGTAACAACTCATGAATTAAGGTTTATTAAATATATAGGTTGTCATATAATTGTTTTTAATAATGTCTGAAAAGTCATATTATTTGAAAAAATGGAATATTTCACTATTCTGCTAAAGAATCCATGTTTATTAAAAAAAGAAAAAAATTATACTAATATTTTTTTTGAATCTAAAAATGATGTTTATTTTGTCAATTTACAATTATAATAAAAAAAATTTAACTATTATTTAAAATTATATTGTAAAATGGTTATTGGAAAATAAAATTTCAAAATACTAGTTTTTCTTATTTTTAAATTTTATAATAAAATAATAAATCTTGAACTAAATAAAAAAATTATATGATATTAATATATTCAGATAAAAATAATATAATATTTTTTTTTATTTTATAAAAATTTAGTCGTATAAAATGATAGATTCATAAACTCAATAATGAATCATTTAAAATATTATAAATAACCATTTTATATAAATAGATATTACTATACATCAAAATTTAGTTACTCCGATTAATATATACTAATTCAAAAACATTATTTGATATGTACAATTATTATTTATAATATGTATATATATATATATTATGTTTTCATTTTAGTTTCATGTTGTATATAAAAAAATTATCCAACATATTTGACTTAATTAGGAATAAAACGTATACTAAACCCTCATTTCATTTCTAAGAACAAATATTATATCTCTTATCCAAGATTTTTACTCAAATAAAATTCGTGGGATTCATTACAATGATCCTATAGGTAGGTTAATGATGGATTCTGATAAAAATATATTTAATGATGATGATAGGGCTCAGTCTGATTTATTAGAAGAATTGTCCAATTATATTTATAGGAATGTAATGGATTATTTAATGGAAAAATTTATTTATGATTAATATTCTACTATTTTATAAGGTGACACAAAAGTAAAGTATGAAAAGATAATATTATAAAAAATATATATGATGATCTAAAGATGAGTCCATATGAAAATATCAATGGTTTCTTTTACCTTTTTACTAGATTTATTTGTTAAATTTTCCTATTTGGTTATGAAATCAATAGTTCCTACAAATTAAATAATATTATCATAAGTTTACCATCAATGTTCAATCCAAAGGTATTTTATATTTAATATATGTATCATGTTGATTTATCTCCAAAATACATACACAATAAGTGATTTTCATATGAAATACTAATGAAAACTAAAATATCATTAGAAAATTAATATTGAGAGATTATATTCATGGTAGATAAGAAGAATTAATTTATAGATGATAAAAATAATGATGTTTGAGGTGGTGACACTTAATCACTTATAGAAAAATTGTTTAAATTAAGAAAAGACATATTTGAGGGGAAGATTACTCTAGAAAATTTTTGTTGTTGGAAGGATGGACACATCGCTTAATGGTTTCCAAAGAGATTTTATGATAGCACGGTGAGTATAAATTCTATCCAAAATAGTTGAATAAATTATATCATATAAGGAATTTTAATTTTATAAGTTTTTGAGGTAGTGATTTTCAAAGGAATGTGCTTGTTAGTAAATAATAATAATTTTTTAGAAAGATCCCTTAAATGGTATTGAATTTGAGTTTTTCATAGATATGGAATATATAATGATGCATTAATTTGGGTATTATAAAACTAAAATAAAGTAAAATGATTCACAATATGGATCTTTATATAATTAATTGTAATTAGAAGGATGACTTCATGATATTGATGTATAAAGAAAGAAGAATAAAAATAATTGGCGGTTTTTATGGAAACTTTAAGGTATGATGATAAATTGAATCAAAAACTGATTTTATTAAGAATATATATAACCATTAAGAGCGTAAAAAATCATGTGAAGAAAAAAATTTATCTACCCATCAGAACTTATCAACATTCATGAAACTATAAAAAAATATATGGATATATTGAGAGGTGATAACAATAGGTTCTTTTGTTGAATAAATTATAGTTTTTTGGTTTTCTAAGTCAAATGATATCTCATTACAGTGAAGGTGAAATATATAAAATAATAAAATCAATTGTAATCCATAAAAAGTGATTTGGAAAACACTGTAAATATCTAGAAAAAATATTTTTATTGTTACTCTTTTTATTATTAAAATTTTGGACACAAAGAAGATGATTACATGAAATGAAGAAGATTATATTATTAAAAAATGTAGTTGAAAATATATCCAAATAAGTATAAATCTATTACTTTGAAAAACCATGTTTTACTCCCTTAAATAAGATTAATTTAATCTTATTTCTAATATTTAAAATAATGATAACAGACTAAAAAAATCAAATCATTTAAGATTATCTTGGATGGAAATGTATAAGGATGATAAAACAAACTCTGATAAAATTTTATTATAAGAAAAAAAAGTAATAGAAACACTTATATTCAGGATAGCGGGTGTTTATCTCATATAATAGAAAATATAACTATATTGAAGAATGTAGAGGGTAGATTTTATCGAAAAGTTCCCCTTGGAAATAATGGTGATTTAAAGAAACAATGAAGTGTAAAGTCTTGGATCACTGTTGATGAGTTAAATAAAAATTATACACAAAGTATTGATGTAATTATTTAATATTTCTTGAGTGTTTTCGGCTATATGACCCTGTTTTGGAAGTCCCATTCATTTAAAAGGGATTCAATATCAAAGGTAAATATTATAAATCAATGATGGAAGGTTGGGGAACTAATTATAATATATTTTATGGTTTATTACATGGTAAAAAATTATACATATACAATGTGATAAGAACAAAGATTTTTTATCAAAGGAATGTCCATTTAAATCGAAAAATTATATAGAACATATAAAAATTTAGAGCTAATATTGACATTCCTAACTTGAAGAAATATCCAGAAAATATTTCCCAATCTTGAATTTGAGGAATGATTATTTGAAATATGCATCCTCCAAAGAATAAGATAGTGTATGGTTTACTATATATAATAAAAACCAAATTATATTTCTCAATTAGCCAATTTGGAACATATGCTCAGTGGTATTTCATCATATTTGTTAATTATTATAGCACTATGGGTTGTTCTATGTCCTTTTATTAAAAAATAGAAGTCTTGGATTTCAAAAAAGTGTTTTAAGAATATTTCAAAATGAAACTTGATGAAATATGAAAATTTTGATATTAGAAAATGGATTTGAGTACATATCTTATTAGGTTCAATATTATCTTGAAAATCATTATATTAAACATCAATTGTCATCAATAGGGACTCCAAAATATAATGGGTTAATGGAAATGAAAAATATAATGGTCTATAATATGGAATATATATTGTTTATATATAGTGAAATTTCATGCCACTACCAGAATAATGTTATTAAAGTGGTTTATTATACACAAAATAGTGTATTAATTTGTCCTTGGGTAGTGGATACACCACATGAAAAGTGGCATTGAAGTAAATTTTCTTTAAATCATCTTAGATAATTTAGAACAAATTTTTCCATCTAAAATAATTTATAATTTAATGAAATAATTTTCATGTAGTAGATGAATGTATTTTATTAGGATACTAAGCAAAGAGAAAGGCCTATAAATATTTCATTGAGAGGATTGACAATATTTTTTTGAGATATGGCATAAATATTGTGGATAATGAGGAAAAATAACAATATAGAATTTAAATCGTGAAGAATGTTTTTTCATAGAAACTAAATAAATAAATACAGATGTGGGAGAATCCCAAAATCATCATGCTAAATATTCTAAAAATGAATTAGTATACGAGAAAATTTAAGGACTTGAAGGTCCCGAACATAGAAGAAGCATTGTATGGGGAATTCCCAATATAGAGTTTTATTTCAATAGATTATTTATATGATACATTCATGAAGATAAACATTTTGATCATGGAGAACTAGCCAAAAAATTATAGTTGTTTAATCAACAAAACCAGGAAGCAAGATCAACACAAATGATTTGTAATTAATTTTAACAATTATTTCATTCACTTGAAATTACTTTTGTATTCAGTAATGGATCAGAAAACTTCTATATATCATACCATCATTTAATTATTGGAATAAAAAGTATGTTCCCTCCATTGGTGGTCCACACATTATCCATAATCCTATGAATGTTTTCATAGGAATGTTCAGGCGATACAATAGTAGATCCTGATGATTGAATTGTTTACCATTGTTCACCTTGAGAATAAATTGAATTAGTATTCTATTTCATCTTGCTGACTCATGAGTAGTGGTGGAGGAGAATTAATCTTAATTATTGAGATTGTTCTTGGATGGGGAGTTCTCTAGGTCTTTGAGAGAATTGTCTCTAAATATCATTGTGCACAAGAAAGCGAAATTGGGAACCTTAATGAAATACTATAATTGTTTTTATATACTTCTAGGGTTCGAAAATAATAATTGTACATGTGACAATATTATTATTAATTATTTTGGAACAGGATTTCAATAATAATTATAATTATATAATGATTTTTTGACATGTGAAAGTCAAAAAATTAAATTAAATATTATTAATTAGAAATATATAAATTATATTATTTCACACCAAACCATTGAACTCAGACTTCCATTCCTATATAATATTTATTGAGCATTTAATAATTAATCTTAAATTTAAAAATAAATATAATTTCATTAATCTCCAACAAATAAATGACTATTATATTAACTAAATAGAAAATAGATACATAATAAATATTCTTCTCACAAAATTTCCTCTCAAATAACTTCTAACAGAATATATGTGATCAAGAAAACTGAAAAAATTATTAAACTATCTCTAGGATAAATATTTATTCTAATTTATAAATCGTATATAATAAAATTACTTAACTGAGGGTTTGGATACCCTCAGTGTGTCACCCTTTAAGCGTCATTCTCAGTGGAATTTGGTGAAACATACCAAATACCAAGAATTAAATATAGCATCATCCAATGGAAAAAAAGAGAAATAATTTAATTTTGTAATGAAATAATAAAACCAATTGATGCTTACTATGTAATATAATCCATTTACCTCGATATCTATAATCAATAAGGATCCGTGTTTGTTTCATTAACCTTGGTGCCTGATATCTTATTACTTGAATTTCAAAAAATTAAACAATCATATAGAATAGGATTTCCATTGATTAATTTAGTATATATCATTTCCATCAAATGGCATAAGATATAAATTTCCAATAATGAACAGTAGTGAAAAATCTTTTCCATCATTATACATTAATAAAATATTTCTCGTGACGCCCATAACCATTCGTAATTTGTTGTGAACATATGTTGTTGCAGTTTTCATTAATACATAAAATTATGTGACTCATGGCATATGTTAAAAATAATATTAATATATAAATATCAATACACACATCCAAATAAAAGAACATCCATTAAAACAAATAAATTTGGATTTCCTACCGACGGGTCTCGTTCT
This sequence comes from Viscum album, assembly GCA_963277665.1. Classification (NCBI taxonomy): domain Eukaryota; kingdom Viridiplantae; phylum Streptophyta; class Magnoliopsida; order Santalales; family Viscaceae; genus Viscum; species Viscum album. Next base: position 664,406 of record CAUJRU010000306.1, on the reverse strand, counting down.
CATAATTTCCTATACTAGGAATTAACAGGGGCATAGACCATTATAAGGTTCCTCAAAGTCTTATGAGTCTCCACCCCTTATAGACTATATCATTTATGTCCCTAAAAATATTTTATCAAGCTATATAACATATATCTAATAATACGATCATGGATCTTCTGATTCAACATCATTGTGGGGAACTACTATAATCCTTCTCTGTGATTCATAATCTTAGGTAATTATCACATACAATGTTACACATAATAAAAACAATTATTTGATAATGGTTTTATTAATATTAAAAAAATAAATATATTTTACCATAATGTACAATGAATTTGGTTCCAGTTAAATAAACTGACTCCAAATTTCACTAGATCTAACTTTTAAAAGACATTAGTCCGCTAGCTCACATATATTACTCATTCTTCAGCAAAGATAGGACAATAGTCAAGGGGTCTACCATATTTTCTTCCAAATAAATTATTCTTACTAAAAGATCACCCATAATAGAAAAAATTATCCAAAATTTATAGATATAGAGTATATTCTTTATTCTTTATTGTGGACTTGGATATTTATCAAGATCCACAACTACTGTATTATCACAACACAATGTTATATGGTGTTTAATTCTAGGTTCCATTTCAATCTCCTGGAAAAAAATTAGAATCCATATTGATTATTTTTATGTATTATATATGTTAATATATTCTAACTTCACCATATAATTAGTGAAAACTAGTTAATTTGGAAACTATAAGCTCACATATCAACCATTGAGACAAAAAAACATGTCCTAAATATTACTTCTGATCATTATGATATGTTTTCAAATCTAGAATTAGTATAACCCCTGATGAATAACTCACCATCTCTTATATACACTAGGAGCATTTCCTTGGTTTTTATTATAAACTTATGGATAGCCTTGAAAACATGCCAATGTTATTCTCCTGGATCAACCTGATATATTCCTACCAAAAACAATACATAGAAAACATGATGTCTAGTACTAAACATGGAACACATGATTGATCTTATCACTAAATAATATGAGGTATTATTGATCCTCTCTTTATTTAGTTGTTCTTGATGACACATTTTATTGAAAATATTTATACTATGTGACACTAGAATAAATCCAATATTTGATCATTCTACACTAAATCTCTTTATTATATAGTTAAATTATATATTTTTAATTAGTCCAAGTAACCTCTTAGATATATCATGAATGATCTTGACCCCAATAATGAAGGATGATTTACCTAAGTCCATCAAGTAGAAATACATACTTAAACTATCTTCAACAGACCATAATACTAGTTTTTTATTTCCAACATGTAATATGTAATCAACATCTAATAATAGGATTATGAATGTATTCTCACTAAAAATGCTTTCAACTTAAGGATAACAATAATTCTTAATGAAACCAGAATATTTTATATATTTATTGAATTAAATTTTCCACTACCTGGATACATTCATCAATGAATAAATGGATCTTTACAAATTGCATATCCTTTTAGCGGCACCTTGAGTAAAAATCCTTATAGTTGTTTCATGTAGGAATATTAATAAAGGTTCCCATGAAGGAAATATATTTGAAATATATTTCTAGATTTCTTAGTCATGGTAATATTCTATAAAAAGAATAATTTTTATGGACTTAACAATGGAAACTAGTGAGAAGACCTACTCATAGTCCATTCCTAAATTTTTTTGAAACCTTTTATCCACTTTCATTTCATTATAGGTATTTGATATTCCTTATATTTCCATATTTATCTTGAATACCCATTTTCAACCTATATTATTTTCAAAAATGGGTTTATTGAATAGAACCCAAACATGGTTCTCATATCTGGAGTCCATTTTAGAATTCATTGTATCTTTCCATCGTGTATCTTTGAATTTCTATACAACCTCTTTACAAGAGATATGTTCATTATCATCAACCAATAATGATTCAACAACTTCGATGACTATAAATCCATATCTCGATAGTCCTTTTACATTTCTAGTGATTCTACATATTAATTTTGTTTTAGGAACAACTTCTTCCACATAGACATATAAAATATGTTCACATACCATATCTTGTGTTTCTTGAGCATAAAATTTATATAAATCAGTCTTACTACCACTATTATTATTTATGGTGTTCTCCCTCATAAAAAAATATCTTTTATAGAATTTTCCAGAATCTTTTATGATGGTTTGTATGGGTAGTATCCCATTTTTGTTAGGTTACCCTAAAAAAATACAATTTGTGCTTCGGGGTCAAATATTGTTCCCTGAGAATGCCTTAATCAATTATATGAAATCTTTTACATGTATATGAGATAGAAAATGTTTTTTACACTCTATAAATCAAAGCGAATTCCATTTTCTACATTAGTTGGTACTCAGTTTAGTGTGTATACATAAATTTGTAATGCATATCTCCAAAATCAAAATGGAAGATCTGTATGAATTATCATCAACCTTAAAATGTCACTAAAGGTATGATTCATCATTTCTCTTATACCATTTCACATTTGTGTGTAATGTGGAGTTAGTAAAGATAGAATTCCAAAATCTATATAAATTTGATAAACTATTAGTTAAGATAATCACTAACACGATCTGATTAAAGTGACATTATCTTCTTTTCAAGTTGATTCTCAACTTCATTCATAAATTACTTAAATTTTTAAATTTAATCCAACTTATAAATCCTCATGTAGACATATCCATATCCATTCATATCATCGGTAACAAGAAATAAGTATGAATAACCACCACTAGATTCTACTAGAAATGATACACCCACATCAGTGTTTATTAATCCTTTAAGCTATTTAGCCCTTTCACCATGTCCAATAAATGTTTTTAGTTATTTTTCTTTATAAACAGTAATGAAATATCTCATGTAGTTTGAACTCATAATATTCTACCATCTTGAAAAAGCTCTATGAGATGTATCTCATTTATATGACTAGGTTGGGGATGCCAAAACTGGGTGTCATATGAGTCATGAAAACATGATTCATTATAAATCTATAATACTAGGTTTTCAAAATTTAATACATAAAAACCAATATTTAAATTTGGTATACTATAAAATATGTGATATTTATAAAAGAAATACATTTTATTTATTAATTTTAAAATAAAATCATGTATATCTATGAATTATACATAAATTATGTTCTTGGTATTAGTTGATACATATTAAAAATATTTTAAAATTTGTATCATTTTTGATGTAAATGAAAGGTAGTAATCCCAAATGGATATAAAGGTTATCCCAAAACCATTATAAATTTTCAAATTCACCTCTCCTTTGGTAATCATTCAGAATGTTCTTGGTTCCTATATGTTGATGAAAATGGGAGCAACACAATCTATTTATAATTACCAATGTGTATGTTGAAAGATTATGCTCAATAATAAACATACATTTATCACCCCATTAATTTTATGTGTTCTTTTTATTCCAGTAGCCTTACTTACACCATGAAAAATATACCACTTCATTTCCCTATCCCTTGTATCTCTGGCTTCTTGAAAGTATGGATCTTCAGAGCTTTATAATTTTTAGGATTTTAGGCCCCCTTTCGATTTTATTCCCTTTCTTATTCACCATAAGGAAAACAAGTTTGTTACACCCCATTTCCTTGTCTACATGGGTTATCATAGTAAGTATTTATAAAAAACTATTTTCATTGTTTCTTATATTTTAATTAAAAATAATACAAGATAATGTATTGGGTAGTGAATAAAGTATTTGATCTCTTCACAACTCATCTAGAAATGTAATCCCTAAAATGTATAATAATTAATTATATCCAATAATCTTAACTAAAAATGGTTCAAATGGCACCAACCCTCTAATATTGGTTGTAAATAGAGTATTAGAGATCTTATATCTCTTTTGTATTTCCTTATCTAGATAGATATCTTGAGTGATACATAATTCTATATGCCTCCATTTCCTCAAGTATCCTTACAATATCATTGGTCATGGATGATAGCATGAAACACTAAAATCTATTGAATTGTTCAAATGTTTATTATATAGAGATAAATCGTCCTCACTAACCACTTTACCACAAACTTCTTGCAATTTTTTTCAATAACATTCTATTTCCTTTCATGAAGTAGGATGATGCTTAATCACCATTTCCACTCAAGGAAACTTTTTCATGTGAGAAGATTATCCTAACCAATTTTTGATCATAGTGATATGTTTGAAGTCATATTTATTTCAATTTCTAAAAATAATAAAAACATTATTTTATCATGGTATCTGATTAAATTATTCAAATCAATAATTGTAATAATTTTTAATCTCCCTATATTTTATTTAAACTAAAATGTCTTCAACATCACATTCCAAAAATTTTGTTTCTTGGAAACTTTATTGAAAGGGGTCTATATTCCCCTTATAATCACTCTAAAATTATCTTATTAATAAATTTTAATGGTTTTATGTGGGAATTAAGAATACCAATATCATTAACTCGTAGTTCCATGATTTTTTGAGTGGTATCGAAAATCTGGAAATCCTAAAATTGTATTGCCTCAACCTTCTGATCATAGTTACACCATGTCCTCCTTTGGTAGTAATCCCTTGATGAAAACTAAGGTAAGCCAGCCCAAAACATCAAGATAGAATTCCATTATAATTGGATGCACCTCAACTTTATTCAAAAAAAATTAACTATAGTTTGATTTTAACATTTGTCGGGGAAGACAATACTGACTTAATATATATAGCTAACATATTTTATATTTTTGTATTTATTTCAAATAGTATCCTTATAAAATACTTTTTAATATTTATTAGATTTAATTATATTATAAACAATGTATTATGAAAAATTAATGCATAAGATAATTTAATTTGGTTCTATCTTATATGCTTATTAATTCATTAATTCATGTGATCATGAAAAATCATCCAAAATGAAATAACCTTAAAAAGTAAAAAAAATATAGTGGTATGGTCATGATATTTTTATAATTTTTTGTTTATATATTGTGTAAAAAACAAACACTTGATGTAAGAAAAAAACCATGAACCATTTTATGTTTTTTGTTGCTGATTTCAACATGTTTACTCATGCACCTATCTGATTGGTTTTTGCTTGGCAACAAACACAAAACACCAACACTATCTTGGGAGCTTCATTCATTACATACAATTTTACTCGCATATATTTGCGGGGAAGAAAAGTATTCGATAAGGTTTTTACATAAAATAAACAATGAGCCTAAATTTCCTAACATTACATTAGGAATGAAGACCCAAAAGCCAAAAATTTAATTTCATAATAATTTTAAAAGAAAAAAATCGATACAAAAGTCTATTATATGATCATGATCATCCACATACATGCAAAAAAAATTACATTTAATAAAAATATTACCCCATTATAATAATTTTTATTTAAGATAGATAGCATTAGAATCAATTAATTATTTTCTTTAATTAATAAAATTTTTATTTGAATTTTTATTGGAATTTTTCAGGATATTCTCATCTGTCATAATTTTAGAGAAATTAAATAAATTTATTCAAAATTGACAGTGTACAAAAATATATCATGTAGGTAACACTATGAGCACACATCCAAATTAACCAATGTGTATTATATTTATATATTGTTTACTCATTAGACATGTGTTATATACTTCTTAACACACAGTTTCATGGCATGTATTATTATCTTAATTACCACATAGAACACATGATATTTTTGTAACATGTTATGTTTCAACGCGTGTAGAGTAATGACTATATTATGACTTATATATAATATGTTGTTTCAAACATTACACATAAATTAATTACACATTAAATATATATATATATATATATATATATAACCTACTACATGGTATGTACTACCAACTTAATGAACACATGAAAAAAATGTATATATGTTTTAAGAAGTATAAAAATAAGTTTTAATTTTTTGTAATTTGGTATTATAAATGATGTGTATAATCCTACTACATGGTGTTTAATTTTTTTACAACAATCTATTGATTGAACTTGTGTAGAAACATGGTGTTGAAATGTAACACAAAATATATTAGAGCAAAGGGTGTGTACATGGGCTACATTTGGTGTGGTCTCTGTGTAACAATGTCACAAGTCATGTAGGTTGTGTATGGAAATTCACATCACAACATTGACTAATAATCTAAATTCCATGTATAGATGGAACATAGTGTGTAGTCTAGGAGAATGTGCACCGGGATGGTCTAGTCAACACGTGGTTTATCTAAATACAAAATTCATGTAACAAATTCATACAATTGGAATAAATATGAATTATTTTTTGGGGAATTGAACATGGGTACACAACATGTACCAATACGCTACATGACCTGTACTCTTGTGTTATCTGGGGAGAATCCATGGATCCACCTAGTGTGTTATTCGAATGTATGTTGTTTATAAAATTAATTGATCTCATTATATTTTTGATAATGTATAAGAAGAAGATCAGATCTCATGATTCACATTATATAATTATTAAATCATAATTGAAAACTAATGATAAATTAGTAAATCAATAAATAATCTTTAAATAATTTAAAAAAATTATATCAACCCTCTGATACCACTTATAGATTGTTTTTCATAGTAGAAGAGTTGGACGGGGATTCCCAACATCGATTTTTATCATATTCTAGGATTAATATAATATTTTAATGAAGATAAATTTCATGATAAATAAATATGAACCAAAGAATAATTCATTATTGAATGTCAGAACCAAGCTGCAGGATCATCACATATTCTTTAAAATAATTTTAAATAATTAAATAATTACATTACAATTAATTTTTTATTTATTGATTGATCTAACAATGTATCGATGTCATACCGGCATTATGTTATTGGAATCGAGAGTATATTCCCTCTTAAGGTAAACCACATGTATTCCATGAACCTCTAAACATCGCCAAACGAATATCCTTGTTATAGAAAATTATATCCTAATGCATATTTCACTCACCATCTATCACATCGAGAATCGCTTTGAGAAGGACTATTTTTTATCTCTCTAGAATCAATAGTGGTGATGGATGAATATCACTCTCCATTCTCCAAAGTGTTCCTGTAGAGGGATCCCTCTAGTGCTTCCATAGAATTATTTCTCGATGTCTTTACGCACAAATGAATCAAATCAGACACCCTATAGAAAAAATATATTAGAGATTATATACTTATAGGGTTAGAAATAATAATTTCACATTTCCCATAACTCATTTTATTATTTCATTCAAAAACCCATATCTACAATAACAATATTTATCATTATTTCTTGATATGTTATAAGATATAAAATTAAATTACATATTATATATTCAAATAATATTCAACGTATATTATTTCTCACAGGACAATTAAACTATTTCTGAAATTCCTCTAAAATATTTAATATACGTTTAATAATGACTACATATTTAATAAAAAATTCCACTACATTATTATAAAATAAATCAATAAATATTATATTCACTAAATATAAAATAAATATTTTTTAAATAGTCACATCACAAAATATTCCTTTCAATAACTCGTGATAGAATATATGTGATCAATAAAACATGAATAATTATTAAACCATTTATAAGATTAATATTTATTAATCTTTTGGAATAATAAATAATATTATTATTTAACATAAATTTCGTAAAAAATTAGAGTTTGGCCCACTAGGCCTCTTTCTTAGTGGCATTAGATGAAGCAACCAAAGTCTAATGTTAGCATATTAAAACATGCCAAATAACCCATATAGAAATAAATTAATGTTTCAATGACATATAACCACATATTGAAACTTACTGTGTAATATTATCCCTTTATCTTGATATAAATAATCATATAGGTTGCATTCTGGTTCCATCCACTAATGTGTTTGATGTCTCTTTATTTAACCTTTTTTGGAAATTGAACATTCTTACAGAACTCCGTGGACATGGATTTATTTAGGATATATCAAAACCATAAAAGGTACTTAGATATCAACCATTATTAAATAATAGAAGTTAAAAATCCTTTCTCTCATTTTTCATTAATGAAATATTAATCATGAGGCACCCGACATATCATACTTCACCATGAAATTATGTCATCATGCATTTCAAAAATATATCAAATTACCTGAAACATAAGTATAATTAATACCAATATTAAATTATAAGTACCAATATATACATCCATAGATAGGAACATCTAATAATACACATAAACGTGGATTACCTTTTAGTGTAATTTGTTCTCATAATTTCCTATAGTGGAAATTACCAACGAAATACACCATGAAAAGGTTCCTCAATGTCTTATGATTCTCCAAAAAATATATTATATATCATTTTTCCCTCAAATGATTTAATCCATCCATAGAAAATATTATTAAAACTATAATTTGGGATCTTAATGGTTCTCATCAGAGTGGTAAAATAGTTTGACCTTTCAGTGCGATAACTACTCTTAGGAAATTGTCACATACAATGATTCATAGAATAAAAATTATGATGTAATATTGTGTTCATTAATATTCAAAACAATGAATACTAGTTATAATAATTTACACAAAATTTGGTTCTAGGAATCCAACTTCAACCGGAGTGATTCAAAAGGTGACTCTATCAATAAAGATAAGGGTACAAGTTGATTCAGGTAATAATATTGGAGATGAATAAAATTTTATAAAAAAAAAGTATAAATATTATAGGGATTACTTGTAACACCACAAGCTTCCATGGTAAGTTTCCCTTTGTATAATGCAATGTCTTGCAGTGTACGCAAGTGCGAGATTCTAGCACACCACAACCAATCAAACTAGCGGTTATGAATAGTAATAAATAATTTTTGAAATTTTATACATTTAATCATTAAAAATGGACTTAATTTTTGGATACGGAAAATCTAATTTAGCATAGGGAGAAATTTTGGTACATTTCAGAAAACTTTTATATTTTGATGAATAGTGAAAATTACTAAATTATAATTAAAAACAACTTTTTTAATCAAAATAATTAATGGTGATAAATTATGAATTCGAGTGGTTTTAATGTATATTTAGAATATATTTTTACCAATTAATACAATGTTTATTGTTGGACATAAAATTACAATTAAATTGGACATAAACAAGTGTCAATCTTTTGATAGTTATTATATCTTAAAGACACGTTTTTTTACAGTGGGAAATAATTTTAAATTAATTTCTGCCACTTCTTTTTTTTTGAATTTGGAAAAATGGATTCCATATTTGGAATCAGGATTTCCAAATTGTGTATATATGTAACTTTTATTTTTAGACATTTTTGAATAATTACTTTGGTAAATATTTTATTTACCATGCTTAAATGGAAAATCCATTAAATATGGGTAAATATAATAACATTAAAATAATATTAATTTACCCTAAAACGTGTCCTAACATTATTGGTGGATATATTTCCTACCATGGACATTTTTGGGTCGATTTTGGGACCCCATGGAGCCACTTGTAGTTGATAGGGACACTTTATATTAATTAAGTTAAAATAAATACAAAAATGACATAAGCATATATATTTTAGAAAAACAAATTTTACATAGGGTTATATATGTTTTATTTTAGATTATAAATATTAATTAGAAAGATAAAAATATTTTCTACATAATGGTATTTTATTTATAATTTTTAGACATTTAAAAAGTATAAATATATATGACTCAATAATGATGCAGTATTTTCCTTATTAATGAATGACTCAAATAATTGATATTATAAATGTTAAACTAAATATAATTTGAAGGTTTTGATGACATAAAAGAATTTTATTGGTTAATATGACATTTTTTTATTTCTTAAATTAAATTTTTTCAATTAATAAAGCTATTAAGAATTTAACAAAAATCAATTATTTAGTAGTGTCAAAATTGACAAAAATTGGTTTTTAAAACAAATATTATATTATTAATTTATATTCTATTCCTAAAAATATAATGTTCATCCATATGACTCATATCATTATTTTTATATCATTAATGGACCACTTTGTTGTCTCTTGGATGTAAGTAGTATGTTTATTAACTACATAATATAAAATTGCAAAGTGACATGGTAAGTGTCAAACTAATTAACTAAGAGTTAAAACTAAACTATAAGGTTAATATAAGGACACAAACCTATCTAAATTCTTTTATTTGAGTTTTTTTGTGACCTATCCAGACCTTAACCTTTAAATAATATACATTGTAGCCATTATAAACCGAATATTAATTTATTATAAAATAATATTTCTAGATTTTCCTAAGGTGCCCCTCCTCCCCCTTATAAAAGGACACCACTTCTAACCAATTATTCACACCTTCACATCCTTTTGGTTCGGCCAACCCCTGCCCAAATACTCTCTAAACATCCCTCAATTAAACATAAAGGCCTTAGTTTGATCATAAATACAACCTATGGTTCCCTTTTGATCAAATCAAAAGGAAGAACCCGGAGAAGAGGTAACGTCTTCACCACACTCTTTAAAGTTCCTTTCTTCTTCAACTTATTCTTTCCTTGTTATTTCCATTATAAAAGAATAACTGTAGTATCTTATATATACTGTGATGTCATTATAATTATGTAACAAAAAAATTCATTATTCTATCCATCCCATGAATGACATGTCACCATACGTGCGTACGTACGGCCTACCGTCTCCACGTTGTGGTGTAATTGTTGTTCAATATATTATTATTTAGATGGTTATAATAATGATGTATAATTCATGTAAATAATAAATATAAAATTATAATGATTCTTTCTATATGATATACCATCCAATTATATATTATTTTAATATCAAAAGAATGATATTGTCGCTCATGCGTACGTACAGACTACCGTCTCCACGAACGCGATGAGATTCATTCCCCATCGTATCCATTCAAGACTAAATTTCATTTGATGAATAAAAATAATTTTTAGAGACATCATAAAATTCTGGATATGAATAAGATACATCCCATCCCTAACAAATACGGCTCGCATAATAAATAATATAAAGGAAAACGAATCCGTTAACACCCGAAACGACGATAATACTAAGATATTATTAACAAATCAATGTTAAAGGATCATATATGATATCATATTAATGAAAATTATTCTTGTGTAATTCAATAAATATCATTTCAACATTATATAGGAGGTTAACCTACCATCGACCAAATAAAAAGTAAAAGTAAGGGGTTTATTATCTCACTTTTAATTCTGTGATATTTCCATTATTCACCACTTATTTATTGCATGTGGTGTGTGTACTACCCATGATTGTACTCATTGTGTAATATAATTTAATTTATGGATATTTGAATCATCATTTTATGATCCTTCATTGATGGTTATATGTTTTGTATGTTACCAAATTGATAAGGAAATTTGAAATTTCAATTTCCATTCATTCGGCTTTACATATACTTCATTGATTATTTTACTCCAAGATTATGTGTGGAATTACTATTCATTTGATTATGTCATAATTTCCACTCCCCTTTCTGTGGATATAATTTTGATACACATAATCACTCCATTGATAAATTCTAAAGTCATCGGTATGAACTTGATACGAGTAATTTTTACTCAATCATGATTTGTTGAGTTAAACATCCAATTCATTGGTGTTGTTTTTACAAGAATATGTGTGAATGTCCTTTGATTGTTTTACACTGAATATCAAATCATATTGAGTGTATTTATATTTCTCACACATAATTATGTCATTTATTTATCCTTAACCTAAAGATACAACCTTTATGATAGATTTCATCTCAATTTACATTCCATTGAGACTCCATTGTTGTTATACACCAAATCACTTTTATATGGTGCATATAATGTACTTTGACATAGTATATCATGAATCCCTTTGTTCTCATGATATTACAAATTTTTGATTACCACAATTATTTGTATCCAAGTGTATCTCTTTTGTCTAGAAACTCTAACTAAAATATAATTTTTAAATGTTTTAAAGACTTATTCTTCTAAATCATTCTCATTAATGACCATGATTAAAAAATAGTTTTAAGGATTTATTTATATGGACATTGAAGTTTTTAAATTAAAACTCCTTTTAAATGTTTCAAAGTGGTATGAGACACTTTGATTCAAAAATATATTTTTAAATGGATTCTTGGCAAATTGTGTGACTTTTAAATGATTTCAAGAAAAAGGGGGGATATTTCTCTCTAATCATTTTGATGATTATTTTCATCTATGTAAATATCCTTCATTATTTTCAGTTGAGGTTAATCTGATACAATACAATCTTCCATATTGTATCGAATGAGTTATGTTTGACTACGAATGTGCTATTTTTATACCATTAATGGTTGTGGATAAAGTATTGACATTTCGTATGCTAGTATTAATACGAATGTTTATGTTATGTTTATACCTGTTCATATGAGGAATGCAATGGTCTTTGTAAGTGACCGGTGGATCCCGCTATAGATCTTAGATGCATCGGTAGGTCTAATGAGACAAACTAGTGTCTTGGCACGAGGCCTTGACAAAATCTTATTTGTATTCTTTGCATGAGGCCATGGATACGTGGTTATGATAGTCTGGCATTATGCATTCCATCTTTATGAAAGTGGTTATGGATATTTCATGTGATTATTCGACTAGTAAAATATCCATGTGAATAAGTAAATGAAATTATTTCATTTTATCTTTTCCATATTATCCTGAAGTTCAAGTTTAAAAGGCTTTTGTTTTAGTTATACATTGCCTTAAGTGTTTATGCTTATCTATAAAAGCTTCTGCTATATTGTTATCCTCACTGAGCATCTGAGCTCACCCCTTTCAATGTTATATTTTTTCCAGGATGTGAAGAAGTAATTTATGAATGACCTACAGGGATAGTATGAGGGGATATGAAGACAAGATGTTGTTGTAGTTTTTTGACCTTATGATGTAATTTAAGACTTATGAGTATATCTAGTGTTTCCAAGGTTACTAAACTAATCAGTCTTTAGAGATTTCACCTTTCTTGTGATCATGCCAATGTTATGTAATAATGCACCGACTCTGGGTATCTAGGGTCGGGGCATTACAATTGGTATCAGATGAATAGTACAAACCTTGGAAGCTATATTTAGATAAACTCTGATTAGAGAATGTAGACCTAAGATGAACTTTGAGGATTAGTTTAGGAGAACTTCCTAGAAATTTGGAATTGTAGAGATTTTATGAGTTTTCCAAGAAATACAACCCTGTCTGGATACGAGCAAGTAGAGGCGGCTCTGGCATAGATGTACCTAGGGGTAAAACCCGAAAACACCATATTCAGCTTGAATCGAACGGGAACAGGTGCACGACAAAGGGCCTTGATACACTCTTGTTTTTGACCCTCCTGGGGGATATGCTTAGGATAATTTACATTTTATTTACAAACCGATTTAAATTATTATATATAAGATGAGATTAAATGACCTTGATTAATCCTAATGTGTTTCAAATTGAGAATATGGTGACATGATATTCTTTAAATGATTTTATGACTACGATTAATCACACAATGCTTTTTGGTTTTAGTCAATGGATGGATTCCACGGAAGTCCTGGTAACTTTTAGAATGATGTACAAGGTGGGAACAATGGTGGAAATGAGGAACAAAATGATGTGTTGATAGGCGTGAAAGATATCGTGTTCATTCCTAATCAGTTTTCCAAAAATATGATCAAAAACATATATATTAACCAACTCTCGGACTCAACAAGGAAGAGAAAGTTGATGAATGATAAGAGCTCTAGCAATGGATACCATGGAGGAAAGAATCCTCAATTTCCATCATACAAGAAATGTGGAAGGAGACACCCATGAAAGTGTCTCAATGGGAAAAATAAATTCTTTACGTGCGGGAAGGAAGGACATAAAGTGAATAATTGCCGAAGAAAAATTAATAGTACTATGGAAGACGATAAAAATGGTCCCAAGAATCTACTTACAGTCATGTTCCATAAATTCAGGGGACCTGGCCATTACCCGAGTGAATTCCCTAGTCTATAGGATATTTTCTTGGTCAAAGAAGAAGCTATGTGGAAATAAATGGTTGGAGAAATGTTTAAAAAGTATTAGCACTCCTTGTTGATGGGTTTACTTTGGAATAATTTTCTCTTGTATTTGTAAACCTGCAGTTTTCCATGTGAGAATGATATTTGAGGAAGAATTATCTTTTCTCTTGTGGATATAGTTATAAATAACCATTTGGTTTTATATGATCATTGGGTTTGAGGCAATTACAAATTATTATAATTTCAGATGAAAATTCAAGGTATGAGAAAACATTTGTGGTTGAATGATGTTATTGTTATTTTGAGGAATGTATCTCATTTTGGTATTGTTATAAAATATAGTTTTTGAAAAAGGACAACATGCAGACCTGTGACAACCCGTCACATCGGACAATGCTATGGGAATCGAACCCACAACCAAAGTGCGATTGGGATTTATAACCTACCATTGGACTACATGAATTCACTGGTTAGTGTGACTATTATTTTTTTTAGTTTAATGATTTTATTGATCAATAATAAGTTTATTTGGGATCTTATGTCTAATCAAATTAATACCCTTAGTATAAGAAAATGATTTAGTGATTAAGTGAGGAATGTTATTTTGGAAGATTTTCACTATGTTGGGAACACTATATGCCCAAGGAAAATAGAATTATATGGTATTTAAGTTGAGGATTAATGGTGGATTTTTATCTATGTTTTTATTGTGGATTTATAGTAATTTGGGTTCATTATGGAAATGATCAACCTATAATAGCAAATATGTGATTAGGTTAATCACTTTTAAGTATGTGACCTTAAGAGTAGTTGATGTCATTTGGAGATACAATTTAACATGGAAGACTATATAACTAAATTCTTCTATGTTTTGGGTTTCAATATTAGTTTGGTTTATATTGATATATTTTAAGGACAATTGACTATTGAATGGTATTTATTTAACATTGGGGTATTGATGTTTTAATCTTAGAAATTAAGATTAGTGTTTTTTTCTCTAATGGAATATCCATTTGGGGGATCATCAGATCTTATACTAACCTTTTTGGTTTTGATTAATCCCTAAAGACAAGGTAAATATATAGTTTGTCCTACGTGGATCATGTTATTCTATAGAATCTCTTGCAGTGTGACCAAGCCTTCTTGAATACTCATTGTTCAAAAAAAATTGAGTTAGTGGTAGAAATTTATTAAAGAATGAAACTATACTTAATAATTAATTATATATCTTTATGTTCTTAGTCAATATCATAAATGAATTCCTCATCCTTATTTAATATAACTTTAAAGAAAAAAATGTTGTCCTCTTACTTTTCATACTGAGAGACAAATGGCTGTTTGTCCCAACACAATTTAGTGGTTTTCTTATTGTTAACTTTCTCCTGATCATGTTTTCTATCCCTCCCCATCAGAACTTGACACTTAGTTAATCGTCCATATCCATGTTTTCCAACATGGAGTCCTAGTATGGGTTATCTTGCGTGGCCTTTATACTTATCTTTCTTTCTTTTAAAGTTATAGTTTTATTGACTCTTTTTCCGATATGGGACTTTCCATTATATTCTCAAGCCCAATTTTAGAAATTATGAGGATTCAATTTATTGATGGAGGGGGGGAATGTAATACCCCAAGCTTCCATGTTACGCTTCTCTTTGAATAATTCAATGGCTTTCATTGTACGCAACTTCGAGATGCTAACACACCACAACCAATCAAACTAGCAGTTATGAATAGTAATAACTACTTTTTGAAATTTTATACATTTTATCTTTCAAAATGGACTTCAATTTTGGATGCGGAATATCAAATTTAGCCTAGGGTGAAATTTTGGAACATTTTGGATAACTTTTATATTTTGATGAATAGTGTAAATTACTAAATTATAATTACAAACAACTTTTTTAATAAAAATAATTAATAGTGATAAATTATGAATTTGAGTGGTTTTAAAGTATATTTATAATATATTTTTACCATTTAATACAATTATTTTCATTGGACATAAAATAACAATTAAACCGGACATAAACAAGTGTCAATCTTTTGATAGTCATTTTATCTTAAAAACACGCTTTTTGTTTTGACAGCGGGAATTAATTTTAAATTAATTTCTGCCACTTATTTGTTTTGAATTTGGAAAAATGGATTACATATTTGGAATCAGGATTTCAATATTTTTTTAATAGGTAACTTTAATTTTTAGGGATTTTTGAATAATTACTTTGGTAAATATTTTATTTACCATGGTTAAAAGGTAAATCTGGTAAATAAGGGTAAAACAAATAATATTATAATAATATTAATTTACCCAAAAACTTGTCCTAACCTTAATGGTGGATACATGTCCGACCATGGGCATCTTTGGGTTGATTTTGGGACCCCATGGAGCCACTTGTAGGTGATAGGGACACTGTATATTAATTATGTTAAAACTAATACAAAAATGATATAAGCATATATCTTTTAGAAAAAAATTTTAAATAGGGTTATATATGCTGGATTTTAGATTATAAATATTCTTTAGAAAGATAAAAATATTTCCTACATAATGGTATTTTATTTATAATTTTTAGACATTGAAAAAGTAAAAATATAGATGACACAATAATGATGCAGTATTTTATTATTAATGAAAGAAGCAAATAATTGATATTATAAATGTTAAAATAAATATAATTTGAAAGGGTTTGATGACATAAACTAATTTTATTGGTTAATATGACATGTTAAGATTGCGTAAATGAATTTGGTTCGAATTAATAAAGTTGTTAAGACTTTAAAAGAATCAATTATTGAGTAGAATGAAAATTGACATAAATGAGTTTTTAAAACAAATATTATATTATAAATTTATATTCTATTCCAAAAAAACTAAGGTTTGGCCAAATGACTCATATAATTATTGGTATATCATTAATGTCCCACTTTGGGGTCACTTGTATGTATATAGTAAGTTTATTAACTATATAATATAAAAACACAAAGTGACATGGTAAGTGTCAAACTAATTAACTAAGAGTTAAAACTAATAGATAAGGATAATATAATGACACAAACCTTTCTAAAATCTATTGGTTGAGTGGTTTTAAACCCATACCCATATTAAAATTTAAATAATCCACTTTGGAACCATTATAAAGCGAATATTAATTTATGATAAAATAATATTTCTAGATTTTCTTAAGGTGCACCTCATGTCCCTTATAAAAGGACACCACTTCTAAACAATTCTTCACACCTTGAAAGCATTTTGGTTCGGCCAACCCCTGCCCAAATAATCTCTAACCTCTCCTCAATTCAACATAGAGGCATTATTTTGATTAGAAATCCATCCTATGGAGACCTTTGGATCAAATCAAAAAGAAGAACCCGAAGAAGAGGTAACGTCTTCACCACCCTTTTTAAAGTTCTTTTCTTCTTCAAATTCTTTTTTCCTTGTTATTTCCTTTCTAAAACAATAACTCCAGTATATTATATATACTTTGATGTTATTATAATTATGGAACAAAAAAATTCATTATTCTATCAATCCCTTGAATGACATGTCACCATACGTGTGTACGTACGACCTACCGTCTCCACATTGTGGTGTAATTGTTGTTCAATATATTATTATTTAGATGGTTATAATAATAATGTATAATTCATGTGAATAATAAATATAACATGATAATGATTCTTTCTATATGATATACCATCCAATTATATATTATTTTAATATCAAAAGAATGATATTGTCGCTCGTACAAACATACAGACTACCGTCTCCACGAACGCGATGAGATTCATTCCCCATCATATCCATTCAAGACTAAATTACATTTGATGAATAAAAATAATTTTTAGAGACATGATGAAATTCTGGATATGAATAAGATTCATCCCATCCCTAACAAATATGGCTCACATAACAAATAATTTAAAGGAATACGAATCCGTTAACACCTGAAACGATGATAATACTAAGATATTATTAACAAATCAATGTTAAAAGATCATATATGATATCATATTAATGTAAATGATTCTTGTGTAATTAAATAACTTTTATTTCACCATTATATAGGAGTTTAACCTACCGTCGACAAAGGAAAAAGTAAAAAGTAAAGGGTTTCTTATCTCACTTTTAATTCCGTGAGATTTCCATTATTCACCACATATTTATTGCATGTGGTGTGTGTACGGCCCATGATTGTATTCATTGTGTAATATACTTTAATTTATGTATATTTTCATCATCATTGTATGATACTTCTTTAATGGGTGTGTGTTTTTTAAGTTACCAAATTGATAAGGGAATTTGAAATTTCAATTTCCATTCATTCGTCTTTACACATACTTCATTGATACACATAATCACTCCACTGATAAATTCTCAAGTCATCGATACGAACTTGATAAGAGTAATTTTTACTCAATCTCAATTTTTTGAGTTAAACATCTAATTCATTGGTGTTTCTTTTACAAGAATATGTGTGAATGTCCTTTGATTGTTTTACACTAAATATCCAATCATATTGAGGGTATTTATATTTCTCACTGATAATTATGTCGTTGATTTATCCTTAACCTAAGGATACAACTTTTATGAGAGATTTCATCTCAATTTACATTCCATTGAGACTCCTTTGTTTTTATACACCAAATCAATTTTATATGGTGTATATAATGTACTTTGACACAGTATATCATGAATCCCTTTATTCTCATGATATTACAAAGTTTTGATTACCTCAAATATTTTTATTCATGTGTATCTCTTTTGGTTAGAATCTCTATCTAAAATATCATTTTTAAATGTTTTAAATACTTATTATTCTAAATATTTCACATTAATTTCCATTTTTTAAAAATAGTTTTAAGGATTTATTTATATGGACATTAAAGTTTTAAAATTAAAACTACTTTTAAAAGTTTCAATGTGGAATGGGACACTTTGATTCAAAAATATATTTTTAAATGGCTTCTTGATAAATTGTGTCACTTTTAAATGATTTCAAGAAAAAGAGGGATATTTCTCTCAATTAGTTTTGATGATTTTTGTCATCTATGTCAATATCCTTCATTATTCTCGATTGAGGTTAATCTGATACAAAACAATATTCCATATTGTATCTAATGAGTTATGTTTGACTGTGGATGTGGTATTTTTATACCATTCATGGTTTGTAGAGAAAGTATTGACATTTCATATCCTATTTTTAATACGACTGTTTATGTTATGTTTAAACCTGTTCATATGAGGAATGCATTGGACTTAGTAAGTGATGGGTGGAGCCCGCTATAGCTTCTCGACGCATCAGTAGGTCTCATGAGACAAACTAGCATCTTGGAACGAGGCCTTAACAAAATCTTATTTTTAGTCTTGGCACGAGGCCTTGGATATGTGGTTATGATAGTCTGTCATTATGTATTTCATCTTTATGAAAGTGGTTATTGATATTTCATTTGATTATTCAACTAGTAGAATATACATGTGAATAATTAAATGGAATTATTTCATTTTATCCTTGCCATATTATGCTTAAGTTCAAGTTTAAAAGGCTTTTGTTTTAGTTATACATTGCCTTAAGTGTTTATGCTTATCTATGAAAGCTTCTACTATATTGTTATCCTTATTGAGCATCTGAGCTCACCCCTTTCAATGTTTTATTTTTCCCAGGATGTAAAGAAGTAATTTATGAATAACCTACAGGGATGGTATGAGGGGATATGAAGACAATATGTTGTTGTAGTTTTTTTACCTTATGATGTAATGTAAGACTTATGAATATATCTAGTGTTTCCAAGGCTACTAAACTAATCTGTCTTTCGAGATTTGAACTTTCTTGTGATCATGCCTATGTTATGTAATAATGCACCGACCCTGGGTTACTGGGGTCAGGGTGTTACACTACTACTCTAGTAAATGATATATATACCACATTATTGGAATAACTATCATAGGATGAATTATTAGTCAAATCCATGAATGAATAATTATACCATGTTTTTAAAAATTAGACTTGAAAGCTTATAAGTAGGCCAAAAAATATTAATTTTATTAGGATAAAGTGGGTATAAAAATAGAATATGGATTAAAATGGAAAGGTAAATTAGAATAAAGAGATATATTTATTAAATTGATATATTCAGGTAAAAGATGTCGATAATGAAGTAAATTTTTACATAGTGGAAAAATAGAATCTATTAGAATCTTACTAATAATAGATGTCTATAAAAATTACAAATTGTTTCAAAAGGATGTGAGGACAAAAATTTATAATGGATTCCTTAATTAAGATCTATATATCAAAAAACTGGTTTTATTTTTTTCAAAAATAATTATTCAAAAGTTTCCATGCTGAATAATGCCTTATGTAGGCTAAAAAAAGAACCCCATTCTTAGTATACATGGTTTTATGCTATTATGAGGTAGATAGAGTTCAATAAAGGAGGGGTCCATCACAATATCTATGTGACTATTTCTGAAGGGGAGCAGTTCTTGGTATTGGTGTAATTATATAACATTATATTCAATGGAAGTAAGTAAAAAATATTGTAAAATTTTCAAAATTAACTAGTTTTCGATGAAAGGAGAGTTGATATGTTCCCTTTTATTTTTATGTTAATCAAGATAAATGGATGACATTCATTTAACATGTGAATTGTCCAATGAAATCTTGAACAAATTCATAATGGTGGAATGAAATCATGTTTTAACACTAATGATCGGTGGAATAAAAATTTGTAAGCATGAGGATTTTAAGGGGCTTTACTAATCCTTATATAGAAGAATCACTAGTAGTTTGCACAGTATAACTATGACTAGGCTGAATATTTTATATGAATCATGAATTGAATAAGGAAATATGGTTGTCCTAATAAGTAGCATCTCATGGATTAGAGAAGAATTATAGGTTTTTTTATGTAACTTTAAATTATGATTTTATAATTAAATATTGAAAGAACATGGATTTGTTACCCTATTCTGATATTGATTGAGTTGTAGACATTGTGGATAAAAATAAATAAATTATGATATTTTAACAATGGAACTACCAATATTGATTGGATAATAATGAAATAGTATTGTGTTTATTAAATCATAGTGGAGGAGGAGTGAGTAACAATGGGTGAGTGAGTTACAAAATAACATTCACTTTAAATCATAATAAAGAATGTTCAAAAATAGAATTCCCATGATCTTATTTTTGAGAAAACATATTTGGAATCGAATTAGTTGATGTTTTTAAAGGTGACTATTTCTAATTTAATTTATATGGAGAGGATGTTGGAGCTAATGGTATTTGATGATTGTATTTATTATCAACTAGTATTTTTTCATGTATTGTGGAGGAATTTGAACAATATATTAAGGTAATCTTTTTTTGTCTTGAAATTGTTATATAGATTTTGGAGATCTGAAATTGTCACAATGACTCCACACTATAGTCATATTGACCACAATATGTAGTTGTTTTGTTTGTTTCAAAAGAAATTATATATATAACCAGGATCATCCATTTACCATGAGACAACTGGATCGACTCAACCATAGACTATGCTAGTTTTTAGATAAGAAACATAGCCCATCATGTGTAGGTACTAGGTGGTTGGTGGAACAAAAAAATTTAGTAACTCCATGATGTATAATTCCAGCATGTGGTGTCAGATCTAAGGTGTTCATAATATGAGGTAATAATATGATGATGAAATGATAAGAAATGTAGTATATAGATTAATAAAATAGATTTTTCATGAATCCATTTTTGATGTGGGATTCAACTGAAATGGTTCACTCCATGAGATAGGTGGGGATACCACTATAGGAGTTTTATTTCAAACAAAAAGGTATGTTGTTACACATCATACAGTCGGAGACCACACTATTGTGGTGATAAACCTATTTTAAGTTTCCATATTGTTTTTAAGATTAAAAAAAATGAAGTGTCTACTAAATGGAATCTAGATAAATAATCAAATGAAGTGATGTAGTAAAAGCCAAAAAAATTCACCTCTAATGTCAAGGTTATGTTTTTGTAAGTGTAATATTTTTGGATATTCAGATTCTATAGATTTATACATTGTGGAGTTGTAAGACACACTGATAGGATGGAGTAGAATACTTACACACTACAAAAATATATTTATATATGGAATGTTTGTTTTTTAATTGTGATAATCATGTTTTGGATGATGTTTATAGGACTTCTCACCATAAAGGTTTGTTAAATTCCATAACTTTCATATAAGTTTAAATCAGTTGTGTAAAAAACTAAATCATCATGTTTCGGAGAGGGATGTTACGTAATAATATATGTTTCCTTTAAAATATAAAATTTATTTATGATATGCATATATCTTAGAGGATTTGTTGTTAGATTAACATCATTAACTAACAAATTTGAAACTATTGGTGATGATTTATCATGGAAGTAATCCATAGAATGGAATTTAATTGGAGGTTAATAAGTGTTTAAATTTAAAAATTGAAACTAAAATAATCTCTCGATATATAAGAAAACTAATGTAAAAAAAGTATCATACCCATACCGAAATAAAATAGGAACTTATTAACGATATGGAATACAATGAACAATAGAGAGAGTTACTAAATATCTGAAACTGATCAAGATTTACGATCAATTTAGAGTAGTATTAATGATTGGGGGTAAAATTTATTATTTTTCAACAAATAAGAGGAAATAAATAATTAAACGATAGAAAATCAAGGATAACACCCACTGCATTTATGTGTTGAAACTATGATTTAAATATTTTGAGATGGACCTCTATGTATACCTTTCCCTTGTATCTTTCTCTAATGTTGTGACTAGAAGTGATGAAGTTGTTTTTCAACTTAATGCAGTGGTATGATTTTCCAAAATTTGTATTCACATACTCATTATGTAATGGTTAATCAAAGACTTAACAAATATTTTTTATATGTTCCTTGGAGTATCCTTATATAGATGAACTAAGAAAAATCAGTGTGTTTATTCTCTTTATATTTCTACCTTTGTTTGTGATTAAAAATCGCAATCCTCTTATATTTTCCAATAGTAAGACACTATACTATATGTTCTAAATAGAAGGATGTATTATATTACCCTAATTCACCCCACACCCTTTTCGGGTGCACGGTGGGACTATAGTACAATAGATATTCTCAGACATGTCTTTATAGATAAATACTACTAGTATTTGATGCAATCCTATGGTAGAAATGAATTGAAAACACTAAGTTTGATCAATGGCATCCCTCTATCTATATGCTAATTATAACTAAGTTCACTATCTATAGAATGATCAAGACTATAATTTCACTCATTAATTGATTTTTCACTTTTTTACCAAGGATTATAATGAATTATAAGACTAATTTCTTAATAGGTAAATAAAAACATATATAAAGTGACTTATCAAATATCTTCTGCAACCTTACATAAAAATTTCCCCTTCACATCAATATTCAATAATATTATTCCATAAAATAAAACAAAAAATATATATATCTGATTAGGGGTATTTCAATGCTGAATAATAAAATAAATTTCAATTTTATTTTTTAACAAACCATGACCTAAACTTATCAAAATCAATAAAAGTAAATAATCATTTTAAATTAATGAACAATCACAAACACAAACATTTATTAATTTAAAATTGGGAATAAAATAATTTATATTCATTTTTAAAAAGGTATATCAACAGAAAATCCACATGTAGGTTAATTTAATTATAAAATACATGAAAATCCATCAAGAAAACATATATTTATCATGTAAAGGGTAAAATTTACATATGAATATAATTGAGGAATAACTATATAAGACTAGTTGGCATGGAAAATCATTTTAAAATAGAAAAAAAAAATTATATTTCATTAGGTAGTGGAAAATTTTAGTATCCCCAGCCAAAATTCCAATGTAGTGCAAACAATTCTAATAAATATAAGTTAATTGGGGAAAATAAAAAATCCAAACACCATATAAAACCAAACCCCTATGATTATAACAACACTATACATGAAAATAATCCCATATTGTTTCATTATAGAATCAAGAATTAATAAAAAGATAACAAAGGAGAGTGGATACATATAATGGCCTTAAACTTGTGTTTTCACTAAGTAACTATCGTATTCCAAGTAAAAAATAAATAAATTCTGTAAAATTGAGCCAAAAACATAAAATATAATTTGGGATAAATTTATAACCTCATATATGAATTAAGAGTTATAATCACCCTTATTAGATTTTAACATTTAGAACTGAGAAAATTTTAATCATTTCAACAGTTTGACTATATAATCAGCTCAACCATGCATCCAACCATATAATCATTGTTCGAACCCTTACTTAGATATACATATCCCCATGAATGGTCCCATGGTTCTATTTCCCTACATGTTAACCCATAGAAATTTCTCAAAAATCTCCAAATAGATTGGACAACTAATAAGAAAATAAATATAATTGACTGAATTGAATGTAAATACATAATAGTTACATCATTGGTGTCAAAATTATACAAATTATTACACTTTATAAACATAATTTGTTTTCATTATTAATTATAATAGAAATGGGGAAATTATTTCAACATCCTGGATTCACAATCCCTTGATTAATGACTCTTTTTTTAATGATTGTATATTAATCAAACCAGAGGGGTTGAATTGCCCAATAAGAATTTATTCAGTCATCAAGATTTTTAATAGTTTAATCCAATAAAGTTGTTCCATAATATAAATAACATTCATTTAAACTAATAACATGTAAATTATCAAGTTGATACTTCTTTAACTTGTATACATAGAACGTTTTATTTATTTAAATCTTGTTAGGAGGTAAATATATCTATTACTACACTTATTTGACTTGTTCCATTATATCTATTGGGTTAACATATCTTTGCATAATATTAAATTTCTTCCCCAACAATCCATATCCAAATCGAG
The DNA here is from genome assembly GCA_963277665.1 of Viscum album. Taxonomy (NCBI): domain Eukaryota; kingdom Viridiplantae; phylum Streptophyta; class Magnoliopsida; order Santalales; family Viscaceae; genus Viscum; species Viscum album. The sequence goes on along the minus strand of CAUJRU010000306.1, from coordinate 639,402 downwards.
ATGAAAATTTAAGTAATACCTCATCGATCACCTTGGATTATAATTTTCATTAATGACAAGCCACATGCAATTTTCAATGACTTCAATCAGTTATCAGTCATTTTTGAATCACAAAAATCATAATGATCATATCATGTATTGTGAACAATACCAATAATGAGGACTCTACCACTGAAACACAGTATAATGAATACTAACATGGGTGAATGTAAATATTTTCAAAAGGATCCAATTTGATCAATGATTGAAAGCTATTATTATTAGATAATTAAGTTTGTTTAAGATATATCCACTACGATCCTTTTAAAACACCAATTTAATTACAAATAATATCTGTAAGATTTTTAATAACTCACTACATATAATCATTGGATTGAATACGATATGAAGTGATAAATTTCAACTGACTATATATTTTTTCATAAAATATCATCCTAAACATATAGGTAAATCAAGAATATTGGTTAGAGACAATAATATAGGGTACTCTATGTAATTTATCAATCTTACATTAATACAAATTTTTCATTTATTCTTTCTTACAAATATTATATATTTTAATTAAATGAACCAGCATATTAATTTTATCAACAATTACACATATATAATTACTTCCTTATAGAGATTGAGGAATCCCTTTAAAAAGACTGTGGAAAACTTATAACACTTATATATAAGAATAAAAAAAATTTATAATAATCTTATTATTGTTTTCTTTTCAAACTCAAATAATTGATAATTATGGAAATAAAACACAAATTCATTAATTAATCATTTCATCCTAAGGTTATGACACTCACATTTTATATCATAGCACATATTGGTAACACAAGGATTTATAACTCCGCTATATGTAGAAAAATATTTCAATTATTTCTATATCAAACAATGATGAGCTGTGTGTTTTTTAAAAAAATATAGATCGAAAAACAATGAGACCATTCACTAATGGTATAAAAAAATTTAAATTTAACTTTATATATTTATATTCATGATTTGATTATTTATCCAATCAAATATGATCTATTAGGAAGATTTTTACATGCACACGTGATAAGAACACCTAATTACCATCCTCATTCACATCCAAATGTCATTTAAAAAGGAGACTCATTCATATATAATAACACTAAGAAACTCCCACTATCAAAATTGGATACTTATAAATTAGGGTATCAATAAGAAAATTTAATTTAATAAGGTTGTAATAAAAATTAAAAAAATTAGAGTATATTTATTCAAACCATTTAATCTATTTATGTTTTTAATTATTATTAGAAAATATGTGCTTTAAATTTTTTGGATCTGTATATATAATATATTTTAATATAAATTGATCGTTTCACCAATATTTTAGAGAATTAATCATAACTTATAATTCAAGTTCATGGGTTGGATAATTATTCTTATGTGGGTATGTTTAATGAAAAACATTTGGCACTACATGATAATTATATAATAAATCACAACCAAATCCCATACATAAGGAATCATAATAAATCTTGTGACCTTTATCTATATTCAGTAGAACTAATATGTAGAATGAATTCAATATTTTGTTAAATTCATCGAAATATTTCTGGCATTCTTTAATCTATTCAAAATTAACTCCTGTACATGTAAAATCCACAAGGGTGAACATAAGTTTTACAAATCATGAATATATAACCTATATTAACCTACCAATATTGGGAAACATCATATTTAAAAAAAAAATTGGGATTCTTCCAAGAATGGTCAACTTCAACATTATTTGGTTCAACCAATATTCCTTTCCTAGAAACTATAATAACTAAGAATATGAATTTTTAAATAAAATGTAATAATTTTTATAACATGGTATATAACTATTGATCCTTTAAAATCCAAAAAAAATCTCAAGATGATTCCAATGATCCTCTTATAGCTTATAGAAAAACAATATACCATCTTAAAATATCATGAAAATATTTTAAGGTATCTATCAAAGTTATGGTTAATCTACACCCTAAACACTACAAGATCATTCAAAATAATTAATTCCATTATATAATATTTATAATGACCATACTTTCTTCCAATGTTTCAATCTACACATTTTCATGATCTAGACTTAGTATATTTTTTAGTTTTATAGTCCCAAGTACGTAATGATTGGTAAAATGGTAAATTAACTTTAATAAATGACCATATATTTTTTTGTTTATTACATTGGTCTTAGAACTTGGTTTTTACCCTTGGGTTTAATTCTGTTAATTTTAAGATCAACTTAAAATTCAATGAATATTTAATATTTATCAATAAATAAATATTTGTTCCTTGAGAATTAGTATTTATATTTCTTAAATGAGATGTTGGATGTAAATTGTGACACCACAACCATTACCAAAATTCAGTTTTTCCTATGAAAGGTATAAATTATCTGTTCAGATGATGATCCATGGACCAATATATTTTAGGTTTTAAATTCAATCACTAGATATTTACAGGTGTGGTGATTTTGGTGTGGCCATGTTCAAGTTATATGGTACACTCATGGCTATGTGTTGATGAAGTGACATTGGAAAATTATTGAAAAATGTATTATGGGATAGTTGAATTTCCACGATTTGAGAAATTAAATAGATAAGTAGCATTTGTTTTAATTATTAATTATTCAAGTAATTAATGGTAAAATTATGGAATTCTATTATGGAAAATTGAAATGTCAATCTAATATTCTATTTTAATTGATATTTTACTCTCTAAAATATTTCCCACATTTCATTGGATAAAAAGTTAATCAAATAAGAATATATATATATATATATTTATATTTATATCTTGAAACGATGATGAAAAACATATTAAGGTTCTTGGAATACATAGAAATAGATGTGGAAACAATTAATGGATAATTTGTACAGTTGTAAGTATAGAATGGGATAGTGATGAACCTGGAACAAGGAGATATTTATTGAATCATTGAAAAATCTCTATTGAGGTAGAGTTTTATTTTTATTTTTCATGCCTCAAAACTCATTTGACTTGATATTATTCACCTAATATCCAAATCACACAATTTTCTATTGTGATTTTTAGCATTATCATTGGATATTGTCTAAATAGACAATTTAATTATTATCTTATATTTATTAAAGAGAAAATTGAAAATTTTTATGCAATCTAGATTCGATCGGGAGTTCATTAAGATAAATATGAAATTAATTCATTGAATTTAATTTTTTAGTTAGATGAGGATTTTCTATAAAGTTATTTCTGGTTAATATATATTAAATATATTATAGGTAATGAAGATCATTAAAATATTCAAAAATTATTTGGTTATTATAAAAAAGGGGATCATTGAAAATGATTTCCCTTGATTATAATTTTTAGTTTATGGGTGAAACTTTTATGTGAAAATTAATTTATTGATATTTGATAGTGAGGGTTACTATTGAAGATGATTTAATTATTATAATTATTAATTTATTCTAATCCTGAGAAAAATTAATAAATAGAGTTATGTTTTTTGGTGTCTAATTCTGCTAATGGTTTCTAATTATGGTGATAAATCAAGAATTTACATTCTTAGGTAATAATATTATATATAATATTATCTCTTTTATCATCATCATTAGAGAAGTCTGAAAATATATTATTAAATTAATAATAATAATATCATTTTCATTATTAATATTATTACATTAAACACATTTATTTTCATTCTTTATCAATAAATTACATATGAAATATATAATTAGAATAATAATATTAAAATTATTCTTATTATTACTATTAATATAATTATTATTTTTATTTTTAAGGGATGGTGATCATAAGATTATGAAGGTATCCCAGTGTAATGTGATAGCGAGTTTAGAGGAAATGGCTTTGGCCAATAGTGGAGGTACGGTCAGAGGCAAGGGTGATAGTCATAGTCACAACAATAAAAATAGAGTTTCTAGTAAATTATCAATTAAATGGTGTATAGTACTATCCTACATTATGTGTAAGTTTCCAAAAGTATTTGTGACAGAAAATATATTTCATGGGACACGTAACCCCCATGAATATATTTTTGTAACTCACTATTTCAACTAAATTTTTTAGATGTACCTATTTTAAAATTACACACTATGTGACTCCATGTCACAAAACATTTATTGCTAGATTAGGTCTATAATTTTGTTCCCTAAAAAATGCAAATTATAGACAAAATGAACCAAATTCCTTGTACACCATCAATCCATTATGTATATCATAGTTTTTTGGGATTAGTTTCAATTTACTTTTACATATATAATATTAAATCATATATAATATTACTCATGTGAATCACACAATATGTAATTTTTAGATACATCATGTACATATGAAGATGCTACATGATGTGTATCTATAGTACACATTGAGAAAAAATGGATCCTTACACATCATATAGCTTGTTACAAACACTGTGTAATTTTCCTTCACACGTATTGAGTTATGGCGGTACATGAACACCTTTCATGACTATACCTACATTTCGTGTACCTTACCTGGATAGACTAAATAATTAGAAGTATTTTCATCCCTTATAACATTCCATTCGGATTGTAGTTTCTGAAATATGAATATTAAATTATACGATTCTCTCCATAGAGAATGTTATGGTTTATATATCATCATCATTTGTGGTTTATATTAAATGTAGTTAATGTTTTTTAGCTACATATATATACTGATATGTGTGAGTGGATGACTTGAGTATCCAGGGGGTTGATATTTTAGATAGTGTGTATTTGTCTCAATGTTATGGGTATCATCTTTTTATGGATATGCAAGAAACCCTCTCATAGTGACAGGGTATGGATCCTCCACTCATGGAGTTGGTAACCCTATCATATAATGCACACTATATTCTTTAGGTTAAGGGTTCTTTATTGGGGTCTTTTTCTATTAGGGTTATGGTGTATTCCAATGGGGTGTCAGTCCCCAAAACACTATTTCCTGAGGGATTATGGGGAAGTTAAATATGGAAAATAGTTTTTATTTTTTAGTTATGAAGTACACATGGTACTCCAGATTCATTTCCAATGTTAGGAATTTTTAAAGATCAGTTCTGTCATTCAATGAACTTTTCACTGATGTGGATAAACCACACGTTCTAGTTACAGATTATGGATTCAAGCATATTTTTATGTTATATATTTTTGGATAATGTATATTTGTACGATATTATCATATTCCTTGAATACTTAATCTATGATGATATGTTTTGTTTTGGCTTATGATTTCACCATATTTCCCTTTATCACTGTTGTGGTGTTAACATAATATTGGATGTAGAATTCAAACAAAATTTATCTTTCATTAATCTATGTGAGTCTAGATAATTGGATGATATGATTCTTGAAATATATGATCTAATTTATTATGACAGGTTTATTCCTTTTATCTCTAGGTTTCACTCTTGTAAAGAATATTTGGGACTGCCAATGAGCTTGTACCCATGTTGTAAAGGCTCCTGCTTGGCATCCAAAAGACCCAAGATCGAATCCAAGAAGGGATGAATTTAGGTGTACTATAGCAGTATTATAGCAGCGGTGGATGTACCAGTGTTGAAGAATTAGCAGGGGAAACCATGTAGCAGGAATTGTAGCAGTTAACGTGCTAGAGTAGGTACTGTAGCAGCTCAGGTACTATGGCAGTACTATTCACCGAAGGTCCCTTTGGGCCAAAAATGGGATTTGAAGAATTGTATTATGGCCACTTGGCCTTGTGACTTTGGGCTGTGTAATGGTTCTCCCTCTACCCAGATAAATAAAGAGGAATTTTATTTAATAATAAAATGAGGCTCTGACCCCATCCTTTTTATAATATTTGGTGTTTTCTTCTTTATCTGTTATCATTTTGGTTACTCTCAACTAAATGGGGTTTTGAGATAACTATTAATCTATATTTTGATTATTATTTAATGTAATCTTAACATGTATATTTAATTCCAACCCTAAAAACTCCATGATCAAAAACATTTTGTTTCTATGTAGATTATGTGTAGTTCAAAAATTCTCTTAGAGATCATAGAGTTAGAGTTGTTTATGTTGATAAGTTTTATTGTGAAACATGGTGGTACCGAGTAGTTTTAACTCCTGTTAGCATACCCATCCCATATGTACATGGAGTGCAATGTCACATAGTGTATCTGTCTATGTGTCATTTTTACAAAAATATGGCTATCGCATTGTTCTTATAAGTTTCAAAATTTAGTGTTTCCCTATGTTTTGGTTATCTGCTGAGGTTACTCATGATGTGTGGTGTTGTATAGTCATTGTTTTTATTCTCATTATTATATAGAAAAATTGTAATTTATATTGATTCCAATTACATGATATATTTTCCATATTATATTGCATATATGATGTAGGTTAATATAGGATAGTCCTATCATATATAATTATGTCTATATAGAAATTTTTGTCACCCCTAGACTGTTAGAGGTAGGTTTGGGGCGTTAATAATACCTCATAATTAATTTGGGAGGTGTTTCAATGGGTCACGTCATGTTACAGTGAAATCACAGTATATTGAAAGCCTAAGTATAAATTTTGGAGTGGTTTGTATAGTATTTATTTTTTTGGAAACTGAGAAATGGTGGTGTAGTGTTTTTAGAATTATTAATAGACTATAAAACACATTTTTGGTTTAGAACATGACATAACCATTCACCAAGACTCTGATAATCTATTGATTGTCTCAAAAACCTCATGTGTCATTTGCAAGGTATAATTAACTAGGTACACAAATCTTATAGTGTTTTTATTGTAAATATGTGTGTCATTTGTAATGAACCAACCGAGGTCGACCTGACACATCGACCGATCTATCTCTAAACAAGTTATCAAGTGGACCTCCTAAAACACCAGAGGATACTGAATAGTATCAACAAACTCAAAGATACCATGGGGATACTATACCCTTTGTTCTGAGTGCACTAACAACTGAGAAAAATAAGACACCCACAAGGATAAGAATCAGATTAGGCATAATAAATAAACTCAAACATAGGCATGCGATAATAAATGGATTGTGGAATACAAAGATACAAAATCGAACATGAAAATAAAATCAATTTACTCCTGGGATTACCACATATAAAATCCTAATAACCTAAAAAATACATTCATATCTTTTACTAACTCTGATATGAACCACATAGCGTACCTCCTAGAGAGTTGAGCCACACCAACCTGATCCTGAGACTCCATGTGAATAGCTCCACTAGATCAAACAACAATGGTCTTCGATCCCAACCACCATGTAACCAGTACTTGAGTATGAAATAAGATATTAGGTCTACACACAAACTATGGTGCATATACAAGTGGGGAGAAATAAATATCAATATGACACCCCAAATGGTGAACCCTATATCTATAGTCATAAAAAGTTCCTACAAACTTGTTATTCCCAGTCATGTTAAAAACTAAAAATATCTAGCACAAAAAGAAAAGACTCGTAAAAATAAGAGGATAAAAAAAATTAAATAAATCATCCAATGATGGGTTCTAGTCTGACACCTGAGGAAAATCTTACCTGTTTCATTCCCCCGCCAATTGATTTACAACATGTGTATCACTAAGCTAGTTGATATTATGAGCATCTTACTAATCTTAATAGAATCCCCATGATATCTAAAAAAATTCTATAATGAAGGATTCCAAAGAATTATAGAGTCATTCACAGGAAAAACACATCTACTAGGTTCTAAGACACCAATACTTTGATCTGAACTGGTCACAAGAAGATCTATATCGACACAACTATAGATCCTATCAGTCTCAAAATTCGTGATAAATGAAAAATGAAATAACTATAAGGACAATATTTGGTAGAATCCATATATAAATCTAGGAGCACAAACATCCATGGGTCAAGGATCATTTCAACATCCATGGTGGAAAAGAACCCACTATGTGAGTGCCTCAACACCTCACAATACTTAATCCACTCCAGCCATGTAAAATACCCAATTAAAGGGGGGTTTTAGTCAACAATATTACCAATTATCTCCATAATCCCATATAACAACATCCAATTGAAAAAGGGTAGAACCATAAAAAAGGGTTGGTGCCCCATCCAAGTATCTTCCTCAAACCAAATTCTTGAGTAGATTCTGCCTCAAACTAGATGAAAAACAGTAAACTAAACATGGTTAAGTCCAACTCTTGAACCCAATATGAAAATTGATAAACTAGAAGAGTTGATCAATTATCATCCAATAAGAAATAGGCCACTCTTGGACCCTTGAATCTTAGAATCATTAAATTTTCCACCACGAGCTCTACATGACCCATCTTAGGGACAAAAAACATGGGGATCACATGGTCATTGAGGTTATGAGAAAAAGTGATGAAAAATAGGTACTTAACTTACACAACAAATCTATTCATCCACACCCATCCATAGATCGACAGGTGGCCTAAATTCCATTGGAAGTGTAGGACACCCTACGATAAGATCCTATAGTTCAACCAAAAAACGAAGTTCACAAGAAATGAAAAAACATCCAAAATGGCCCTTAGTGGCCTCCAAATGATACTAAATCAATAAACCACAAAAATTTCATGCAAAAGTACATGTATTCCAATAAGTTAATATCAATGGTTCCCATGAAAACATCAAAGACAAGACACAACAAGGCTCCTTATCACAATCCAAACCATTTGATATGGGAATTATCAACAACCAACTATAACAACAACTGATAAATTGATCAGAAATATATTCACAAGGTAAAACCAGAGTCCCTTGGACTCATTCTATTTACTCAACAACACCCAATCGCAGCCTCCAACCCATGATGTAAACCCATCTTGAAGGCTCCAACAACACTAATCTTAATAATTTTAGCATCGAGAAACATGTCCCATCATGCAGGGACAAACCAATATCTCTTTAGAGATATTACTCAATCCCATATTTTAGAAGCCATCCCAAATAACCTCAAATTGATCACTAAATATCACTAAATACAGGCTAATTGTTGATCTATCAAACCTCACCCGATCCTCACCGCTCCCAATTTAACCTATTAAAGGATTCTAAATCCCAACCTCCAAATAAATCCACCGAAAATATACACTTCCGTCCAAAAAACCATTCATATGGCCTATCAATTTCAAAAGGATTACACCATCATGATATACATGAAAAAACACTAAAAATTTACTCATTACAAGTCCAATTCTATCTCTTGGGTAAAAATAGTAAAGATATACCATGGAAGGAAAAGTATAAGGTGTCTAATTTTAGTACATGGAATGTATCCCCAAAGTTCGTCACTATATTTTTTCTATAGTCCACTAAGTTAGTACATTCCCATTGTACATGGTTTTTGTTCCCTATATACATTTTGTAACCCTACATGGGTATCATCCCATGTAACTCAGCCCCAATCAAAATATATAATGCCCAGCTAAATTGTGTGTACCCCCCCAAACATTGTGTGTACCCCCCATGGGTTCCCCATCCATATACATAGACATGTACCCCAACATGAGGTCTATCCAAGCAAAACACACAACCATTGGGTTTGTACCTTTCACATGATCTCATTGTGTACCGTACAAGACCATATGACCCAACACACCCCGATCCTCCAAAACATAGAGTATACACCAGTTACATGGCATATAGTTCCAAAACACCATATCCCATGAATAAGAAGAAAGCCCATCATGTTTTCCATGAACTGTAAGATTTGTACATTGGTTTTCCCAAACATAAAACCCCCAAAATTCCCAGAACACCCAACACACTTTCAAGAAGTGAAATTTAAATTTCTATTGATTTTCACAACCTGTGATGATGTGAGGAGTCAAAAATCCCCACATAAAAATGATTATCACCCCAAAAGAATCTCTGATGATCAACTAGTATTCATTCATTCCCTCCAAGTATTGCAACAACAATTATCACCCCAAAAGAATCTCTGATGATCAACTAGTATTCATTCATTCCCTCCAAGTATTGCAACAACAGATGTTATCTTCAGAGTCTAATAAACAATCTTATAACATTCATAACACTATCTTAATATGAGATATGTTCAACCATGAATGATATAATTATTTTCACCACATGTTTATCATTTTCATCACCTGAATACCCAAATAGAAAACTAATCAATTCACACTAAATCCATCATTCAAAGAAATATATAGATATGGCCCAAATACTCACACCTAAAAACCTTCATGAAAACCCAAATTAACCAACACTCATTCATATCCCAACATATACAATAAATTATGTTCTCAATAAACCAATGAAACAAGGATTGAATCCTCTAATATCCTTTTCTGTACTCCAAACCACAATTCAATCCTTAAAATGGTCCAAAAAGAGGAATAATACTCATTCTCACATAGGCCAAGTCCAAACAAATCTTTTATAATGAGCCTAAAACCACTGATTATACAACTCGCCAAGGATAGCTCCAAAAAACTATATTACTCTTGACAATCCAATTTAAAAATGAGGAATATCCCTCATGAAACAATCAATCAAACACCCCCCCTCCAATCAGGTGTCAATCGAAATCCACAAGTGTGCAACTGTGCTCCCACTATGCTACCCAAGGCGCATCCAAAAATTAGTAGGGCTATGGGTGAAAGAAAACCATCCCTCAAAATCCTACCACATGATTAAGAGAACTCTCGATACTCCAAATCTCAAAAAAAAAGTCATCCTTTTTTTAACCACATCGTAGAGAATGAATACCTCGATGGGCCCACCAAGGAAGATCATCCATGCCCCCCATGATATAATGATAGTAGGCATAGAGCCTCTCTTCAAGACTAGGCTGACAACATGTTGATAGGAAAACACCCTCCCATGAAAAAATCTAGGATTTTAGGGAAAAAACACCCGAGGTTAACTTGATCTCGATCCATATATCACTCTAGGATCATTTTCATCATTGAGAAACCAATAGGGCACTCAAATCCCACATCGACCCACAAGGGTCTCTATGCATCCCTCGATGAGGGGATAACATATATATCAGTAGAAAACCTATAGCCACATGATACACATGACCTGGAATTATAATAAAATACACACATGAATTTAGTTTTTTTTATTTCCACCAAGGGTCTATAAATGACACACCATATACATCATTAAAGAAACTTCAATCAATTGATCCTCCATAAAATGTGCAAACACCACTGACAAGAATATGTCATGTGAATCCTATATTCCTAGAATGAATAATAAACATTGTCCACTAACCCACTGAAGTTGATATAGAAACTTTGATAAACCATAAACCTACAGCCCCAAGTGCATCAAACTAGGTGAGATAATTTAGTTGTCAAAGCAGAATCCAAGAATAGTAATCCAATGCCTTCAAAACATGGGTGTATAATCGGTAAATATGGTCATGAAACATGAGTCCGATATACATAAAAATAAAAATAAAATCAACACCACCTATCTACTAAATCCAAAATTAAATAAAACCAAACATCTATGATACCACTTTTTAATGAAACATCCTGGGTGGAAATGACATCTCATTTGATAAGGCTTGCCACAAGACCACAAGTACACCTCTTAAAATTATAGAGGCTGCAGAATAAAAAATAATGGGGATATGAAACCATATGTAATCATATATTAAAGTGAAATAACCAAAACAATAAAAATGATAAACATAAAAGTATACAAATCAAATGAACTAAAGTAGTGGCATGAGATTATTAAATGGAATGTAACATACACTCATAACAACACCATAATATAAAATAGTTAGGAACCACTGAGATGACCACATATAAAAAATAAAAAAGTAAAAAAATACATCAGGATCCAATGTCAACTCCAAGACAAACCACATACCCAATCTATAGGATGCTCTAGCTTTAATAGCCCGATCCTGAGACTCCACAAGAGTGGCTCCACTCAATCAAGAAGAATTGGACCTATGTTGTGTCCAATAATATAAATATAATATAAATTAAATGTGGAAATCACATCAACATGAACATCAAGGATCACATACTTGGGGTCAGAAATAAATATCAGTATGTCACCCCCATCAGTAAAACCTAAATCTGATGTCATAACCTTTACATGCACACGTGATAAGCCCACTATAGAAAAAAACTAACAAAATATGGAATAAAAAGAAAAAATTAATTAAATGGGGGGAAAACAAATAAAATAAAAAATTATTGTTTCTAGTTTAATGCATTAAGTAGATCTATCAATTCTATATCCCTCTCTTGCGGATTTATAACATATGGATCACCCATCAACAGGAAAACTAGCATTCCCACCAAATCTACCCAAGACATCGAATTCGTTTAGAAAAAAGGAATAGATGTCGTATAATATGGAATATCATTAGGAATCCACATCACAATGTGCATATACCAGGTTCTGGAACTCCAATATCACATTCTGAACTAGTGGTAAGAACATATATGTTAATAAAACTAGAGAACTACTCATTCTCAAATTTCTTACAAAAACAAATAGAGATATAGATATGGAACCCATAATATGTAGGATCCATATATAAACATTATAATTTACATTATCTATGTAATTAGGAGCACTATAACATCCACATTAAGAAAAACCCACTACATGAGTGCCTCAACACCTCGTGATCCTAATGCCAATCTAGCAAGGGTGAATACTCATCTTGAGTGGGGGTTTCTCTCTTCCAGATCACCCATTATCTCCCTAAGTCCATTTAACCATATACATATATTTGAGGAGATAACCATATGAAAACAACATTCTAACACCCTATCCCTGATATCCCACATTACACCACCTTAATCCAATGTCATGATAAAAAACTACCTTGAACGACATGGGAAAATGATAACCAAACATGGTTTGGTCGAACACTTGAACTCAATATAAAAAATATCTAAGCTAGTAGCTATTATAAAATATTGACCAATAGAACACAAGGCCTCTCTCAAACCCTTGGATCTCAGCATCCATGAAATATTCACCACTGGCTCTCCATGATCCACATCAAGGGCAAATCAAAACTAACTGCTCCAATGTTCCCCGACGTCACAACACAAAGAATATTGAAACTATGGACTAATTTTATACACCAAATCTCTTGATAAAAACAAATCCATATATATAATACCATCCCAAATTCCACAAAAAGAGTATGACACCCAATGAGGGTTCCTTCTGCTAGTCCAAAATCATGGGTTATACCAAATAAAGAAACATCCCAAATGGTCATTGGTGTCCTGTAACTAATCCTTGATAAAAAAAATTCCCAAATTGAATCAAAAAGTTGTAGAACACATAAAATGGTGTTACAAAATTCCTTGTGATCACCTAAAAGTCAAGACATAATAGGGATCCACAACAGAAGCTAATTCATCCTACACGAGAATTCTCAACTGCTAACTATGATAACCATTGATCACTAGATCAGTAATCAACCATCTAGTGCATCCACAATCATCCCTCAAACTCATATCAGTAGCTCAATGGAAACTATACATGAAAACCATCCCATGGAATTAACCCATCCCAACGGATCTAATTTCATTAATCCTCAACTGTAGGATCTAGACCACAATAGAACTATCCTCGAGTAACTGGTCCCATCATGGAATGAAAAACTATCATCCCCTCATAGATACTAGTAAATTTCATCTTCCATGATCAATAAAAAATAAAATCAAATAGATATATATTGAACACATGAGTTAGGATGATCACAGAGCTCTCAATAATCACTTAGGACACACGTCTCACAATTGAACCTAGAAGAGGATTTTGAATCCAAACATCAACGAAATCCCCATGAAAAAGATATCTTATCCAAAACACCTTATTGAAGGACTCTAAATACAAATAGTATAACACTATAATGATATACATAGAAAATTATCTGAATGGGCTACAAAAAAGTCCAATTCTGACTCTAGGGTGAATAATATAATAAACAGACCATGAAAGGAAAAGTACACATCGTGTACATTGGGTACACAATGTGTAACACAAATGGTCCTCCCTAGACATGTTCCATTGGATACATAGTACGTAATTACCAAAATTAAATGGATTTTGTACCGTTTACATGGAATGTAAACATAGGTTGGTACCTTCCCTTGTAACTCATCGCCACTCAGTGTGTATAATGCCTGGCTATAAGGCTCATACCACCCCGTTAATAGTGTGTTCCCCTCATGGGGTCTTCAGCTTTGTACCTGGACATGTACTCCCCCATAGGGTCTATCCAATAATAGTATATTTCTATTTTTTGTACCTCACATTGTATCGTACTATTTAACCTACAAAACCATATGCCCCTAGCATTCCAATAGTCACCACTACAAGGTGTGTGTCCCCCGATTCATAGTGTGTAGTTATAAAAACCAATCCTTCCTAAATTGGAAGAATACACGACTTTTTTTCCTTAAATGACACATTGTGTACACGAGTTTTCCTGAAAAAAAATCTAAAATGGCTCGAAAAACATGGTACGCTTTTAGGAAAACAAAAATTAAAATTTTTCAGATTTTCACAACATTTAGAAATCAAAGAAATCAAATCCTTACATTTAAATCTCACCAATATATATTTCATCAATTTAAAATCATCTTATTCAATGTAGAATTTCACAAATATATCATCTATCCTTATATAGATATTGGGTTATGAGATATTGTGGGTTACGACTACATTCCAAACATACACTAAGAAGGTGTGAATTAAGATATTCAATTTTGTTCTTCAATATATTTTTCTTGTATATGAAAGAAAAATTAAAAAATTTCAATATTTAAACTGGTAAATAGTATTCATGTATAGAAAATATAAATAGGTACATAATGACTTTTACTTGGTTCATAATAAATTCTAACTCCAATGAGAATACTCTGATAGAATTTTGATGTACCAAGGCTTGACACAATTCATTGAATGTGTTACGTTAATTAAGAAATGTTTCATTTTCAATCCAATGTAAACTCCCTTATATTGTCTCTTTGCTTACTACTTTGAGACAAGGAATACAAAATAATAGAGATATGATGGTTTTCTATAATTATTCTGTTAAAAATAATATTCTTATCTTGTGAGGGAGCTGTTCTTAAGCTTCAATTCTTTAATTCATGATTAGTAACAGATATTCCTATAGAAATCACATTTTTATCTACTTTTGAGATCTATAAAATTTTAATCTTGAAACTTATTTTTTTCAATGCTTCTTTAAATAAATGTTTCAATTACCCAAATAGTGTTCCCTAAAACTTCCACATGTAACCCACATAATGCATCTATAAACATCCCATTAACCCCTAATTAAGTCGACCGAATTTGAATACATTTGAGAGATATTTAAATTACTAAATATTCATATATATATACTGTATTTATGGAATGACCCCCATTGTGGCAGTGTGATATTTATTATGAGGTCCCTAATAAGAGTTTGATATCCACCGCTATGGAATTATTTCATTAATTTGTCTAGATCTACATTTCCTAGGTAAAAAATTCATTTAAACCATAATAATTTATCAGTGGGATATCTATAATGTTTTTTATATATAAGAATATCATGGAGTTAAGGTCTACTTCATAGAACATACACATGATTTAGTACTAAAAATATCTAGGATAAACATTCAAGAATCTTACTATTTCTTCATGTCTAGAAGACATCGCTATAGGCTCCAATAACAACAGAATCATTATTGGTGGGTTCTGTATAAAACCTTATTTTAATATTTAGTTTTATGAAACCCAAAGTAAGGATCCTTCACATTAAATACATTTTAAAAGAATAAATAACTCATCTTAGGATCCTTTCTCTAATGTTAATTTTGATCGTCTGAAAGAGCCTTTTTGGATTTTATTTATTGCGATATGATTATCACTGGGTGAAATCCCTCTATTGATTATCTACACATACTACATTGATCTATGATAAACATCAATAGATTTTTGTGTTCTATCATTGGGAATTGAATTTATTTTGTTTCGTTTCGATCATTCATACTTCGGTCATGAAAGAACCTCTCTTGAATTTATCATTCTAGAGTGGGAGAGAGAAGGAGGAGTCGATAGAGAATTTTCTTGTGCACAACAATTCTCTATATCTCAATTATCCTTATTGAGTAACCATTACCATATATTATAGAACAATGGTTTATGTTAATATATTAGTTAATTTTATTATTTCTATTAAATAATATTATAATATTTAAAAAAACCCATGTCACAAAATAATATTAATTTTTAGTTCATGTGATCTTGTGAATTTAAAAAATAATATTTACCAGCTTATAAATAAATGTACATCACAAGATTCAATATTGGTATCTTCAACATCCTTCACATTAATGGAATACCCAAATAAATATTTCATTCATAAATGATTTTTTTTCTAAATACATATGAATTTTTTTTATTAAATATGACATAAAATAAAAAAAAATATTCATAATCTAATGAATGAATTTTTATTTTATTTATGTTATTAATAAAACCATAAAAAATAATTATTCATTGGTCTTTAGAATAATATTAACTGCTTTAATTATATACAAAAATAATTTATATCTATATAAATGGAAACACCTAGTGTGTGAATCACTATGATTGTTTAACTTTGGCACTAAGTGATCATGCCTAATGTCCATGATTACTATCTAAAAATGGGTCAAGGCACCCAAGGGAATGAAATTAATGTCATGAATATGAAAACCATGTATTAACACTCAATGCATAATATAATCCTTGTATTCTTTTAAAAAAATGAAATAAACACGTTGTTACACCATGGACATGGAATTTAATGAAATGGTTATCGTCCAATCTAAGTGATGAGATATCATCTTCCATAAAGATAGAAGTGACAGATCCTTCCTAGACATAGTTATTAATAACACATCACTCATGACCCACCCAATGTATCTAAATTCTATACGAACTATTATTATAATGGTTTATGAAATAAATCTTTGTGAATGAGTTTTACCATGAATTAATCATAGTCTTAGATTCTATAGACCATTACATTCAGTCATAAATTGGAATATACTTTAACACCAAAACATGTAAAATTACAACTGGATGGTCTATTCTTATAATCTCTTATCTAGGAGACTATCATGTGAGAACTTCATGAGAAGAAGTATCATACACTTAAGAGTACTCACACATCACTATATAGATATTATTACCAAAATCACAGTATTTTGTCCTATCATAGAACTAAATTTAAGAATATAATCCTAGAACTTCGAGCTTCTCATCATTGCAGTTATGTGCTATAACATTATCGATGTGAAATATATTCTAATACAGTATCAAATCTTTGTTATGTAGAATAATAATAAATATGAGAAAATATATTTATTTTAATAATCAATCCCTTTAATACTCATATAATACAAAGAAAAATTTAGTTGATTATAGGGAACCAACACTACAAAACTCCCACTATCACTTGAGCCAACAACTTAACGGCCAGTTATTTCCCATATCAAAAACATGTTTCTGCTGATTATAGATAGATATATTAGGACTACTAGGTTTTTAATTTCTAGGTATAGTAAATATAATAGTCTTTTTGGTAAATATGTTTAGTACAACATTATTATATGGAGAAAATACTTCAGGTGGCGACTTAACTGAGTGTCCTCCTCTTACAGCCATGTCAATTCATAATATCTTGGATCAAAATGAAGTCAATCTTTATCATGATAATGATAAAAATATTTCATTTGGTATAATCCAAAATTGGAAAAATAGATTTCTAAACCAGATATTAAGCTATATCAGAAGTTGCAATGAACTCGGATTTTATGGATATGATAACCACTATCTTTAATAAATTGTTCTTTAATATTAACAATGACATTTTCTCTCATAATAGATAAAATGAAACTATGTGAATAATTTTTTTCTTTACCTTGATTACTTATTTTCTCTCTTTTCCAAAAACCATGAACTCATCCAGTTCTACATTTTAATGTATTGACGGATAGATCAAATAGAGAGAATACACAATTATGTCGAATCTGTTTTATTTTTACCTATTTTGATTAATGCATCAACAAAATCAAATTCCAATATGTGTCATGCATTACTATTACTATATGTACCATTCATGTCTATATTCTCTTGAATACTCACCGATAGTATGATGACATAGAAACATTCAATGTAAAAAGTCATTGAATCCATTACTTGAAATCGAATATACTTTTCAAGCCTATAATATTAACATTTACTAATTATTTTTTGAATTGTTAATATAAAATAATAATAATTTGTTCCAAACCATGGTTAACATAAAAAATCATTCTTTACAAATTCCCGGTAAATATGTGTCACTATCAATACTCCTCTCACTATGATTTGTGGATTCTGGTATTCTTATACCAAATAATGTTCATCCAAAACCTTAACCAGTAAATGTTATGTCTGATCCCAATATCTTTAAATATAATGTTTTCTCTTATGGAATTGTAGTTGTTATTGAATAGAAATTAACAACTATAATGGCTTTAAGATCATTAACATAGATTCACCTTATTGTTTTGATTTTTTATTTCAAATGAACGATTTTAAAAAATGTTCTTTAACAAAAATTGGTGCTCATGTTCTAATTTAATCTTATAATATCACATTTTTTATATGATCTCCATTAGAAAATATAGTTGTAATATGGTTATTGTTTTCACTACAATGTGTAAAATATGTCTTGTAAGGAATAATGGTTGGTTTTTGATATATTATAATCATCATTGATCTTCCTTTTTACCATCATGGAAATAATGTCTGTAAAAAAATGTGAGTTACGAATAACCATTACTTTATATATTTGATCAAAGACAACATGGATGTGATATAATTTGAAAATATATACTGAAGATTACTTTTACCAAGTCAACTTATTTACTTCAATGAGAATTTATAAAAATTATCATGATGTATGTAAAGTAGCATTTAGCTTTAGAATGGTTTTCAAGGCTATGTTAAACTAGATATGAATGTATTATGATGTACCTATATATAAATTTTTTTTATTTATCTATAAAAAAATAAGTCTTTTGATTATATATGCAATATCATATATTAATTGAGAAAAACATTATTTAATGGAAACAAACAAGTCAACTACTTTCAGAATTATTTAATAAATAATTATATTTCCATAATTGGGTTAGAGTATTATATTTTATATTCATAATTCATTAAAATACTTAATTTTTATTCAACAGTTACTAAACTGTTATTTTTCTATTAAATTACTATACCAACATTTATTACAACGTAAATATTATATCATTGTTTCTGCATGAAAAAAGCAGTAAATGTTTTGGTAATACTTTTTACAGACATGAATCAATACAATTTGAAAATGATAAATATTGAGATCCCCATGGCTGATATTAGAATCACCCTTTCCCAACTCTTTTTGAGTTTACTCTACAACTATTTAGTTTTTTCTTATTTCATATATTTCAATTAATGTATATTGTAATAATATTCTAGTTAATATAGATGTGGAGAAAAGAAACTTGATGAATATACCTAAAGTGGGCACAACATCATGCATATTCAATGCATTACAATTTCTTTTTCAATGTTTATTCTTTCTATATAAGAATAAAATGGAAGCTTGTTCATTCTTATACATTTCAATATTTTTCACTTTTAAGGACACCATAATGGATCATTTGGATTTAGATTATCCAGGGGATCATCATCCTTGTTTCTCATAATTTACAACAGAATGGGTGATGTGACAGGTTTCAACTAGTCCTTTCATTCTTAGTGAAGTATAGACAAAAGTTTCCTAAGTGACTTGTACATTTTTTCAACTAGGATTAGAAAAATATAGATAATATTGGTGGTAATGAGAATAAGATAAAATTTAGTTATAATTTCTTATCTATGTGAATTTATAATTTCGCTTACCGATAAATATACCCAAGCCTTTTGAATGAATGATTAGGGGTAGATTTCCTTCTCCTAGTGGATATAAATATAGTCCATTAACAATATACATTAATTTAATTCTTAACATATATTTCAGAATAGAATGATTCTGATATATTATAGTGTAAAAATCCATGTACTCACTTCGTGTCATCAATTCTATAGACATATTTGATAATTTAATACACCATACATAAGAATAATCTATATAAATTATCTATTTGGAATCCTTCTCAACATTTCTCACCTATTGGGGTAGTTAAACTAGATTAGGGGATTCCAACACATAATAAAAACCTTATAATAATAAATCAATGCATAGATTATTGTACAATATCTGGAAATTTTATTTATAAGGACATACTCCTATTTAAGGCATCATCACACTACTTTTGTGGGTTTTCTTTCCATTTTCATCAATAAGTAAAACAAATTATTTGAAATTAACTTGATTAAAAATTATATGAGAAATAATAAATTAAATGTTTTTTTGTTAAATCGACCACTATTTTATCATGTCTCAATATCCCTCACCATTGAAAATAAAATTTATTGTTTATTCTACATTCTAGTGGAATGGGTGTACATTCCCCATCACATAAACCCAACATGGGTTGGTCAGGACTTTTGTAGCTATTTATGTTGGATGGTATTTTCCAACTATAGGCTTGCGGCTCCTTGATTCGGAGAGTGGATTTCTTAATCCTAAAATAATTTCTTGGATTTGCATAACACTTTACTCCAAATTCCACCAAGTATATCATGGGTTTCTCATATTGATTTAAAAAGGTTAAATCATCACAGAACCTTTAAAATAGCTCCCCAAATAAAATTAAGTGTTCCCATAAGGTTTGGTCAAACACATAGTTCTATAAGTTTAATTTTAAATCATGTAATGGATGGAAAATTATGAATTATTAATTTTTATGGTAATTTAATTTCTATTATATATTAATTTTATCGTTTTTATCCTTTAAATATTTTTAATATTAAGTGGATGTTATTATATTAATTAACCACGTTGGACAAAAAATTTATGCATAAAAATTTTATTTATGTTCATTATGTTCAAATTAATTCATTTATTTATGTGACCATGACCTTGCATCTATAAAATAAATAATTCATAGAAAGAAAGATATAAATAATAAAATGAAATTATCATTAGTTTATCTAATGGTATATTTAATGAGTAGACATTACATCAACTTATGACCTAGGGTATATAACCCCTATTTCTGGTCTTGGAATGAGATTCCACTTTCCACCTGTCGTCCTACAAAACACATGGGTTCATATTATTGTGGTTTCAACTTGAACAACCTCTATTCAGCTTGGGAAACTCCATTTATTATAAGTATCTATGACTCACACATAGGAGAGGGGAACCAAAGGATTAGTTAAATGAGGATTTTGTAAATAACCTTGGACATAGTGGTATTACATAATAATATATGGATAACAAACATGTTATAAAGTTAATTTTATAATCAATATTTTAAACACATTAAATTAATTAAATTAAATAAATTTAAACACATAAACTCATCTTGGTCTAGATCTTGAACAATCATACATGCAATGCCTTTGTAAAAGTTAACTGGTTAGTATTCATTTCTTATTCATTTTTTACTATTAACATATATTTTCTTTCATTAATTAATTAAATAATTTATTCCATTTCATTTTAATTACCATATGAATTCTCTTGGACGTAAACATCATACTGAAATTAATGGAAAAATAAACGATATAAAATATGGTTGTAGATTAATTATAAAAAATTAATTGATAATTTGAAATTATTTAAAGGTCTTATTAAATCGTCAAACAATTAACGTTTAAATCAAAAAAATATGTTTAATGATATTGGAATCTTTAATTTAATTTATTTTTTAAATATTCCATTAACTGGGAGACTACACAACATGTAATGTTATACTACATGTTGTGTACCATTGTTGTTGTGTATCCGGGTTACACGACTTAGTCATTTTCATGTTGACTCAACTAGATAACACATCAAGTACATTCTGGAAAAACAACATGTATCTACTTATTGTTTGGATGGGATACTTTTCTAGATATTTAGTATGTTTCTCAGTAGGATCACATGACATTTATAGTCTAGATAAAATCTATATATCTCATATTTATTTCCCATTTGTTCAAGATAAATGGACTTATGTGTATATCAGTTTCTAGAAATGATGAGCTATATAACATGTAAAACTCATACGCATCACGTATATCATTAATTATTTAGGATATCAATCTCAAATTATTTTACCATGTATAATTCTCACACTTATTATTCAATTTACACTGCTAACCCATATAGACTACATGGAATGTATGACAGCTACACACCATGTCATCTGACATGGAATGTTCTAGGTTGTACTACTATTCAGGTGGTGTGAAATAAATTCACTATGTGTAATTAACATCTCATCATGACTTGTATTTAGTGACACATCCATATGTAGTGCACAATGGTACATGATTTTTACTTTGACTACAAGCAATGTAACCTAGTTTTACAAAAACAAAATTGGCACTTCCTGATCGAATCATTGGTCGTTCTTCATATGTTCTTAATCCTTTAAAAAAATGAAACACTGAATAGAAAATATTACTATATCTATAAAATGTTAATTCAAATAATATTGAGGAATGAATAATTTTCAATGAAATCATTCAACCATGATTTTTTATAGATCAGTAGAAAAATAAATAGTTATAAATTTAATATTTAACTACTTTGATATCACTTGTAGGTTACGGGAATAGAAAAATAACCATAGGTGGGTGATATAATAAAATTTGTTTTAATATATTTTAACTGAAACCCAAATTGATGATATTTCACAAAAAATTTCTTTTCAATTTATTTATATCGAAATAAAATAAATACCACAACTTTGGATCTTTTTTTTGTTGATGTTGTTGATCTAAAAAAAGATACATTTCAGATTGTCTAATGGTGATATAAGGATCCAAGGGTAGAATCCCTCTAGTGGTGATCTATATGTTCTCTTTTGATCTATGAAAAAAAAATGTTTTTTAGGTGCTGGCATAGTAAATTGATTATCCTGTATTGTTTATGATTATTGTTTTTTCATTTATCTTGATGGAATATCTCTTCCATTTCTCATTCTAGAGAGGTAGATAGAGGGAGGAATAAAGTGAGAATTTCCTTATGCGCAATGATTATATATATATCTATTAATCCTACATAATATAAATATACATATATTTATAGAGTTTGGGTTTTGGATAAAATATTATTTATTTTCATGCCCTCCCTTAAATAATATTATAAACATTAAAAAAATCCAACCATATAATAATAATAATAATAATAATAATAATTGGTGGTGTGTACCAAAATATGCATTCAACAAATAAATTTTAAGGATGTGTAAATAAATATTCATCACGAGACATGGTTTGGTTCTATTGGAGCTCCTCAACATTTTTTGAATACCCAAATAATTATTTTATTCATAAATAAAACTTTTGTCTGCACACCACTGAACAAATAATTATTATATATTCAACATAATAAATAAATACATTTTATTCATAATCTATGAATAAATATTTTTATAATAATTTGATACATAAATATTGAATAAAATTATTCATCATTCTTTAGAATATAATTTTTTCTATTAATTAAATTAAAAAATAATTTAATAGAGATCAATGAAAATAGTTAATGTTTGACCCTCTAGGATTCATTCTCATTGGCATTATGTGAGTTTGCCTAAATTTCGACATTACCATCTAGAAATGGGACAAGGAAAGTAAAGGAATGAACATAATTTGGTAATGATTAAAACCCATTACAAACACTCACTAAGTAATATAATTAATTTTTTAAAATATCTCTTCCCGAATGTTGCACATATGTATCACCAATGTATATGCGGATAATTTATTTATTTGACTCAATAAACTAAACTGTCGTTACACTATGGACATGTAATTAAATGTCATAGTTCTACTCCAATCAATTAGTTGAGATATCAACATCCATAAAGATAGAAGGAAAAATTCTTCCATAACTTAATTATTAATAACACATCACTCGAGATGTTCCCAATGTGTCCATCTTCACCCTGAATTGTTATTGTTCTGGTTTATGAAATAAATCTGATTAGATGAGTTATAAAATTAATTAATAATAACATTAAAGTATAAGGACCATTAGACATGATTTTGGATGGTAATATCTAATAACACCAAAACATGCATAATTCATACTGTTGGGTCTGTTCTCAAAATCTAGTATCCTAGAGATTACCAAGTGAAAACTTCATGAGATGATGTTTCATCCACTTATGCGTACTCTCACCTGAAAGTATAGATACTATGTGCCCTATAATAGTATGTTATCCAACCATATAACAATATTTAATAATATCATAATTGAACTTAAATTTTCTCATAATAGTTGGGAACCACTATGACCCTGTCAATGTGACAAATACTCTAGGACATTATCACATCAATGTTATACTGAAGAATAATAAATAAGTTATAAGATATATATATTAATATTAAATTATTTTAATATTCATGTAATATAAATTATATTTTTTCATTTCTAGGGCACCAAATCCCACAATAGTTGTAACGCCCTGAGTTTTTATGAATTAATTTTTTTGAATAAATTAAGATTCATTGATGTGTTACATTACATGGTACAGAAAGTTAAGATTTATTAATAGGAAACACCACATTAGTATTTCACTACATGAAACACTGAGTTTATCTTCTTGTGCAAATGAAACTATGTTTGGAATGTGTTACAATTAATACAGAGTTTCTTCGATAGCTTACGTTACACGCAAGACCCAGTTTTAAAGAACAACAATTTACTTTTATTATTATTATTTAATATGATAGTAATTTCCTAATTGTTGGAATGGACTGAATGAATATGAATAAATATTTTAAAAAATATATCTTTTTGAAAATTTTATTATTCTTATATTTATTCAAAATAAAATAGGAGTCTTTCAATAAAAGGAAATATTTTCGGTAAAATAGTATATTTTCTAAATGATAGGTTAATCATGCTTAGCACACATAATATGAAATTAAATAATAGAGATTTAATAAATTTTTTATAACATTAAATAAATTTTTTAAATTAATAATTTAAAAATTATCTTTGAATGATGTTTTTATATTTTTCTAAAATGTTTAATTTTTTAATGAATAGTAAAAAACACAAGAATTTTAGTTGAAAACTATATTTTTGTATAATTTATTTATATAGTTAATTTTTTTTGAATTTGTTTTAATATATAATTAGTTAAATTATAAATATATATTAAAAAGAAGGCCATTTTAATTATATTATTTTTTAAATTTTACATAAATTTGGTAATCTTTTGAACATTTTTATTTTAAAAAATCGCATTCTCGATATGTCTATGGGATTGGTAAAAAATTATTTTTATGAGAATTATCTCAATTGAATTTAGATAAATTACTTCCATATTTGGGATCAGAATATTTTATAACTTCTAATAATATTTACTTAATTTTTGTCCTAGGTAATTAGTGAATACAATTAGTGTTAATTGGAGCAATTACGGTAGAAAAAAAGATTAATTAGCTGTTAAACAAAGAATATATGTTATAAAAATGACCGAAAACATTAAAAAAATCCATTATATAGATATATTTTAACCTTTTCTCTTATATTCTATATATATTTCAATTATTTGAGCCACATGATATGGAAAAGACGTGGGTAGAATTTTCTCTTTCAAAAAATTACAAGAGTGCCACTCACCTCCCTTATAAAAGGCCACCCACTTTCCTTTTCTCTTCACACATTAAAAACAAATTGGTTCATCCAGGATAGAAACAAATAATATATAAATTACCTAATATCATACTATAGGCCTTAATTAGGTAATAAATCTATCCATGTAAGGCATTTGGTGAAAATTAAAATGAGATACATATATAATAAGTAACATTCATCAATGAATGTTTTATGTTTTATTTTTTCCCCAAAGGCTTATAATAATATTTATATCCTGAATATTAAAAACAACAGTATATTAAATATACATAGATGTTTTTTTATAAATTTATTACCTAAAACAACACACACTTCCATCAAAAGGGTTATGAAATCATCATTCGTGTGTATGGTGGACTACCATCTCACAAACTAATGCCATTCATTTTTCCATTACCACCTATCAAGGTTATTCATAAGGATTTACATAAATTGTATATATGATATTTATGATATTTATGATTTATTTATTATTTTATTATTATTTTATTACAAAAAATTTCATTCATTCTGGTTTTTAAAAGTATGATAACATCGTTCATGTGTGTGGAGGAATACTTCCTCGTAAAGTTATTAGATTCATTCTTTCTTAACATTGAATGTATTAAGAATTGGTTTAATATAAATAAGTGATTTTTTTTACATAATTATTATAATATAATTTTTATATATATATAAATCATTTACTTTTATTTCTTTCAATACAATAAGAAAATGAAAACATTGTTCATGCATACATACAACCTACCTTTCCATGAATGGTGCATTTCATTTCATATCACTAAATTTTATGGATTACTCTAAATAAATATATATTAAATATACATGATATTTATATCAGGGTTATATTTTTATATCATAAAATAAATATTAAATTAATATAATAAAAAATATAAAAATTAAAGACATATGTGAAAAACAAAGCCATTATTATGAGAAACAAAACTTTAACAGAGATTTGTTAATAAAAGTTAAATAAAATGCCATAATTAAATCATATATTATATGATATATATGAATATTATCCTTAAATATATTTATAATAAATTATATTTATTAAATAGGAGGTTCGAATGAGTATGACGATAATCAATATTTAAGGTAAGGTTCTTATGTCTCCATTTTTACATTTATGTGTCACATGCTATATTCTACACCTATTTCTTCTATGTTGTGTATATTCTGACAATGAATATAATTTATGACTAATTTAAGTAAATATGTTATATATATATATTGATATCTATTTTAGGGGGTTATAGTTTCAAACATACCAAAGTGATAAGGGAATTTTGTTTAAATTTTCCTTCTTTGAGACACGTGTTTTGTTAGGAATGTATATTCATTAAATAGGTTTATATACTACCACTTTTACTTTATATATCAGAAATATATTTTATAATGATATTTTAATATTGTATTAATTTTATTCTCTCTTGTGGATTATGATTCAAGGTTGTGAAACTGGTAATGATTTTATGTTGAAATCTCTTCATTTATCATGATTGTTTTTTATTATGCTTCCACTGATGAAATATTATGATCCATCTATTAATAATTATCATGAATTTTATTCTCCTATAGATATTCATGATATAAATAATGAATTATCATTTTATTTATAAAACTAATGATCAACTGGTACTTCAGACCCGACAAATTCACCTTCATTTCATAGAGTAAGAAATGAAGTAAAAATTGATCACGGAACAATCAATTGATGAGATCTTTCTTATGAAATTGAATAAAATAATTCAAGTATATATCCTCGAGAAAATTAATTTACATTAGTAAAATGATATTTGAGCAAAAAATTTATACAAGTAACTTTATTTTAATGGATCAAATTGGCCCATAAATCATTATCCTAATACCTTTATTTATGATGAATCCATTTCCAAATATTTACTTCCCACCTATTTTCTCCTCTGTGGAAACCTAGTTGTGTGTTACTTTGGTTAACCATTATGTTTCTAACAATGGATATTTAAAGGATTTTTTAGTATTCCTTTTTATGATTTTGATTTCTATGAATGGACCTTTATAGTATTAAACCTTTGACAACCAAAATAAATTTAGAGGGTGAGATTCATTTTAAGGGGGTGGAATGTAACATCGCATGTTTTAATGAATTATTATTTGTTAATAAATTAAAATTATTTGATGGATTTCATTACACACAACACCAAGATCATATTTCACTAATTGAAACAGTAATATTGTCTTTTTTTACATGCACCACTATATTTGGATTATGTTATACACAATACCATGTTCCTTTGATAGTTTGTGTTAAACACAAGACTGATTTTTACCAAACTATAATATACTATTATTATTATTATTTAATATGGTGGTTATTGCATAGCCATTAAAATAGAGGGAATGAATAGTATTAAATAACTTATTAAAATATATATTTTCACATGTCAATTAGTTATCTATTGATTTTAAATAAACTAAAAATCATTTAAGGTAAAAATAAATGTTTTTTTGAAAAATAATATCTTTTATAAAAGTTGGTTTAATAATACTTGGTGCACATAATTTAAAATTATATATTATAAATGTTATAAAATTAATTTTATGAAATAAACATAATTTTATAATGTATAATTTTCATTTTATATTACGGTGAATTTTTGGGATTTTCTTAAAATGATTCATTTTTTGATGAATAATAAAAAAATATTGAATTTCAATAGAAATATGCATTTTCATTTAATTTATTTATATATTTAAATTAAATTTTAAATTGGTTTTTAAGTATAATAAGTTCAATTATAATTATATTAATGGAATTTAAGTCCTTGGAATTAGTTGCATTTTGAAATTGGGTGTAAGAACATTGTATACTTTTGAATATTTTTTCTTTGAAAAACACCCTTTCCCAACACATCTATGATATTAATTATAAACTAATATCTTACACATATAGGATTATAATTTGGAAAAATAGAATCTGTATTTTAGATACAATATAATTTATAATAAGGAAAAAATAATTTTTTTCAAAATTTATTAGTGCAAACAGTTTAAATTAGTTAGAGCGATTGAGGTAAAATTATTAATATGATGTGGTTAATCATTGAGAATAACATCTCAAAATGACCAAAAACATGTCAAAACCCCTTTTTAAATCCATATTTATGGATTATAACTTATAACATATATATTTTAACACTTTTTTATCAACTAGTGTTTGAAAAATCATGTGTGGAATTCTCTCTTTAGACAATTACAATAGTTCCACTAACGTCACTTAAAAAGGACACCCATTTCCCCCCTCTATTAACACCATAAACAAAAGTTATTTAAGAAAATAAATGACCAAATTTATTCTAAAAATCCATAATATCATGATATAATACTTAATTTGAGCATAAATCCAACTAAGTAATGTCTTTGATCCAAACTAAAACGAGATATCTGAAGAAGAGGTAACGTTTATCAAAGAATTTTTTAGTTATATTTCTTCCTAAAACCCATTTTATTATTTTTAAATCATGATTATATAGTAAAATTATAATATTTAATATATTAATATGTTTTTTATTATATTTATATGACATAAAACCATTCACACATCCATCAAATGTGTTACAAAATCATCATTTGTGCGTTTGGAGGCATATTGCCTCTTGAACCGATGTAGTTCGTATTTCCATTACCACATTTAATGGTTGAGAATAATCAGGGGAATAATATTTATATATGATATATTTGAAATTTACTATGAATTTATTCTTATGTAATTATTATATATCACATAAATTCATTATTTCCATTTTTGAGAATACAATAAATTCTTTTGTGTATACAGCGGATTACCGCCTCATGAAGCGATGAAATTTCCTCACGCTTTACATGGAAGGTATTAAGTATGTTTTTAATATAAATAAGAGATGTTTATTGCATATATCTGATAGTATAATGAATATTTTTTGTGTATATACATATATTAATAACTTATCTTTCTTTAAATATGACATGAAAATGGAAACAACATTTATGTGTATGTTTGACCTACCATCTCTATGAATGATATTTTTCATTTCCTATAAATAGATTTTATGGTTTCCTATTAATAAATTTTCACTAAATATATATGATATTTATATCATTGTTATAATTCTGGAGATATTTAATTCATGATGAAAGTGAATATAAAATATAACAAGTAAAAACATATACAAAAAACCAAATAGTTGTTAACCAAAACATAACTTTAACATGGTATTGTTAATGAAAGGGTAATAAAATGTCATAATAAAACCATATATGATAATATATATATGAGTATAATTATTTATGGAATATATAATACACTTTAATTTATTTTAAATGAGTTTTTAATGAGTACAATTAGATTCAAGACTTAAGGTAAAGGATTTAGGTATCACTTTTTTCATTTGTGAGACACATTCTATATTCACTTCATGTTTATTCTATGCAGTGCATATAGTGATCATGAATGTACTAAATTATTATTCAATATAATATTTTTGGTATTTAAGTATCCATTTTAGGATCTATGTTTCATGGGGTTACAATTTCAATGTTACCAAAGTGGTAAGATAATTTTGTCTCAATTTTTCTTCATTAAGACACATGTTATGTTATGCAACTATATTATATTACCAGATATAAATATATACTACTGCATTGATATGTTATATCATGAATATAATTCTATTCATGAAAATTTAAGCTTAATTTAATTTTTTTTGGGATTATGATTCAAGGTTACCAAAGTGATAATTATTTTATGTTACAATCTTCTAATTTATCTAGATTGATTATGATCATGCTTCCATTAATGAAATATTATGATCCATGTCTCAATATTTCTCATTAATTTTCTTTTTATATGGTTATTAATGATATATTCATGTAATGGTATTATTTTTACTCTCTTTTGTACTTATAATAATTAATAATATTTTAGTAAAATTTCTTCAAAAACATTATTCTATTATCCTATTATTTTTAAAAGAAATTTTTTACACATGTTTTAAATTTTAAAAATATGGTTTTAAAAGGAATCTTGTTTTTATTTTCTAATCAAGGATCTTTTTACTTCTTCTTACAATGTGAACAAAATATTTTTTAAAATATATTTCATGTATGGTATTATATTCCATCACAACCTCTCTTATTGTTGATGCTTACATTATATTAAAAAAAAATTAAAAGAAAGTGTTATATTAAATATTTTTTAAATATTTTATTTTTAAATTTACTTTAAAATAAGGAAATTTTGAATGTAATATGTCTAAAAAGT
Organism: Viscum album; assembly: GCA_963277665.1. Classification (NCBI taxonomy): domain Eukaryota; kingdom Viridiplantae; phylum Streptophyta; class Magnoliopsida; order Santalales; family Viscaceae; genus Viscum; species Viscum album. Next base: position 608,329 of record CAUJRU010000306.1, on the reverse strand, counting down.
TTTTTCAATGAAACCATTATATATTTTCAATGGGGTTTTTAAAAGAAAAGGACTTTATAAAATTTTCATATTTGAAAAGTGTTCAAAATGATTTTAAAATATTCCATCAAATGTTTTCAAGATAATTTTCAAAGAAAATAGTTTTCAATGGTTTTTAATTTTTAAAAATAAATTTTTAAAAAAGAAAATAGTTTTTTCTTAATAAATGTTTTAAATAAATTTTCAAATATTTCTTCATAGTTTTATAATGTTACTTTCAAATAAAATGATTTTGAAAATAAGTTATGAGTGTGATTTTCAATTAAAACTTATTTTCATTATGAAATATTATATGTGATATTTCAAAATACTTCACGATGTAAGATGAAATACATTGATATAATTTATGTTTTACTAGGTTTATGATCTAGGGATACCATTTTTATTCACTCTCTGAATTGTTTATGTTTGTGGTGACAAGTTATTTGTGAAACTCTATCCTCTTCCATGTGTCGTATCAAGATAAAATGATAATTAAATTCAATTATTTTCATGTGTTATCCTATAATAATGTGATTATAGACCTATATTTTTTAAATAGGTTATGATATAATGAAATGTTTATGATACCCATTTCATTTTATAGGTTATGATATAATGAATTTATATAATATTTTGGAAACAATTTGTGTGATTTCATTATGTGATAGGTGGGACCTATATCTCTATTTGAGGAATTGGATAAATATATATATCATGAGATAGAAAATAACATATTTGGAAGTAAACATCCTTAATGAATACTTGAATAGAATTGTAAGTGAACTTTGTTCAGTAATAGTGGGATGGAATAAAAAGTGAAATGCATTTAGTATTATTGGGATGAAATAGAGAGTGGACCTAAATTAGTAAAGGACTTTTTCCACTATGATGGTATTGGTAGTGACACTAGAATAATATAGAAATTATTTACTATGCTTATATTTATGCAACAAATTTCATTTCTTGTTCTCTCTTGGATCATATTATTTGATTCAGTATTGATTCATGTCTTATGAACTACGAATATTTATTCCATGAATTATGAATATGATATTTCATCTATATAGTATGGTTTAAAAATATTATTCTCATTTTTTCATACCCTTATGTTCATGTTTTACTTACATATTCCTTTGTTTACCCTAATTGAGATTTTTAACTCACTCGTCCTAATGTCTCCTTTCCCCAAGTTATGAAGATATATAATATGTATGATGTGTATAAGAAGGGTTCTAGTAATGAAGAATGTAGTGGGACAATATATAGCTCAGATATAGTCCATTATTTATGTTTTCATGTTTTCAAAGGAAATACACTATTACGGTTCTTGGGTAGGAGTTTATGTAATGTAATAAATTTTCCACAAAAATTATGTAATGTTCATGTTTGAAAACACTAGGTCATTATTATACTGTGTCTCCATTAATAATTGTGCATCCTATATATTAAAATATGGTTAAATTAAACATATTCAAATAGAATTATACCTATTGTTCCATAACCCTCCTTCATGATGTGATAATTTCCAAATATGATACACCACCAAAATTTACACAAGGATCCTCTTAGTGTTATTGATACATCATGACATGAAAGGGTTTCCTCAAAAATTGAAAATATAAAAAACTTATGTATCACCTGATGATTCTTGTGTATTTTATATTCATATTTATCTAATCTCACCATGACATAACCGGAATCTTTTATTTAAAAATAAAACAGGATAAAACCTTTCAAACCCAAATAAAAACCTTATTCATCCCAAATAATACCCATATTAATGAATACACTAACATTTTTATAGATTTTTACTTCATTATTGGTGTGTTCCCTATACTCTCCCCATGACCTATTCTTGTTTCATCCAAATTATTATATTATAATTCCATATTGAAAAAAGATATGACCATTATAATATAAGGATAAAACAATCTTCCCATTTGGATCACGTTATCCAGACTCATAGTAATCCTTATATACCTATCAAGACTATTTATTTCAAACATGATCTCCGTATAAGTATAAAATTTTTCTCTCCCTAAAGACCTATTATCTTTTCCCCCACTGATAATAAAATTCAAAGGGTACTCTAGTTCAAATTTTGATCATATGCCAAAATTTCAAAAAATTCCAATTCTTCAACAACTATTAGAAAAAATTCCAATAAACAATCGATGATTACATGAATAAAATATAATTATTGGAAGTAATATAAATAATTAATCATTATAATGATGTCTATAGTTACAAATCAAACCTTTGTTCTGGTATGAATTCCATATGAATAGTGTATCCCCTATCTTATTATACGCAGTTGTTGATAAATTCCTTCAAGAATATATGAAATCCAAATAAAAAATTATATATAATGGAGATATGGGGTTTTGAAGCTCATAAATATAAGGGATATGGTTGAACCACAATGTTCAATTGATGCAATTATAATCATAATGTCTCTCATAGTTTTGTAAAGATGTTTTTCACTCATTGATTGGTGAACACATGTTCCTATTTCATAATGTCTTATTCTATTTATTTTTAATTAAGTTATATTTTTTCTCAATATCATTCATTTAGGAATAATTTGTTAGATTCGTTTTAAATTTATCTCATATTGGATTTCACAATGGTGTATCATGGGTAGATTCACTTCTTCTCCATGATCCTATAGTTCCAATTTCCTCCATTGCAGTTGTATAAAAGTTATGGATTATAAAATGCATTCAACTTTATTTTGTTAATATAAAAGATATTTTTCTTATTTATAACTCATCCAATGCATTTTCTTCTAATGAAGAATTCGTACACACTTAGGTATTTCGTATTCACATTATATAGGGTCTAATCAACATCTGAGTTGGAACCAAATATTTTTTCATTACATGAATAATATTCCAAACTATAATCAAGTGTGTACGAAATTTTACTCACGATACTCTCTATAACCAATATATGGTCCTCCTTATGACTACATCCAAAATGGATATCCATTCATGTAGAAATAAATATATAGACCTATTATTTTAAGATACATAGTATACAAATTATCCTCTAATAAAAAATTGGATCATCTTCTATTTCTTCATCATATCAGCTGAGATTTGATCCAACCATAATAAGTGCTAAAACTGACTCAAAATAATGCTGCTAAAACTTATTTTGAATATCCTTTATATATTTTTCATTAGAAAAAAATGTAGTTTCTTCATCTTGACTACCTTGTATTCTATGAAAAAAGTGACTTCTGTTATCATCGACATCCAAAATTTTATCTCATCATCCACTGAAACTCCACCACAATTTTTTTCATCCTCTAAATATGATTCCATCAACATATATGGGAACCATGAAATTCTCTTCATTGATTTATTTTACAAAAATAATTTGGTCAAATATGTATCTTTACAATTACAGAGTCTTTAACAACAAGTATATCTAAGTATACTAGGCCCATGGTCTATGTTTCAAAGTATACATTTCCTCACATAACCTAAAAATATTTTACTCACCATTACTAATTAGAAAACCCACTGGTAATTCAATGTAGACTTCCCCTTAGAGAATTCATTTAAAAATATTTTGTTTGAAATCCCTCTGGTTATATCTGAATTTCCTCTGAATGACTAAAACTATAAATATTTTTGTTAAATCATGTATTTCCTACTTCTGTGAAGGTTTTATAAACATAAATTATATTTCTTTTTATATTACCCATGAACAACAATCAATATTTGTTTCAAATCTTGTTTGCATGATCCTCGAGATAGTTTTTAAACACCCACATTTTTCTTATGATGTTGTGATCTATATACCTATCCATGAACTCCCAGGTTTAATTTTTATCTATTTGATTTAACTCTTCATTCATAATCACGAAACATGAGTAATCTTTAATTTCTTATTCAAATGAGAATAGTAGTTTTCAGTATAGTTATCTTCATATGAGATTGTGTTGGTGTGGTGTTATCACTTATGATATTTGACTGAATGACTATAAATCATCTTCCTCTCTATGAATTTATTGGTTAACTCTATTATATTGCTTGTTCTTACACTAATTAATCCAGGGAATCTTCTTCTCATCTATAACTATGTATCTTATTGGTGTTCATATCAGTTTCAACGTATTATTCACATGATGCACATAGATCTAGAATTTATTATTTATTTTAGGCTATTTTAAAAAAATATAAATTATCCCCATGATCATGCTCATCCTCCTATTGTGACACTAATATGCCCTGATATTGAATAAGTATCCAATAAATTTTAAATTTTCATATATTTATATATATTTACATAGTTTTCAATCCTTATTCTTGAAATAAAAGATACTTAAAAACACTCTAAAGAGATTCAATGTTAAATTTCTTCCTTGTCAAAAATAATATGGAGTATTCCTCTCTACAAGGTGTAAAAAACATAATTTTTTGTGCATAATTTCACCTATAATGATTATTTCCAATATTGACAAGATATTTCACTTTTTATAAGAAATGTTTTGGCTATTTTGGTCACTATTCGATTCTTTCTTTCTGTAACACCATTTTGTTTCGGTGTTATCGTTGATGACACATCATTCTTAATAGTGCGCTTCACTATGTAATTCACTACCTTATTAGAGGTTTACTCTATTCCATTTCTAGACTAATGAACCATGATAATTCTCCCATTTTAATATTGAAATATTTTCTAAAACCACTTGATACACTCTCTCTCACCTTAGTCTTTGCTTGTAGAAACCTAACACAACCTTTTATATTGTAATCATCAATAAACATAATGAATTTTTTATCAATATATTTTTCCAAAATTTTCATAGGACCAAAAAAATTGGTGTGAATTATATACAAATTTTATAGGGCCCTCATTTTCTTCAGCTGGTAGGGATTTAATACTAATTATCTTATTTTGTAGGAATCACATATCTTTTATCATTCACATCTCTAATTTGAAATATTTTCCATATATTTCAATTTTGATAGATTTTACATGATTTATTGATTTATATTTCAAGGTATTGATGAAAATTTGTTAATTTCATCTTACCTTAAAAGTATAAAGGTGTTCATATTATTATCTACTATCTATATATTGTTATTTATTCTAAATCCATTCATCATATAGTATTTAGTTTTTATTCTGATAATAAATCCATTTCCATTGAACATGACCTCAATTCCAAATACACATTGTTGACTAATTATCAAAAATTTACATTAAATAGCATATAGAAAGTCACATTAATATTATATATTTCATCTCTAAAAATCATTTATTTTATAGTTATTTTGATATTTCATGTTGTGTTATTTCCAAAAAATTATCATACCAACAACATGTCCCTTAAAGAGATTTATGTTTCTAATAATGTGGGATGAACACCCATTTTCAGGGATCAAGGTGAATGTATATTTATATACATTAGGAACAATTTCCACAATTAAAAATTTTCATTATTACTATTTTAATTCCAATAAGTGTCTAGTTGTCTTGAGACACATGATGGTATCTCTTAATTTCCCATAGTTTAAATTATGATATTATAATAATCTTATTAAAAAGTATAGAACTATCTTCCAATGAGGTTTCATATGATTGTTTGTCTCCTATTCTCCTTTTTTTTCATTGGAATAAGTTTCACTTCTCCATTACCCACAATTTATAGATATATGGATAAAGTTAAATGGTTTATATCAATATCTATTAAAATATTTTTTTATTTCATGTTGTGAGATATTTTATCATTCTCTATTATTGAATGTTCTGAGTTTCACATCTCAAATAACACTCCACCTTTATGCTCTTCGTGGATGGATTTACTAGTCCAAAGTTTCTCTTCATAGGAATTTGTTTTCACTAATACTATATCATATTCATATACATTATCAACCTCTCCTGGTAATCTTGTTTTGAAGTACCCAGCCACTCTATAGTTAGAATAAACCAGTAGTAGTGTTCCTTCATACCCCACATTTCCTCACTTGAATTTTATTTTTATGAATGATTTAAATTCATTTCAATAATATTCATCGTTATTTCTAGCTTCTTAAATCTCTATATTCTTCATGGATATAAAGGAAATTACTTTTAAAAATCTGATAGAAGTGATTTTAGGTTTCACACATATTTTATAAGACAACAAATTGATGTGAATATCATTTAGAGATATTTATATGATATATTCCTAATTAATAGATGGTGCCCTAGAATTGTATAATTGTGGTAGTCTTCTATGAATTTACTCCATGATTTAAACTTTGTTTAATTGGTCAAAAATTCCTTGAATATCTCCCATAACATCAATGATTTAATTTAATAAACTATAAATAGATTCATTTTCAATCTTCCAAAAATCATCAAACTTATTATACAGTACTTATAACATTGCTTCTTTTACCATTATATCATAGGTATATATACTATATAGTTTTTAAAACATAAATTTCTCTGATGTAAAGTATTTCACATTTATATAAATTTTGTTTGATAAGGCTCAAAATACTTCATTCTATGCCTTTTGTTTAGTATCAAGAAGTTTCTTGTTGACCTTAGTCATTAACATTCCTCAAACATTATTGATTTATATTCTATGAATTTTAGTGATAAAGACATCAATTTTAGGATGTCATAAGTGACATTTCATTAGATTATTCCCTATATAGAAGTTATAAACAAAAAATAAGGTAACTCTATTGTTAATTATCTATTTTCTCTATAGCGGAAACATTATAGTGATAGATTCAGTGAGGAAGAAACTCATTGATCTTGTAAAACTTATTACCACCCCATTTTAAATACACTATAAGTGGTGATGAATTTGGGACATCAATTATTATTTCTTTCCAATGGATCATATTCTACTAATAGAAAGAAAAAGTTGAACAAATAAATATTTGAACACATATATGATATTCTAATGTATAAATTAAAAATTGGAATAAAAGGATTTATACTTGGTTCACCAGAAAGGGTTATTCTAAGGAACATATACCAAGGTTGTATCAAAGTACCATGGGTTAACATTACACATTGTATGTGTTACAAAATATTAGGATAGACTCAATTCCAATCCTAGGGGGTCTCACTTATATTGTCTCTTTTACCACTTCTTTATGAAAAATAATATGTAGGAATTGGTATATAATGGTCTCTGATTATGACTTTTTATAAAAGACACCATTCTAGTGAGTATTTGTTTCATTGAGTTAGGGTTATTCCTTTAATTCTTGATCCCTAATAGTTCTTCTTATAAGATTCCCCATTTACTCTATTTTTCAAATTATCATCTTTTTATTATCTTTTATTCTATTTTTCAAAAATCTTTTGTAATAATGTTTTATTTCCATATATCATTTTCCCTAAAATTCCCTTATATAAATCCCCTAATGGTTTTTTCAAACTAAGAAAAACCCACCAATTATTTCAACGTACTCCAATGAATTCAAGATAAATTCAAACATATATATTTTACTAGATGTATGGTCTTCAAAATATTACCTCTATTCTTATAGTGTAATATTTATTAGAAACTCTTTGATTATAACTTGTCTTTCTACATTGTAATGTGAATTCAATTTATCATCTAGATCCACATATCTCAACCAAAATACATATTCACATTATATAAATTTCTCAACATCATCACAAAAATATACTCCATCCATAAACCTTTCATAGGGTGATATATAGATTCATGGTGTATAAAACTGATTAATTTACAAAAAACCATACACTAAGAATTCTTGGACCATTCAGCTTTTCAGGGACAAAAAAATAGAATGTGCAATATAATACATACACTACCAATCTATTCTATCATAAATAAAATCCATATCTTCTCAATAATCTATACCTGTTGAAACGTGAACAAAATCCATTGTGAGATATTCCCCAAGAATCTTGAAACACTGAACATTTTAATGTGTACAATGATCATGCAGTCCCACAGAGAGAAGGAGAATTAGTTACAACCAATTTTACTAAATTATTTTTAACCTTTTAATTCAATTATCAGTCACGTTTTAAGATGAGTAGATCATTCATGTAAATAAGATTGTAAATAGAAAAAACACATATCTTTATACAAGGTTAAGTACTAAGACCTACATCCTTGACATGTTTTTAGACCCCCCCCCACTTAGATTATCCACTATAATATTTTTATAAATTATAATGGTTCAGGTAGTAACTGGTTATACACCCCAGTAATTGATCCTCTTGTTTATTTTGGTTATATCCCCCAACAATCCAACTCTTATACATTATATGGTTAGCCCCCCAAACTATTCAACTGTTTAAACCCCCT